>JAAGEH010000135.1:2575550-2955381 GCA_011751065.1 Lasiurus cinereus
GAAGAAGAAGAAGAAGAAGAAGAAGAAGAAGAAGAAGAAGAAGAAGAAGAAGAAGAAGAAGGTAAAGATAAAAATTATGAACAACAAATACGTATCAATCAACAAGTGAATCTAAAAATCAAGTGAATAAAAAATCTGATGAACAGAATAAACTGCTGAATATAATAGAATTAGGGGCATAGAAAGGGAATGGACTGACAATTCATGAGGGAAGGGTGAGTGAGGGGTGCAGAAAGAGATTGGACAAAAATCTTATACCTATGGATGAGGACAGTGGCAGGGGGTAAAGGCATGGGGTGGGGGGGTGGGGAATCAGGTGGAGGGGAGCCATGCGGGGGGGGGGGCGAGAAACATCTGTAATAAACTGAACAATAAAGATTTATTTTAAAATTTTAAAAAATAAGTGTTGAGAGAGGAAAAAAAATCTCAGCCACCTAGAATTTTTGTATTATGCAAAATTATCCTCCAAAAATGAAGGAATACTTTCTCAGACAAACAAAAAGTTCAAGAATTTGTTGCCAGTGCACATACTTTGTAAGAAATGTTAAAAGATTTCTAAAGAGAAGAAAAATAAGGTCAGCAAATCAGCTCTATATAAAGGAAAAAAAGAGTATCAAAAAAGGAATAAGTGAAGATAAAATATACATTATCAATTACCAAAACATTTTCTAAATTTTTAAAATATCATATTTTATCTAGTAAGATCCTGGATAAGGATCTTATAAATTATTAGACTTCAGACAGTGTAACTCAGTGGTTAAGCATCAACTCGTGAACCAGAAGGTCATGGTTCGGTTCCTGGGCAGAGTTCATGCCTGGGTTATGGCTCTATCCCCAGCAGGGGTTGTGCAAGAGGCAGCCAACCAATGATTCTCTTTCATCATTAATGTTTCTATCTATCCCTCTCCCTTCCTCTCTCTAAAACCAATATTATATAATTTTTTTAAAAAAATAATCATTTGATTGTTTTTAAAATATATATAATATATGCTATATATCATATATGTGATGCGACTAAAGTAAACTTAAGGGTTTGATTTACCATTTAGCTATGCAACTATTGTCCACATAAAAATGGACATGAAATGGCAAAACAAGAATGCCCCCAAGTGGCAGTAGCCAGGGGAAATGGAATCTGAACTAAGAATTGGCTCTTCCTGCTGAAGCAGGCAGAACTGAATCCCTGCATTGCTGCTGCAAAGACAGAATGCTGATCAGCCAGATACAGAAGACAGAGTGCTCAAATTAGTGGACAGGAAGCAACAGGACTTGGCAAATAGAGATAGGTCATTTCGAGGGCAATTCGAAATTATACTTTGCAAAGTATATTGGTGGTAACAATACTTCTTAGAAGTAAAATTGATAAATAGCATACTCTAAACTGAACTTTGAACAGGTTCATAAGCAAATTAAGAATGGATGCCTATTATGCTAAATGAAATAAGCCAATCAGAGAATACAAGTATCACATGATCTCATGTTTATGTGGAATCTAATGAACAAAATAAACTCACAATAGACCCAGAGACATGAAAGCAAATAACAGACTGACAAATCACAGAGGGGAATGGGGGAGGGGAGAGAGGAGGGAGGGATTAACCAAAGAATTTATATGCATATATGCATAAACCAGTGGTCGGCAAACTGCAGCTCTCAAGCTACAAGCTCCTCTTTGGCCCCTTGAATGTGGCTCTTCCACAAAATACCACATGCAGGCATGCACATACAGTGCAATTGAAACTTCGTGGTCCATGGGCAGAAGTCGGTTTTCAGCTCTCAAAAGAAATTTCAATCATTTTACTGTTGATATCTGGATCTGTTGACTAATGAGTTTGCTGACCACTAGCATAAACCATGAACACAGACAATAGTGCAATGAAGGCCTGGGGAAGGAGGCAGGTATGGGGTAGAGAGAGTCAATGAGGGAGAGGGGGAAGAGGGGACTTCTATAATACTTTCAATAATAAAGATAATTTTTTTTTTAAAAAAAGGAATGGATGCCCCAATACAAGGGAGGAAAAACCAAGGAAAAATCATACCCATAGCTAACATGTTCTAGAAGTTCTGAGAATCCAGAATGCACTCTGGAGCCAGATTGCCTGGAATTAAACCCTAACTCTGCCACTTATCAACTGTGTATCTTAACCTCCCATGCCACCTGCATGCCACCACTTCCATCCCTACCAACCTACTCTCCACTCCTACTCTCACCACCTCCTGCCTTGATGACTACATCAAACTCTGACTTGTCTTCCTGTTCCTACTCTCACATCATCTCCAGCGTCCCCCAGTAGTCTGTTCTCAACACTGTAGCCAGCAAGTCCTCTTTCTCTGCCTGTGGGAACCTCTTTCATGTCCCGCGTGGTTCAGGGTTCCCGTTCAGGGTTTGGGTTCTGTTCTGGAGAAGGCCACAGGCAAATGAAAAGAGAGACTAGAAAAGCATTAATTTGGCAATATTGGGGGTCAGGTGGGAGCCATCCTCCAGTGAAAAAAATACCACCTTCCTTTGGTCTTGCCATCCCTTTTATTCAGGTTTGGGATACACCCTTTGCCCTGAAGCAGGCAATTCCAGTAACAAGTAGAATGTCTTATCAGTAAGGATTTACATGATTATTTGATGGGGAAGTTCATTGTCTCAATTAGATAGGGGGTGGCTGGCTTTGACCTTTCAGAGCTTCAAGGTTGACCAGCCTTCCGGGTTTCTTGTCCACTTTCTATTAGTGAGACAATTATTGGTTTCTGGCACCTGCCTTATTCTTTTTTCACAGCACTTACCACCTTCTATCCTATAGATTTTATTTATTATGATATCATCTGTCTCCCCTTCTAGAATATGTTTCCTGAGGGCAGGAACTGTGTCTGTTCTGTGCACTCTTAGCATAGCATCACTCAAAACCCTCCAAAATCTCCCCTTGTACTCAGAGTGTCAAAGTCCTTACCAACACACAGACCATCTCCTCACACTCCCACCTCTGGCCCATGTGCTGATAACATGTCATCCCACCTGCATCCTTCCCCTAGACAGCCCCAGCCCTTACTCTTCCTTTCTTTTTTTCAGTCCTTTATCATTTCAGTGACATCTTCTCTGGCCACTCAATCCATCCTACTCCATCCTACTCATAGCTCTCCCTAACCTTTTTCTTCTGCTTTATTTTTTCTTAGCACCATTTTTTCACTACCTATATGTTATACACTTCTATGTTTTATTTATTGATGTTATTTAGGGTCTGACTTCCCTAATAAAATATAAGTCTCATGGAGTCAGTGGTTTTAATCTGTTCTGTGCACTTTGTAGATATAGTGCCTACTAGAATCCCTGGCACATAATAGGAACTCAATTTATATTGAGTAATAAATATCCACAATGAATGTGTGGGTGAATAAATTAATCAATGATCCATCAATAGCTAAAGAAAAGAACATGAATATCAGAGTATCATTTTATAGTAATCATGGCATAGATTAACAATAGAGTTAAGTCAAAATATCAGACAGCTTTTTAAAAAGATTGGAGAAAATGGTTTAGGCCAGAGGCCAAATGAACTTGTCTCCTGAGTTGTAGATGAAGGATTAATCTGACTCAACTCTCCATATGCAATGAAGAAGCCAAAACCCCGGCAGCAATCAGCATCCTTTCCTCAAGCTGACTCCTTATCAGCATGAAGTCCAAGAGAGGAAGAAAGACAAACCTACTTTGTATTGCAAGGATCCTGCCCCTATGAAAGTCTGTCTGCTGTTAATAATTCTCCTAGGTTATATCTATCAGATCATTTACTTCTCCTGTTATAAGGAATAAGTAAGAAGGTAGAAAAGAGAGGTCAAGACTGCATCTTTTTTGAGAAGATGCATGGATAATAATACATTTAATTTAAAATAATAATGAATCATAAAAATAGATTATACTGAAGTCATCCATATAACTAAACTCACTCCAGTTTTGATTTCCATAATGTGGCCCCAATCTTCTCAGTGTGGCCTTTTGTCTTATTCTATAACTCTGAGTTAACAAATGCTGCCACACATTATTATAAATAGCTTTCTGGACTGGCTGGACCCAAATAACAGTTGCAGTCAAGATTCTGGTTCCTAATATGAGTAAGAAGAAGAAGAATGTCATGTACATTAATTAAACATATGTCAGGCAGCATTCGAAGATCTTCATAAATTGAATCATTTAAACCTTCCTTCGACTTAGAAGGTTAGGAACTTATTCAAAGCTAACAAATAATGGAGCATGAACTCAAGCCAATTCTGTCTGATGCCAAAGTTTGTATCAGATCATTCGACTTTAAAACCTTCACTAATATGGCAAGCCCCTGGGTGCTTCTAGTTTTCTCTCCCTCCTCTGGAGTGCATACGTCTTACATGGGCATCTGGAGCATTTACTCTTTCTTACTCATAAGAATCAAATAACATGATGTCATCAAGATATCAAACCAATATGATGTTCTGAAGAATGTTCAGGTGATCCAAGTCTCTTCAGACTACTAGATTGTGACAGAGGCAAACACAACTTCATAATGTGAGCTATTGCTAATCCCAAATGAAGGGAAACTGCTTCTCTTGTGCCTTACTTATGGGTATTGAAAAGAATGCATTTGCCAAATCAATAGCCATATTACAAGCATCAGAACTGCTTCTCTTAATCTTTGAGGATCTATATAAAATGTATTTTGAAGAAAAAACACACAGCTTTAAAGATGTTTAAAAATCACTATATTGGATTAAGCTTGTTAAGTAGATGCTTAAGATCTTCTGTGGGCTTTTCTTATTTTTGTAATCTGTCAAGGACTAAGATATGTTGAAGTCTCTCACTACTATTACGTTATCAACCTCTATCATTTTCTCAGAGCTTTTAATTAAAGATCTGAGGAAAGTCTACATTTTTGTATTTTTAAATAGCTCCTTCTATAGTTCTAAGGATCACTTTACCACTATGCCACACAGGAAACAACTGTTAGAAGGAATAAGTAAAAAGATAGAAAAGAGAGAGGTCAAGATAACATTGGGATAATATTATTTATGTCTAGAAGATTATCTTTCTCTTCCTTTTTTTTTACCTTAAGGTTTGTTTTAAATTCTTTTTTTTTAATCCCCACCAGAAGATATGTTTATTGATTTTAGACAGAGGGAGGAAAAGAGGGAGAGAGAGAAAAAGAGAGAGAGAAAGAGACATCTATCCATCGCCTCATGCTTGCCTCCTGGAGAAGCCCCAGCAGGGGATCAAACCTGAAATCTAGGTATGTGTCTGACAAGAATCGAACCTGCATCCTTTTGGTGCACAGTGCTCCAACCGACTGAGCCACCCAGACAGGGCTTACTTTAGTGTGTGTGTGGGTTTTGTTTTGTGGGGGGTTTTTTTTTATCACTCTTTATCTCCCTTAAATCTTCTCACACCTCCACTTACATTTTCATTTCACTTTATTGTTAAATCTCCTGCTTGAATCCATTTTAATTTTCTTGAAAGCACAAAATGGCTACAATTAACATTTTTGTTTCCTAGAGTAAATGTTCCAAAATGTTATTTTCATTCATCTATTGATTAAAATGTCCCTTTTCTCCTTTTTGCTATAAAATGTTTATTTGCATGCTGGCGTTTCCCTGCATACTTGTCTCATAAATGTAAGTCTAATATCTGTCATAGATTAGGACCGATAGCCTCCTTCAGCATATTTACTCAAGCATTATTTTCGAAACTCTTTCCATATGCACTAAAGCTTAAGGGGTGGGTATTAGAATTAATATTCTTTCATCCACTACTTAGCAGCTGGGGTAGAAAGCTGTGTCTATGTAAAACTATCATCTGGAAGAGTTGACTCTCAATTTTATTTCTGAATTTATTACAAATCTTTCATTATCATTCATGTTGTGCTATTTCCCATTCCGTGGAGGGAGGCAGTAATTTGCACTTACTTTACTTCTTCTGATGAAGAATTTATTTCAATATTGAGACTCCTTTTTACAGGGTTAATTTTGTGAGTGGGTATTATTATTTCTGGTCCACAGATCCAGTTAAGTTCATCTATAGAGCTCTACTTGCTTAGGAAGTTAAGTCAGAGAAACAGAGTGGTACTATTTAGTTAGTTAGTTAGTTAGTTAGTTAGTTAGTTAGTTAGTTATTTTTAATATTGTTATTTATTTCAGAGAGGAAGATAGAGGGAGAGAGAAACACCAATAATGAGAGAGAATCATTGATCAACTGCCTCCTGCACACCCCCTAAGGAGAGTGAGCCCACAACCTAAGCATGTGCCCTTCACCAGAATCAAATCAGGATTCTTTGATCCACAGGCCAAAACTCTATCCACTGAGCCAAACTGGCTAGGGCCAGAACGGTATTATTTAGCCATACATCTTCTCTTTCAGCATCCCCTCCACTCAAAAAAAAAAAAAAGGATAAGTGCCATCCTTCCTGCAGTGCACTTACAGCACCAGTATCTGCTCCTCTAGCTGAGAAGTGCCATTTGGGGTTCTTCTGCAACATCTCTGCCCGCATTTCACAGCCCAGCCCACTGTGCTCTCCATCAGGGCAATCATGTGCATGCTCTCCGAATCCTGTATCCCAACATTGTATTATGAAGATGAAGCCTGCTCTAGGTTCAGCATTAATGAAGGTTTTTTTTTGTTTGTTGGTTCTGTTGCTTCCTTTCAGTAAATGTTAGGCACAGATAAATGTGTACTTATACCACTATCTTTCCCATCAATCCCATTACTTTTATAATCAGAAACAAACAAAAAGCCTTTTACATTTTTAAAAATGAAATCCATTAAAGAAAAAATATTTGAAAATTCTAATTCCAGGAAATGAGTTTTTCTGTTGAACAATATGGCTTTTTTTTCTGACTACGTAATCAGTGGGTTTTGTGGTTTTTTTCCATCTATATAGCAAGGACCTAAAGCTTCTTACTTTTCTATCTTAAGCTTCTTATAAAAATTTTTATGTAATTTTTTCTGCCTTTAACTTTTTGTCATGTCATATATCAAGCATTCAATAAAAAGAACACTCCTAAGCTTCTTAATCTATACCACCCACTCTGCATTGAACTCTTTGTCCTGAGAATTAACAGTTTAAAATTAAAATTAAATTTCAGATGTATCATTAGATGTATCATTAAATCAACATATTGTGTCATAGCTAGAGTTTAGCTTATAGATAATCAGTTATAATTATAAAACTGAAGCCAGATTTCCAACTGAGTTAAGCCTGAGAAAGAGCTTTAAAATATGCTGACTCGTTGTTCCTAATTGCTTCTAATTCCCCTAGTTCAAACCACTAGAGTATTAACAAAGATCCTAAAGTTCATTAAAGATAGATGTTTGAAAGATAGGAGTTTTCAATTGACATCTATAAGACAGAAATTCAATTCTCCTTGATGAAACGCCTATTATATTGAATCAACTATGCATAGATAGGTAACAGTTTGGGAACTTGATTTTCATAGTTGGACTGGAGATAAAACCATATATTTGGACAGAGGAATTAATTTTAGTTCAGTTTAGTTTTTGGCAAGCAACCCACAAGAGAAACTATTTTTCCACTTTCCCAATGATGTGACTTAAGTTTAGGTCAGAGGACAACTTTGAAAGTGGGCAGAAAGAACTTACTTGCACAATGGAATTCTATGCTGCCATTAAAAAGAAGGAATTCTTACCATTTGCAGCAACCTGGTTGGAACAGGAGAGCCTTATGCTTAGTGAAATAAGCCAGTCAATGAAGGAGAAGCATCACATGATCTCACTCATTTGTGGATAATAAAGAACATTGTAAACTGATGAACAAAAGGATACAGAAGCAGTAAAACTTCAAACAGACTGTGAAATTACAGCAGGAAGATTAAAGTTAGGTGAGGTAGATAAGAGATAAATCAAAGGACTTGTATGCATGCATATAAGCATAACCAATGAACATAGACACTGGGGGCTTGGGTAATGCCTGGGAGGGAGGGGGGCAATGGGGAGATATGTATAAAAAATTAATAATAAATAAATAAATAAAACACAAATTTAAAAAAAAAAAAACTTACTTGAGTTAAGAAGTATTTGTCTAGACAATCTCATGGGAGAGCATCATTGCCCAAGATTGTGGTCTCATTTGATCAATTCAAGCTGGTGGACCTAAAATTCTCAATAAGTGGTATATAAACCAGAAGGTCAAATGTCCTAATTCCCATGAAAATATATTAATTTGCAATGGAGAGTATATCTCCACCACTAATAGTATACTTGCGTCTACTTCTTGGCAGCTGGTTAATCAAGAGGCAAATTTAGAAATTAAAATTATTTGGCAAGCACAGAAACTGTATGAACCAGAGAGAGATTTCATTCAAGTCATGATAAAAAAAAAAAACTAATAAAAAAATCACTACCCCACAATGGAAACAGAAGTTATGACCATTTTGGTGTTTCTCCAGTTTCAGTGTTTCTTCCTCAGATTCAATCTCACTCCATTCCTTACACAACTCTGGATAAATGAAGCCAAAATCTTCCTCTTTGACTCCAGGTTTACCATATTTCATTCTTTTTATGCACTTTCTTTTAAGTATACTAATACTATCAAGTCCTTCTTTATGTGTTTATAGTCTAGAAGACATTCTGTCTTTTAATGTGACCTACATAGCTATTACCTATTAGGTATTAATTTTATCAATATGACTCAGAACACTTGGAGAAGGCACTGCTATTATGTCCACTCTATAACACTAAGAGCACTATTCATGAGATTTAACTATCTCATTTTAAAAATACAAGTTGGTTGCCCTAGCTGGTTTGGCTTAGGGGTAGAGCATTTGCTTGCAGACTGAAAGGTTCCAGGTTCAATTATGATCAATGCCAGGGTTGCAGGCTTGATCCCCAGTAGGGAGTGAGCAGGAGAAGGCCAATCAATGATTCTTTCTCTTCATCAATGCTTCTATATCTCTCTCCCTCTCCCTTTTCTCTGCAATTAATAAAAACATATATTTTTTAAAATGAAAAGGAAGCATGTAAAAAATACATACAACTTGGTTAATGGGGTCTCTAGTCTTGTCCTCACATATTAGCACTCTGTAAAGGAAGGGGCAAAGAATGGAGCTCAATCTTTCTTTTTCTCATGGTGATACTGTATGTCTTAACATTCTGGGGTCTTCTGAGTTTTTTAGCAACCACAAAATTTCAAGGACAGGCTACTGAAACTTTTAAAGCCTTCTTTTTTATGGTTTGTTCTTATACTACTGTCATGGAACAGACATTTTATTATTTTTGAACAGGTGTGTTTTATTTTAAATTAACTGCCATAAAAAAAGAAATTATTTTTGTGTGAACACAGCAAAATAATATGACTTTGGTCAATTTAAACTTTATTCACAACTACAGAATAAAATCCTTACATTTTAAAATTGTCCTGGACCAAATAGTTTATAGAGTATCATTAATTTCCTAATAAGTTGTATATTAAGTTTGCATGTAAAAGCCTGAACTGCCTCCTTCACACACACACACACACACACACACACACACACACACACACACACAGTCAACAGAATCATGGATTTGCCATCTGTTCTGATGAAAGTACAGTGATTAAAGCTGAGTATTGCAGGTAGCATAAAGCAATGATTTCCGTTCTTAACAATTTTTGTTGTTGTTGTTCTGTTCCATTGTGTGGCTGTTTCTGTACACTCCCTTCTATGGATCAAGCCCACAAGCCAGGTATATGCCCTGACCTGGAACAGAGCTATGAACTCCTGGTTCATAAGTCAATGCCCAATCACTGAGCCACTCCAGCCAGCCCTGAGTGAAGTTTTCAATGGCTATTTACATCATAATGGTGACAATCATACTTATTCAATTTAAAATCAATTATTGAAGCACATAGGAATTCCTAAACTCTCTGAAATAATCCCTAGTAGTCCCTTGTACTCTGCATCCCAAAGACTGAAAACAACTAATATCAAGTGGTTTTGTTATATGAGAATACATTCCCATATAATCTCAGAACTGGAAAAGTATCTGAATGTATCTATGTAACTACTTACATTCACATATGGACATTTTCAAACTCAAATAATTGATCCCATTGGTCCCAGATAGAATTTTTTGAATTGTATGTAGATGGAATGTTTCAAGGAGTACATAAATTCTCAATGAAACCCTAGTTGTCATGAGATCAGAGACAAATCTCTCCTCATTGCTAAAACTCAACTTTCTAGTATAGTGGTTAACACATAGTGGGCACACAGTGACTGTTTGTTGAACAAGTATCCCTGGATGTGTCAAAACTATGTCAGGTATTCCAAAGAGGAGATTCAGGCATAGAAATTATGTTAAACTTTCAATAATTTTAAGGTTCATTGAAATAAATCTAATAGCTATATATTAAACTATCATTGTTCCTGTGAAGTTTCCTAATCCCTTCACCATCAGAATCAATATAATGTGACAGTTTTGAATAATATATGAGTATAATTTATCTTGTCCTAAATACTTACAATAAAATTGTAGAATAAGATTGCATTAGTTCTTTTCACAACAACATTTGGTCTTAACTCTGGTTGCAATTGATAGAAGGCCAGCTGAAATGAACTTAAGCTAAAAGAAATTGTTGAAAAGAAAGGGATTTTTAAGGATAAAGAGTAAAGAAAAGGATTTCAAAAGAAGTTTGTATAGAGGACAATAACTTGGACTTTTAAAACCTTATTTAATCACACAGAAAGGGCAAAACGTCCTGAGGGACTGACTGCTTGAACAAAGACTAGTTCCTTCCAGGATCTGGTCCTGAATCTTTTCAGAACTCTAGAATCAGGGACTGACAGGTGCCATATCTCACATCTTAATAACAGAAACTACTAAGTCTCTTCCTAGCATTTCAGGTGACAAATCTTGGAAACAGGCTGGCTGACCGGTCTTTATCAGGTGCCACAGGGCCAGAGAGCTACAGGTAGTTTATTTCTGACCTGACAAACAGAGGTCTAACCCTATGTATTAATGTTTTTCTCAGAAAGAAGAGAGGCTAGTCAGTCATCCTAACTGATATCTACTACTCTGTCACATTACCAAAATATCTTAAAATCAAGAGTAATTAAGCCCTGGCTGGTTTGGCTCAGTGAATAGCGCGTCGACATGTGGACTAAGGGGACCCAGGTTCAATTCCAGTCAGGGGCACATGCCCAGGTTGCAGGATCAATTCCCAGCAGGGGGGCATTCAGGAGGCAGCCGATTGATGATTCTCTCTCACCATTGATGTTTCTATCTCTCCCTCTCCCTTCTCTAAAGTCAAGTATGTATATAAAATATAAAAGAGTAATTAAAACTACTAAAAATGTTTCATAAATGCAATATAGAGCTATGTCACTCTGAACCTTTCTATATTTATGTGCAGTTAGATTTCGCGACCACATTTAAAAGTATTACATTTATTTCTCTTATATTTGATACATTAAGAGAAAAATTTTCTCTCAATTCTCTATTCATGTTCATTTACCCTACAGCCTGATCAAGAAATATTAGTTCTCACCTGGCCCGTGTTGCTCAGAGGTTGAGTTTTCTTTTCACTTTTTTCTTTCTTGATTAAGGTATTACATATGTGTCCTTATCCTCCCACATTGCTCCCCTCCATACCCACTTTGGTGTCTGTGTCCATTGATTAGGCTTATATGCATGCATACAAATCCTTTGGTTGATCTCTCCCCTTTACCCCCACCCTCTCCTACCTTCCCTCTGAGGTTTGATGGTCTGTTCGGTGCTTCTCTGTCTTTGGATCTGTTTTTGTTAATCAGTTTATGTTGTTCATTACATTCCACAAATGAGTGATATTTATCTTTCTCTGACTAGCTTATTTCACTTAGCATAATGCTCTCTAGTTCCATCCATGCTGTTGCAAATAGTAAGAACTTCTTTTTTGCCACTGCATGTATTCCATTGTATAGATGCACCACAGTTTTTTAACCCACTCATCTGCTAATGGGCACTTAGTCTGTTTCCAAATCTTAGCTAAGCTAAATTGTACTGCTAAGAACATGGGGGTGCATATATCCTTTTTAATTGGTGTTTCTAGTTTCTTGGGATTTATTCCTAAAAGTGGGATCACTGGATCAAATGGGAGTTCCATTTTTAGTTTTTTGAGTAAATTCCATACTGTTTTCCACAGTGGTTGCACCAATCTGCATTCCCACCAGCAGTGCTCGAGGGTACTTTTTTCTCTGCATTCTCACAAGTACTTGTAGTTTGTTGATTTGTTGATGAAAGCCATTTTGACAGATGTGAGATGGTATGGCACTGTCGTTTTGATTTGCATCTCTCAGATAATTAGTGACTTTGAGCATGTTTTCATGTCTCTTGGCCTTTCTCATGTCTTCTTTCAAAAAGTATCTATTTAGGTCTAGTGCCCATTTTTTGATTGAGTTGTTTATCTTCCTTTTGTTACGTTTTATGAGTTCCCTGTAAATGTTGGAGATTAAACCCTTATTAGAGATAACACTGGCAAATATATTCTCCCATGAAATGGGCGTTCTTATTGTTTTGTTGATGGTTTCTTTTGCTGTGCAAAAGTTTTTTATTTTGATGTAGTCCCATTTGTTTATTTTCTCTCTAGTTTCCATTGCCCTAGGAGCTGTATCAGTGAAGAAATTGCTTTGACATATGTCTGAGATTTTGCTGTCTATAGATTCCTCTAATATTTTTATGGTTTCCTGTCTTATGTTTAAGTCCTTTCCAATTTTGAGTTTATTTTTGTGTATGATGTAAGTTGGTGATCTAGTTGCATTTTTTGCATGTATCTGTCCAATTTTCCCAACACCATTTATAGAAGAGACTGTTTTGACTTTGTTGTATGTTCTTGCTTCTTTTGTCAAATATTAATTGAGCATAGTGGTTAGGATCGATTTCTGGGTTCCATTGATCTATATCTCTGTTCTTGTGCCAATACCAGGCAGTTTTGAGAACAGTGACTTTGTAATACAGTTTTATACCTGGTATTGAGATCCCTCCTACTTTGTTCTTCTTTCTCAAGATTGCTGCAGCTATTTGGGGTCTTTTTTATTTCAGATGAATTTTTGGAGAGTTCGTTCTAGATCTGTGAAATATGCCATTGATATTTTGATGGGTAGTGCATTGAGTCTATAGATTACTTTGGATAGTATGGACATTTTAAAGATGTTGATTCTACCAGTCCATGAATACAGTATGTTCTTCCACATGTTTGTGTCTTCCTCTATCTCTTTTTATCAGTGTTCTATAGTTTTCTGAGTAGAGGTTTTTTTTTTTCCTTCTTAATTAAGTTTATTCCTAGGTATATTAGTGGTTGAGTATTGATCTATGAATCAGGAGACCAAGGTTTGTTTTTTGGTCAGGACATATGACTGGGTTTCAAGCTTGATCCCCAGTAGGGGGTGTGCAGGAGGCAGCCAATCAAAGATTCTCTCTTCGCATTGATTTTTCTCTCTCTTTCCTCCTCTCCCTTTTTTTTTAGAAGCCCAGTGCACAAAATTCGTGCAAGGAGGTAGGTGGTATCCCTCAGCCCAGCCTGCACCCTCTCCAATCTGAGACCCTCTCCCAGGATTATTCAACTGCCCATTAAGGCCCTGACCCTCTCAAGGTATGTCCAACTGCCCGTTTAGGCCCTGATCCCACGGACAGTCATACTTCTTTCTCACAATCCAGAACTGCTGGATCCTAACCACTCACCCGCCTCCCTGCCTGATTGCCCCTAACCGCTTCTGCCTGCCAACTTGATCATCCCTAACCACTCCCCTGCCAGCCTGATTGATGCCTAATTGCTCCCCTGCCAGTCCAATTGCCCCTAACTTTCCTCCCCTGCAGGTCTGGTCCCCCCTTCAACTGCCCTCCCCTGCAGGCCTCCCCCACCTCAACTGCCTCCCCTGCAGGTCTAGCCCCCCCCCAACTGCCTTCCTCTGCAGGCCCAATCACCCCTAACTGCCCTCCTCTGCAAATCTAATCGTCCCCAACTGTCCTCCCTTGCAGGTCTGGTCCCTCCTAACTGCCCTCCCTTGCTAGCCTGATCACTCACAACTGCCCTTCCCTGCTGGCCATCTTATGGCAGCCAATTTGTGTTCACATGGGGTGGCCATCTTTGACTACATAGGGGCAGCCATCTTATGTGTTGGAATGATGGTCGATTTGCATATTAACTCTTTATTATATAAGATTATATAGGATATTTTTAAAGAAATACCAATTCTCAAAATGCTGGTCAAGAAGAAATATATTACATTAAAATAGGAGGAAATTATTAGGTTAATGATTATACAGGATGGGTAAGAGTAGGTTTAAATCGTTTCAATAATTACTTTTGGCTTAAGTTCATTTCAGCTAGCCTTCTATCAGTTGCAACCAGAGTTGAGATTAAATGTTGTTGTTAATGGAACTAATGCAATCATAATCTATAGTATTATTGTAATTGTTTTATTATTTTCCATACAAACAATTGTAAACCTACTCTTATCCCACCTTGTATTTCTCAATCAGAAAGGCACTTGAAGACAAAGGATGAGGAAAAGCGATTACATTTTAATATCTTCTATTTCAAGAGAGGAAAGATTTTAAGTTGATTTTAGAAGCAAATGATGATGACTGGAATTTTTAAAAGAATGGTTATAATAGTAGATAAAAGAGGATTTCAATTGGTGAGAATTTCGGGGGCATAGTGCCTCTTTTTTTTTTTTCCTACTCATATGGTCATGACCAGCATGAATAAGACAGATATTTGTGAATCTTCATTAGTTTTCTAATGCTACTACTCAGCTTTTGTGTAGGAGAAATGCTATGAATTGTGTATGACAAAACATGCTTTCTAAATAGTTTTAGTGAATAACTTGAATTCCTAGAAACAATAAAAGCCAGAAACCTCAGTAAAGCTTCCTACTCCTTTCTGTCATTAAGGAAGATAGAACCCAAACAGAGAGGGGTAGGATGGAGAAAACACAGAAGCTAAAAATATAATACTATCTCAAGCCAAAATTCTCTTAAAAATTGTTGGGTATCTTTTAGTGAGAGTAGAAATTGTATTCCAATGAATACAAGAAAAACAAAAAACAACCAGCATGTCTGTGCTAAAAACTATACTTGGCAATATTTTGCTTATTTAAGTTAAAATGTTTGAAATTGAAACTGACTACTTCTTGGAGGTATTTTAAAGAGACAAAGAGTTAGACAATAAAGTAAAACATTTATTCCTGATAAAAAGCACAATGCCATGTATTTTAGTATTTTGGAAATTGACAATAGACTTAAGGCATGTCACTTGGTTAGGCCAGAGTTAGTGGCACAGCCTATAATATATTATGTCCACTGATGGAAATGTTCTATATCTATGCCATCCAGTACAGTATCCATTCTCTGTATGTGGTTATTGAGTACCTCAAACATGGCTGTTAAAACTGAGAAATAGATTTTTTAAAAATAATTCTTTATTGTTGAAAATATTACATATGTCCTCTTTTTCCCCTCACTGACCCCCTTCAGCCCATCTCCACTCCTATTGTCTGTGTCCATGGGTTATGCATACAATTCTTTAGTTGATTACCTCCCATTCACCATCCTCTCCCTTCTTCCCTCTGAGATTCTGCACTCTGTTCCATGCTTCCATGTCTCTGGATCCACTCCATTCATCAGTTTATTTTGTTACTTAGATTCCCAGTTAGAAAGCTATTGTCATAGAAATAGAATTTTAAATTTTACTTAACTTATATGGAATTAAAATTAAGAAGCTACAAGTGGCTAATCGAGAATGCAGTTACAGTAGGTTGACACCAGCAATATATATATATAATTTTTGTTGTAATTTCCAGAAGGTAGGGCATATTTCACTATTTTCTACTTAGTGGTAGAAAACAGAATAAACAACACCATATTTCCAATTATCGATGATATTTTAGCTTCTTTATAGAAGAATGTTCCAATCAACTGTTCACACCCATTTAAAAACCACTTATTTGCCAAATGTGGTCCTGGGGAACTCATGAATGCTGGGGCTACATTGTTTTTCACAGCTAAAAGTTGGGGCAGTAGATGTGTGGTCTAAATCCTTCACTCTCAGGCAAAATCAGATTTGGGGGTACCCTCCCGATGGTAAGGTGTGTGCTGGGAGTGGGATTTATGGCATGAGCGTGTCACAGCTTTTCCTACCCATTTAGATGTAGGTGTCTTCTGTCACATGTTGTGTAGGAGTCAGTCAGCTGGTTTCTCAGTCTCCCTCAGAGGCAATTTATCTATGTGTAGCTGCATATTTGGTGCATCCGTAGGAGGAAAGAAAGTCAGGAGTCTCTTATTTCAACATCTTATTGATGTCACTCTGCTAATGCGCAATGCTTTTAGCCAGATGTCACTGAGGACATAGAAATGATGTGTGCCTGAAGGATAGAAATTCGCAAGCTAATATTATGTGGAAAATGTTTAAAGATGAAAAAAAGGAGTACTCTGTGCAAGTAAGTTTGCCTCCCCTTAAGCAGCACTTAAGATTACATTTTCAATTAGATTTTTCAGCATCTTTAATGTACTGTTATTATAAATTTCCAAGAATAGGTTTAATATTTAGAATTTTTTGAAGCTTAATGATTGCAGAATCTTTATTCATGGGATGCAAATTAACACCCACCTGAGCCAGAGTTTTCCACAAAGTAGTTTGAAAAGCATTATAATAATTTTTCTAATATGAAATTGATTTATTATTTATTCTCCTTCAATCATGCTCATTAAAGACTGTTCTTTATCCACATTTTTGTTGTGTATCCATCCCATAAATTCCTGCTTGGTTCATAAAACCAGCTTACTTTTCCCTTGAGTTACTATATTTGTTGATAATTCAATTCAATTAACCCATTTATTGAACACCTTCTACGTATCAGACCCTATCTTAGGTGCTGGGTATATGACAGTAAACAAAGCACACAATGATTTCTACCATCTCATATTCTAGTGGAAGCAGATAAATAAAAAAGTAAAACATATGGGATGTCAGATTATTGATGAGTATGATGGAAAAATAAAGGAGGGAAGAGTAATGCACTTGCAATTTAAACATAGTGGATCAGGGAAGGTCTCACCAGAAAGGTTTCATTTCAGCAAAGCCTGAAGGAGAGGGAAGGAGAGCTATTTGGAGAAAGAGCTTCTGGGGTAGAAGGAAGGCCCTGAAGTGGGAGTATGCCTTCCATGCCTGAGAACCTTCAAGATGACTGAGCAGAGTGAACAAGTGAATGGGGGCCTGAGACAAGAAGTTAGAGAGATAGCAGAGATCAAGTCATGAGGGCCCTCAAGCTCTTTTAGGGACTTTGACTTCATTCTGAGAGATAGGGAAAGTCACTCAAAGATTTTAAATAGAACAACGATCTGATTTATGTTTTTATAGGATCACTTTGTGTTGCATAGACCATACGGGTTGGGTTGGGGGTTATCAGTGGGAGTAGAAAACCCAGTGAGGAAGCTATGTCATTTATCCAGGGTGAGACTGAGGTGGTTCAGGCCAAAGTGTTAACAGAGGAGGTGAAGAGGTGAACTTGGATTTATTTTGGAATTTAGAGCTCACAGAACTGCTGGTCGATTGCATGTACTATCTTTTCTGCCCTGCTCTAGTTTTCTATTTCAGAAGTTACGGACTCATTTTTCTAATGGTGAAAAAATAAAACAGAAGTTATTGATTATCTTTTCACCTGTAATCCATCTTTTGGTTGTGTGTGTGTGTGTGTGTGTGTGTGTGTGTGTGTGTGTGTGTTATTTTATTTTTTAATTCTTTATTATTATTTTTTTTAAATATATTTTATTGATTTTTCACCGAGAAGAAGGGAAAGGGATAGAAAGCCAGAAACATCGATGAGAGAGAGACATCGATCAGCCGCCTCCTGCATGCTCCCTACTGAGGATGTGCCCGAAACCAATGTACATGCCCTTGACCGGAATCGAACCTGGGACCTTTCAGTCCTCAGGCCGATGCTCTATCCACTGTGCCAAACCGGTTTCGGCTAATTCTTTATTATTGAAATCTCTATTTCTGTCCCCTTTATCTCTTCAGTCTAAAGTTAGATTTCTTGGAATCAGAACCTGAGGCCAGAAATCCTGGGGACTAATCTCATGGTCCCCCCTTATGTGGCCT
Organism: Lasiurus cinereus; assembly: GCA_011751065.1. Lineage (NCBI taxonomy): Eukaryota > Metazoa > Chordata > Mammalia > Chiroptera > Vespertilionidae > Lasiurus > Lasiurus cinereus. The sequence continues at coordinate 2,593,628 of JAAGEH010000135.1, forward strand.
TCTCAGGAAGGACTATATAGACTAGAAACTAATAACACAGATATGAATACAGGCAGGACTGGGTTTGGAGACAAATATATCCAAATCTGATTTACATGTCTTACTAGTTGCCTCATTTCAGGCAAATTACTTAATGTCCCATAGGCTCTGCTTTCTCATCTGCAATATGGAGACAAATATTATTTAGAAATAAAACCCACAAAGATTTCCTCATAAGATTAAATGGCATAATGACTGAAATGGGTTTAATACAGGGCACCAAACACATAGAAAATGTCTCAGACACATAGAAAGTAAATGAAGGAGAGAAGGATTGCTTGGTTTCCAGTTAGGTCCCACCATACGCTGAAACCCAAACAAGTCCTTTTGTTTCTGAGATTCTTTGCCTGTAACCTACCACCCTCCCCAGAGCTGCTGGTATGTACTTTGCCTCCACAGACCCTCTCATTGGAGCTGGTTAATTCAACTGGGTTTCTTCACTTGAGAAGGATAAAACTAACATTCATTGAAAGCTATTCCATGCTAGGACCTTTGCATTTATTATATCATTAAGTAAAAATATCCTATAAACTGAGTATAATGATGTCTTCTTTTTCAAATTAGAAAATTTAAACTAAGTGTTACAAGTCCACATAGCTTAATATAGTGATTTTCAAGTACTTTTGTTCACTACCCTCTTTATGTGATATCTGAAATGTGTCCCATACATTTAAATAGTTTTGAAATATATAATTTCCAGTATATTGTAAATATTGACATTTTAAGCTATTACATTGCTCTTTCAAATATAGCCATTGGAATCTAAATACCATAGCACTGTATAATGACATCATCCATTTAAAAAATAAAAGAACAGGCTCTTCTTTAGCTGTCAGAAAGTTTACATTGTCTTCTTCCCTTGAATTTTATCATAATGTATTACATTTTATCCCTCAGTGCCTTTTACTTGTTCCATCATATTCTTCTCTGAAAAAAGAGATAAAAAACATTTTATTTCCTATATTTATAATACTCTAAGTATAAAATTTTCTTCTGAAATGAATTACCATTATAAATATTCTTTTTAAAAAATATATTTCATTAATTTTTTACAGAGAGGAAAGGAGAGGGATAGAAAGCCAGAAACATCGATGAGAGAGAGGCATCAATAAGCCGCCTCCTGCATGCCCCCTACTGGGGATGTGCCTGCAACCAAGGTACATGCCCTTGACCAGAATCAAACCTGGGACCTTTCAGTCCCCAGGCCGACGCTCTATCCACTGAGCCAAACAGGTTTTGGCTATAAATATTCTTAATAATAGAATTCATTAAACATTATAAATTTGTTACATTTTTTAAATAATTATTAAATATAGAAAATAAACTTTTATTGGAAATGAATCTCTTAACAAGATGGATAGGATATTTTTTAATCAGTTCCAGTATCTATGAACAATTCTTATTACTAAAATGAAAAAAAAATGCTTAATGGTGATTCTATTTCTAATTTTGTAATTGTTTTTAAAAGATGTAAAAGCTAAGACACCTCATTCACATAAAATAAATGAGAATGTGAATGGAAATTTTGTCATAGCAATTGTACAATTCTTTGAACTACTTCTGAGGTAAATGCCAGAAAGTACCTCATGATCTAGCTTCAAAAATAATTTTTAATGATCTGTAAGTAGTAGCTTGATTAGATCCTTTTTCAATCTTGTTGAAAACAAATAATGGAAACTCTTTGACTTGCCAAATATTTTTAATATGTTTTTATTGATTTCGGAGAGGAAGGGAAAGGGAATAAAAAAGATAGAGACATCCATGGTGAAAGAGAATCATCAATTGGCTGCCTCCTGCACGCCCCCTACTGGGGATCAAGCCTGCAACCCAGGCATGTGCCCTGACCTGGAATGGAAAAGTTTTTTACACTCTAAGAAGAATAAACTATAATAAATAAAAGATACTCTTAGCTCCCAAAGTAATTTCACTTTCCTTTGGATATGCTGGGCCCTTTCATGGTGAGTCATTTGGTGTAGGTGGTATTTTGAAACACTTTATCCAGGTTGATTGATTCTTGATTTCCTTTTTCAAATTCTTTTTTGTTGGCTTGAGAAATATCTCTAAAGAGATTGTAATGTCTTTTCCTTCAGCAAGTAAATTTCCCTCATGCTTTATTTGATCACAGCTCTTAAGTTGTGCTAATGACAATGAGCACAAAATTAAAAGTAGCTAAATAGCTACATAAAGATGTTTGCTTTATCCATCAATTTTTTGTCCTTTTGATCATCATTTTTTGTGATGCTCTAAGAATACTCTTTATTTAAGTGGTATTGAGGTGATTGTTTATCACTAGGTAAGAGCTTTAATAAAATGAATCAAAGTAGCCATGAAAATCAATACACTTCCAACGACCATCAGATATTGGATCATGCCCCTGTGTAGTTTATTTGAAAGTTTCATGGTAATTATTTTTAATTTACCAGGTAACAAGCTAGTTGCAAGGTTGAAACTCCTAATACTTTAAAAATAAACAAACAAAAAACTTTGGTGGCGCTAATAGACCTTTCAAAATTCTAAGGAGCTTCCTTTTTCACATTATGATCAAAATCACACATTCTAATAAATGCCCAAAGGGAAAAGAACAGAATTCTGGGAGAACAAATATAATGGAGTCCTAAAATAAGGGAAGGCCTCACTAAGTAACAAACATCTATGTCAAAACCCAAGGGATAAATAGCCTTCAGAAAAGTGATGGAAGGAAATACTTAAATCTCAGTTAGGAGAGGAAAAAAAGCAAAACAATTCTCAGATAAAGGGTTAGAGTACAAGGAGAATTCACTCAAAAGAAAACAAACAATCCAGAAAGAAAGCAAGAACTGTCAAATAACCCAGTCTGAAAAATAGTGTGAGATATGGAACCCAATTACATGAAAGTGCTGAGTTTTATAGAACTACTTGGTAAACATAAATTCAATAAAACAAAAGCTTAAAGACTAAATGGAAAATTAAGTATCAGAATGGAAAGAAAGTGCAGCAGGCATTGCACAGTGGTTGAGCATCGACCTATGAACCAGGAGGTCATGGTTAGATTCCCAGTAGGAGCACATGCCTGGGTTGTGAGCTCCATCCCCAGTGTGGGGTGTGCAAGAGGCAACCAACTGATAATTCTCTCTCATCATTGCTGTTTCTGTCTCTCTCTACTTCTCCCTTCCTTTCTGAAGTCAATAAAAATATATTATTTCAAAAAGAAATAAAAAATTTAAGTCTAAGGAAATAAAAGGATACCCAAACTACATCCTATATAATAAAGAGCTAATATGCAAATGGTCATCACACCCTCATTTCATCACACCATAATGGCTGAGACACTCAACACTGGGGAGAGAGTAATGGGGACCAGCCAGGCACAAATTATCTCTCAAGAGAGGAATGGGGACCAGCCAGGCTGCGGCCCAGGAGAGGGAGAAGCTGCCTACCCCATGGCCCCGGGTTCGTGCAGCTACAGCTGAGGCCCAGGCGAAGCTACCCATCCATGGCCCCTGCAGCTGTGACTGGCCAGGGCAAAGCTGCTCTAGGTTCTGGGTGCCTACTGCTGGCCAGAAGGAGGGAATCCTGAGCCCTGGGTGCAGGGTGAGGCAGAGGCCGTTAGGGACAATCAGGCCAGCAGGAGAGAAGTTAGGGGCAATCAGGCAGGCAGGCAGAGGGGATAGGGGTGAACAGGCAGGCAGGCGAGCGGTTAGGAGCTAGTGGTCCCAGATTTCGAGAGGCAGTCAGACAACCCCCAAGTAGTTCTGGATTGAAGAGGGTGCAGGCTAGGCTGAGGGACCCCCCTCCCATGCACAAATTTCATGAACCGAGCCTCTAGTTATTTATAAATTAGAAATTGCATGAATAGGACAGATACAGTTAAAACTCAAATATCCCATATTATTTTTGCTTTAAACATCCAATTCTCTTTTTAAGAGTTAAAATTTTTTAAACATTTATACCACAGATCTATGTTTTTCTAATAGTCTTCTAAGGGGTTCCTGGGACACTGCACAAACTCACAGGGGCACCATGAGATACTTAAATTTTTCTAGGCAACTATACTCAACATCTGTACTGTATGTATATTGCGTGAACTACAAGCTTAAGTTAGTTGATAGGTTTTTTGTGTGTGGGGGTTTTTTTTAATATGTTTTATTGATTTTTTTGTAGAGAGGAAGAGAAAGAGATAGAAACATTGATGAGAGAGAAACATCGATCAGCTGCCCCTGCATGCCCCCTACTGGGGATGTGCCCAAAAACCAAGGTACATGCCCTTGACTGGGATGGAACCTGGGACCTTTCAGTCCACAGTCCAATGCTCTATCCACTGAGCCAAACAGATTTTGGTGGTAGTTGATGGTTTTCATAATGAGATCACATTCTTTTCCTTTTGCTGATGTTATTTCTTAAGAATCTATAAGTTTCTGTGATATAAAATATCACACACAAAAATGTATGTGGTCCTAGCAGATTATGCTCAGTGGTTAGAGCCTTTGGCCCACAGGTTCAATTCCCGGTCAAGGGTACATACCTCAGTTGCAGATTTGATCCTCAGCCCCTCAGTCAGGATGCTTGCCAGAGGCAACCAATCTATGTGTCTCTCTCATGTTGATGTTCTCTCTTTGTTTCTCTCTCCCCCTCTTCCTTTCCTTCAACTTTGTCTGAAAATAAATGGAAAAAATATCCTCAATTGAGGATTCAAAAACATCAATGTGGCATAGGCAGTGAAGATGTTGGAGTCTGATCTAATTCCAAGATTTGAAAGTTGTACAATACCCAATAAGCATACACATACTATTAGTAAGTAATTGTAATTGTTTTAGAATTAAATTTAAATATTACATGTTCTTCCAATTTGCATGCATTGTTATTTTAAAATGGTTAGTAAGTTGTTAGGACTTACATACTTTAAGTTGTGTAAACCTAACTTTTTAATAAATAGAAGTGTTAAGTATTTCTTTTGGCCTTAGGATAATATGATGAGGGCGGGGAAATTACTAACCCGGGAGGAGTATCATCAATGGAGAAACTTTGAGAACTGCTCAAAGAATATTATCCAGACACTAAAACTAATGAATTAACTGGTTTTCCAGATGACTTGGAGTTTCTATTAATTATTTTTAAGTCAGAAAAGCAAGATTCACTCATTACATATAAAATGAGCCCATTCTTTAAAAAAATTAACAAAATCCTCCCATTTGGATGGACTTGTATATGAAGAGACTTCCTCTTCCCTCTTTTCTAATCCTTTTAAGGAACATGAACGTGGACTGCACAAAAACTAAAATAACTAAAGTTAAACTAAAAAAGAAAATGTCTGTTAAAACTACTCTTGCTACTATATAGAGTAGGAGCTTAAGTTTTATTTTAATCCTATCTAATAAAAGAGTAATATGCAAATTGACCGTACCTCCACTACACTCAAAATCTCATCTACCAGCCACACCCACCAGCCAATCAGAGTGAGTATGCAAATTGACACAATCAAGATGGCATTTAATTTGCATATCCTGGTGCAGAGCAAAGAATGAAGACAGCATAGAAGGAAGCCAAGTGCTGCAGAAGAGGGGGAAGCTGCAAGAAGCAAGCAAGTGGGGCAGTGGAGAAGGGAGGGAAGCAGGCAGAGTGGGGGAGAAGGGAGGGAAGCTGGTGAGGCAGCAGAGACCACAGCAGGAAGCCCTATTGCAGGAATCTTCCTGCAATGGGCTTCTAGTATTAAATAAAAGAATGAGCCCTAAGGGGCTGGAGAACTTTGAGACACATGGGTTATATATATCAAGAGGCCCAATGTACATTAGAACTGGGAAAGGGCAGGAGGGTCCCTCAGCCAGCCTATGCCCTCTCACAGTCCAGAACCACTTGCTCTTTACCACCTGACTGCTCGCTTCTCCTTAGCGCTGCTGCAGAGGCAGGAGAGGCTCCCGCCACCACCACTGCACTCACCAGCCTTGAGCTAAACTTCTGGCTCAGCTTCCTCTATGGGAGCACACTGACCACCAAGGGGCAGCTCCTGCATTGAGCATCTGCTCCTTAGGGGTCAGTGCACATTATAGCTACCAGTTGTTTGGTCAATTTGCATATTAGGGTTTTATTATATAAGATAGCAACAACAAAAACACCTTTTAAATTTTTTTTAAATGTATTTTTATTGATTTCAGAGAAGAAGGGAAAGGGAGAGAGAAAGAAACATCAATGATGAGAGAGAATCATTGATTGGCTGCCTCCTACAGACCCCACAGTGGGGATCCAGACCACATCTCGGGCATGTGCCCTGAGCAGAATTGAACTGTGACCTCCAGGTTCATTGGTTGACACTCAACCACTGAGCTGTGCTGGCCAGGCAAAAAAAAAAAAAAAAAACTTTTAAAAAGAATAATCAAAAATTGTGATTGACCAGAAAGGTATAGATATATGTCTATATTTAAATAATCCTACATAACCACATATACAATGTTTGATGGCTTCAGAAGGCAAATCTCTGTGCCAAGAATATCATTACATCTTCCAAATTACAGATATTAGAAAAAAAAAGATAAAATCCCTGTCATGTTCTTAATTTTTTTTCCTTATTTCTGTAAGTAATTCCTTACCAGTGAATTTAATCTTCACAAGTAATGTGTCTATTTTTTTTTTAATCCTCACCCGTGGATATTTTTTCTATTGATTTGTAGATAAAATAGAAGGGAGGAGAGAGAAAGAAACATCAACATGAGAGAGATTCATCAATTGGTTGCCTCCTGCATACCTGGGCTGAGGAACCTACAACTCAGGCAGCTTTCCTTGACCAGGAATTAAACATGAGACTCTGGTTCATAGACTAAGGCTCTAACCACTGAGCAAAATCAACTAGAGCACAAGTAATGTCTCTTAATCTGTCCAATGTAGGCTTCCCAATATTTTTCATTATTGGACAGAATATTAAATACTCTGTTCTCTCAACCACTTCAGGACATGGAAGCCCTCTTATAACAATACAGAGATGTCATCTGAATTCTGTTTACTTGAAGTCTTAAGCAGCCAGAAGATTTGGTGTCTGAGATAGGGAAAGAGAATAGGAAAAGATATACCAACACAGACACTAAATGCCGTTACCAGCACTGATGATTTATTCTGAAGCCTTTTGATCCCTTAGAGGCAAATCCATATACATCACACCTCATTACTGTGCCCAGCACGTGGCCATGCTCAACAAATCTCTTTTGACTAAGTGAATAAATTCATTTCTCCCATTGAATATGGAGTCTGGTGAATTTTCATTTCTTGTGAATTACTCACTTTTATTAAGAACATATGGTTTATCCCCACAGTGCCAAAACATCCAAGTGAAAAGAACAAAAAATCAACTGAAATCCTTGACTATTTTAATCGAGCAACAAAAAAGGTCTACAATCTATACTGTCCAAAACAATTCCCCTTAGTCATGTGGCAATTTATATTTAAAAAGAGGCCTGGTGCATGAAATTTGTGCACTCGGAGGGGTCCCTCAGCCCAGCCTTTGCCTCTCACAGTTCAGGACCCCTTGGGGAATGTCCGACTGCCAGCTTAGCTAGGTCTAAGCTGGCAGTCAGACATCCTTAGTGCTGCCACGGAGGCAGGAGAGGCTATTGCCACCGCCTCTGCACTAGCCAGCCATGAACCTGGCTCAGGCTTTTGGCTGAGCAGTGCTCCCTCTGTGGGAGCACACTGACCACCAGGGGACAGCTCCTGCATTGAGCGTCTTCCCCCTGGTGGTCAGTGCATGTTATAAAGATCGGTCATTCTGCTGTTTGGTTGATTTGCATATTAGCTTTTTAATATATAAGATAACATTTAAAAATCATTTGCTCAACCCTAGCCAGTTTTGCTCAATGGATAGAGCATCATCAGCCTGTGGACCAAAGGGTCCAGAGTTTGATTCCAGTCAAGGGGACATACCTTGGATGCAGGATCCTCCCTAGCCTGGGCCTGGTCAAGCTCATACAGGAGGCAACCAATCAATGTGTTTCTCTCATACTGATGTTTCTCTCTGTCTTTCCCTTTATCTTACACTCACCCTAAAAATCAATAGAAAAATATCCTCGGGTGAGGATTAACATAATTAATTAATTGATTGATTAATTAATTAATTAATTAAAAGAATCCCTTAAGGGAAATGATTTTGGGAGTCAGGTTTTCCTGTCACTTGTGCTTCTGAAAAGTATTCTGCAATTGAAGAGGGCTTGTCAATGCACACTGAAGTACATCTATTATCCTAAGGCAAAATCCTTTTCTTATTCATATCTCTAATTCCTACAGCTAAGAAATTGCACTTAATAGAGTCTGAATAATGTTAACAAATTATATACTCTCATTCAAGCATTTCACATACCTCTCATATATGACACATTTATTTCAGATGCCAGAGGTGTAATAGGGTTAAAGAAAGGGCTTGTCTATCAGCAGCTTTATCTTCTTATGTGTCTGCCTTCCTTCCCCATTCTATTTCCAGTGCAGTCTGTTTTTCCTGTCTTTTGTATTACTGGGTCTCATATAATGATGGTACCTTCAAAGAGTTTATGTTAACTGACCATGTGCCCTAGACTGATGATGTATGTACTAGGTAACAATAGAATTTATTGTCAGTGGTTGTCTAAAATGCCCCTCCCCAATTCATATGTTGAGATCCTAATGTCCAATGTAATGATATTATTAGATGAGGCTTTTGGAATACACTTAAATCTTGAGGGTGGAGCCCTCAGGAATGGGATTATTGCCTTATAGGGCTCTAAAGAGAGGCCTAACCCCTTCCTCCATGTGAAGACACACAGAGAAAAAAGCCATATATCAACTCAAGCATTCTGTCCCCTTGATTTTGAACTTCCAGACTCTAGAAATGTGAGAAATAAGTCTCTCTTGATTATAAGCTACACAGTCTGTAGTATTTTGTTATAGCAACCCAAACAGACTAAGACATTATCCATGCTATTCATCTTCTGGGTGTGAAAGGAGTGGTATTAATAGTTCCCCTGGGACATTAGGCATAACCCAAGATTATCCCATTGGTTCTGTTCTTATCTTCCAATAGGTCTATGCTGCTGTAAATTGAATATTTGTACCCTCCTCCCCCCCCCCCGCCAAATCCATATGATTAAACCTAATCCCCAATGTGTTAGTATTTAAAGGTAGAGTTTTTGAGAAGTGATTAAATCATGAGTGGGATTAATGCCATATAAAAGAAATCCCAAAGAGCTCTTTTGTGCCCTCTGCCATGTGAGAAGATAATTACTAGTATCTATAAACTAGCGAGTGGACTTTCACCAAATACCAAATCTGCCAATGCCTTAATATTGGATTTCCCAGCCTCCAGAGTGGTAAGAAAATAAATTTTTGTTGTTTATAAACCACTCTGTCTATGGTATTGTTATAGCAGCCTGAACAGATTAAGACATATCCCTGCCTTTGTCTGTAATCTTTTGTTTACTAGGAGATGTCATTTTTCCTGGGCTTTTAGACAATGGTTTCAATGAGATTCAGACATCCTCAGCAACACATTCTTATGACTACAGCTAGATTTGTAAACATTCATCATGCTCGTTGAATTCATATCAACAATGTTTTACAATTGTTTTTGGTGAAAATTAATTACAGAGAGGGCTATATAATAGATGGCTATACAATAATGCCACAGGAGGGTTTCCCCACTTTTGTCAAGATGCCTGATATCCCAAGGCCTATTTCGTACTTTGTTAAATGGCAAATAACAGCCTAGGTTAAGGTCATTAGAAAGTTTTCTTGAAAACACAGGTCAAATTGGACCTTCAGTGAAGAAGGAGATAGCAGGAGGAGAAGATGATCCAGAAAGGATTAGTCCTAAAGTCACCCTTGCCTGAAATCCATGTCAGTAGACTCTAGTCTAGGCACAGTCATTGATCAGGAGAGGATCCTTGGGGTCGGACTGTTTTTTTAAAAAGATTTGTTTCCATTCTGTAAATAGCCTCCAGCTTATTTAAATTGAAGAGCATTATTTCAAACTTTGGCAGTCTTTGCGTGGTTACATTGGCAAAGGAGAGCTGGATCCATGACTCAGCCAGTGTGACTAAGAGCGCTGATGAGATGCTTCCTCCGCACTTCCACAGCCTCTTGGGGGGATAATAAGTAAAGGTCTTCAGCAATCATTAAAAGTTTCTCAGAACTTAGAGTGTTCCCTGTAACCATTTATCACGGTCTCTCAGCAATCAGCCAAGTGAAATAGCTCGCTGCATTTGCTCTTAGAGTGACAGAAAACAATCAATGATGTTTGTCTATGGATTTTATCAAAACAGGGATGCTTGATGGAACAGGAAGTGAGGGATTTTGCTGTTTCATGGTAGGAATCCCATCTTCGTTATGCAGATTGAAATGGGTGCCTGGAGAAATGTGAATACCATGCTCAGGGCTCTGACAAGCCTGTGTTGCAGAACGGTAACAATTGCTATACAACAGTGCTGCAGTGCGGGGTGAGGGCCTGTTTCTCACCAGCTGGGAACTGTCCCCCCAGGTCTCAGATGGATGGGCAGCATCAGGTTCAAGTGCCTCACAAACTTCCTACCCATTTGTTAATATGAATATTTGAAAGCTCCAAGGACAGCCCTAGCTGGTTTGGCTCAGTGTATTGAGCGTCAGTCTGCAGGCTGAAGGGTGCTGGATTTGATTCCAGTCAAGAGCACGTGCCTGAGTTGTGGGCTTGATCCCCAGTTGGGGGGCATGCAGGAGGCAGCCAGTAAATGATTCTCTCTCATCACTGATGTTTTTTTTCTCTCTCCCTTTCCCTTCCTCTCTGACATCAATAAAATCTTCAAAAGATTACAGCCTGAAACACCAGGCCCTTCTCACTTCATGTACTTTGTCTTCACTATTACTGTGTCTCCTGAAAGAAGGGACAAAAAAACTCACTCATCCCGGCTGGTGTGGCTCAGTAGTTGAGCTTCGACCTATGAACCAGGAGGTCACTGTTTGATTCCTGGTCAGGGCACATGCAAGAGGTAGCCAATCAATGATTCTCTCTCATCATTGATGTTTCTGTCTCTCCCTCTTCCTGCCTCTCTGAAATCAATAGAAATGTATTTTTTAAAACAAACAAAAAATACCCACTCATCTGTTGTCTCTTGCCTACAGACCTCCCTTAAGCCAGACAAGCCTGAGAAGAAGCAACCAAGAAAACAATTTTTGGATCACTGAAATAGGTGTCACAACAATTCATTACAGCCATCATGGCCATTACTAAGTTTCTCAATGTCTGTGGCTCTTCATTCATACTGAGCTTTAACTTGTGTTTCCCTGAGCACAAGTTAGTTGAAAAGGCTGTTACGAAAGACCAAGAAGTTCCTGACTATGACTCATAAATACTCAGTCTTATCTACTTACTCTGTTTTTCACATATTTCTGACAAGCTCTGTTTCTGTTCTCTTAAGTACAGAGTAGTTCCATGGATATCCAAAAAGATTCTTTTTGCTTTTATTATATTTTAGAGTGTATTTATTGAGCTGGGAACGGTGAAATAAGAAAGGGCCAAGGACAGAATTAGCAACAGGAGAGAGCTTAGGCAGGGCTATTTTGGCTCTCTAGAAACTGTGGGAAAGAAATGAGCCATGTCAGGGGCCTTGGGGACAAGTTCAGGGGGTTAGCCCCAGAGGAGCTGCCACCACCCATTGCTCCTCTGGTTGCAAATCTCCTGGGGTCCCTTCGAGTTTAGGAGATGCATGCCTGTGAGGGAAGAAGACAGGGAAGGGGAAGGTGCGGGTGTGCTTCCAGAGGGAGAGAGCACCCGAAAAGATCCATTTTATAGTGCTTGACCAGTTTGTACAGGTTTGCACTAATGTCTACTCACAGGCTTGTTGTTCTCATACTACTCTGCATAGGAATGGGTAGATTGCAAGATAGTTACAAAGACACCAGCGTAACATAAATGCTGGCACCTTAATGTAAAGAAATGAAATAGAACAACCAAAAAAATATTTAAAATTATACCGCAAAAAAGGAAGTGTGATATTATCTAGTTTGGGGTCATTGGCCCTACCTGTCTTGTAGCACCCCGAGAGCAGTACTATAGTCATGCCTACACATTAAGTGATATTTTGTGATAGTGTCAATAAATCCTCAAGAAAAGATTTATTCTTCTTAAGAAGGTATACGAGTTGTCAATGCATTTTACCTGATTTCTTTCAAGCTGAAACAATTACGCACTTGAAGGCTAAGTAAGCATTTGTTATACTGGTAATAATAGCAACCACTCTTGACTGCCTGTTCCATGCCAGGAAATGTGTAGGTGTTTAATATAAATTGTCATTCATCCCGCTGGGCAATGACGCTGCAAACGCAGCCAGGCATGTATCTCAGAAGTATGGAGGAGGCAGATTCATTCTGTTGTGGCCTTGACGACTGATTTTATTTTAGAAAGACATAAATTGCCTGCTTCTAAGAAAACAGAGGAATGTGTAATGATTCTGTTTAATCTACTGTACTAAGCTGATGTAATTTGCATCTTGAAGGGATAAACTTTTCTTATGATAATAACATAACAGCCATTACTCTTATGTATCTGTTCTGGGCCAAGCAATGTGTCTGGTCTTGAACATACAATATCTTTACTCCTTCCAGGTAGTTATTATTACCCCCATTTTACAGGTTGAGAAACTCTAGCTCAGGGAGGTTATCACCTGCTCAAGGATAATAGATGAGTGATAGATGGAACCAAGACTCAAATCTAGTTGCCTAAAACCCCAAACCCATACTCTTCCTAATTCCAGGTGGACTCCACTTATAGAGAAACTCCCCTTAAATGCACCTTATGATTCCTGGGCAGTGCCCTAAGGGAGTTGTCTCTGGTAATAGGGGAAGGATCCTATTTCTCTTCCTCTTCTCTATGGAGCACTATTTTCAGGAGAGAAGAGGCATTCTGTCTGGATCCTGTGGGTCTGAGCCAATGGAGAATTGCAATCATCTAAGAGGAACCCATCCAGAGTAATTCCTTGATGTCACTAGTTGAGTCCATTCACCTCTGAGGGACCACCCTGGCCCTTCTCCACTGCACTCAGTTCTTTCCCTGGTAGCTAGAAGCACTCTAGAAATAGCCTCTAGACTTTGGAAGGAATGCCTCCTGGTGCCTACAGCAAAGAAGGTGCCTGTGGAGTGGGAAGAGTAGGCCTTAGGCCCTAACCGGTTTGGCTCAGAGGATAGAGCGTCAGCCTGCGGACTGAAGGGACCCAGATTCGATTCTGCTCAAGGGCATGTACTTTGGTTGCAGGCACATACCCAGTAGCGGGTGTGCAGGAGGGAGCTGATCAATGTTTCTCTCTCATTGATGTTTCTATCCCTCTCTTTTCCTCTCTGTAAAAAATCAACAAAAATCTATTAAAAAAAAAAAAAAAGAGCAGGCCTCAGGGCAAGTCACCTCCATTCTACAGGAAAGTCAGCTTATGTCCTCTCATTTTTCCAAGAATGAGAGAACAGGAAAACCCACTGACATGAAATCCCATTCCTTCTTCCTGCCATAAATAAATGCCTTTCTCATTCCTTGTCTAACCTAAAATCCACTGAAGTGGTGGCCTTGATTCTAGGCTCTAATAGCAGCTGTTTGGTCCCACTGAGGGAACCAAAACATCAAAGCTCCGGGATCCCTGAAGCCTGAGTGTGAGTAATCAGCACCTTCTCTTGGGAGCAGGAACACATTAGAAAGTTTCCCCAAGTTCCGTGTGGCAAGTTCCCGGAGCTCAGGTGCACTCCCACATGCTTTAACAACCCCCAGTGCCTGCACAACCTCAGTGCAGCCTCTAAATACTGGATACAGGTTAAAAAAACAAAGTGGGTCTTTCCAGATGGGTATTTTTTTAAGAATATATTTTATTAATTTTTTTTTAGAGGAAGGAAAAGCGAGGGATAGAGAATTAGAAACATCAATTCAGTTGCCTCCTGCACACGCCCTACTGAAGAGGTGCCCGAAACTAAGGTACATGCCCCTGACCGGAATCAAACCTGGGACCCTTGAGTCCACAGGCCTATCCTCTATCCACTGAGCCAAACCAGTTAGGACGAGATGAGTTTTATTTCAGTGCTCACCTAATCAAAAACCTTGCTGTTTGCGTGTTGTCAAAAGAGTCTAGCAGGGGCATTGAAGGCCTGGGGCTCACAGATTACACATCAACTTTAGGGTTTAATAGCATCATCATAACCTATCAAGGCCTGGAGTTATGTGATGGCAAGTCTCTCCTGGAGTTTTACCAAATGAGACACCAGTTGGCTCAATAGCTCCCCTTTTCTGTAGGATATCTGAATGTAAATATTGAAGGACACAAAACATCAGAATTTGGTAGGAGAGGAACATGTTATACTTGAGATTTCATGATTTCTAGACACAACCTGCCTGAGAATGATACAAAGAAGCGTTTTCGCACCTCCTCACCCCTGCCCCACACCCCCGTAGATGCACTCCCTTATTAGGGACTCTGTAACCTCTCTCCACCCCCTATCACTATTTAGCCACTTTCTGCCTCTGAGGTACCTTCTCCAGGAGGTTTTCTCAGTGCTCCCGGCAGCAGCTGGAGCACTATTCAAGCCCAGCACTTACTTACTATGGTAGGCAGAATAATTACCGCCACCCCTGGCCCCCCACAGATGTTCTCACCCTAATCCACAGGAACTGTGAATATGTTACTTTAATAGCAAAAGGGACTTTAAGGTGTGATTAGATGGAGGCCCTGGAGGTAGAGAGATTTAAGGCACATTTGCAGAATAGCAGAATTTGGAAGTAATTTCTGAACCTCTCAATCTAATACATCAGTTTGACAATGTGGAAACCGAGTCTAGCACTTTCTCAAAGTCACACTACACTCTGTGTTAGGGGTAGGAATTAGAACCCCATGTCTTCACTTCCTGGCATTCCCACTCTCCCCCTACCTCCCCTCTCTCACCCCGACACACACACACACACACACACACACACACACACACACACACACACACTGCATTCACTGACAAAGTGAAACACTCTACAAAATGAACTACCTTTTCAGACAAGGGGAAACAACGAATAATCTGAAATACAAGTAGTTTAGTCGTCTGGCTTTGTGTTCATTTGAACTCTGGCGTATTTTAAATTTTTATTTTATGAATGTGGTTAGGAATAGATTTTAGTTTTGTTAGCAATTTACCTATCTTAACTGGTGGCACCAACAGTTATTTTCCTACTGTGAAATTGGCAATCTTCCACATGCTGGCCCAGGAATGTATAAATGATTTATGCTTGGTCACTGAGTCTCTCACTACAAATCACATTAGCCCTGAAGCAGGCAGACATGCCCATGTCCTCCTGAGTCAGTGCCCAGGGACCAGACCTCTTACCAGTTGTGGCCAGAGAGAGAAGTCATATTCAGGTACCTCAGAGCCTCCATGGCACCTGGAAAATCTAATTAAGCCATGCAGAATTCCTTTAGTGTTTCCTTGTCTATAAAACAAAGATAATGCCCATTTTATGAAACTGGAAACCATGAGACATATTGCATACAGACTGCCTGTCACAGAGCTGGAAATCAGTTGATGGTAGTTGTGATATATATATAGTTTTACTTTATTTTATACATAACTTTTCAAACTAACTGCACATGCAACATCTTTCAGATAATTTTATATCTAGGTTATTAATAAAGCACTGACATCACTTTCTCCCAATGTTTACCGAGATCCAACCACCTGTTTAAAGGTCTCATCAAAATCCCCAGCAGGGTTCATGTCCTGCCTCTCTTTGGCAGCCAATTCTCTCCTCCCTCCCCCGTAAAGGCTTTTATTAAACTCTAAACATGCTTTAGAGAAATGATTCAGAAGCTTTGCATCTCTTCCCACGTTCATGAGCAAAATCACTGATGAAAATTTTTGGTTTCTGCACTTCAATCAATTTTTTAAAGATTTTTTTCTTTAAGAAGAAGTTTAAGGCTATAGCAGCTACAGAGAAAGGTACAGAGTTTTGCCATATTTCCCCTGCACTTTCTTATGCATAGCTTCTCGCCTCATATCACCGACCAGAATGCTACAGTCTATGAACCAACATTGAAATCATAATCACCCAAAGACCATCGTTTACTTTAGGGTTCATTCTTGCTGTTGTATATGCCAGGGGGTTAGCTAAAATGTATGACATGTACCCATCACCAAGGTATCATACAGTATTTTTGCTGCCTTAAAAATCCTCTTTTTTTTTTCCCACCAATTCATCCCTCCTCTCACCCCAACACCTGAAAATCACTCTTGATTTTATTTCCTCCATAGTTTTGTCTTTTCCAGAATGTCACAGAGTTCTGTTTTGATAAGTTTGTGCTTCATATAGTTTAAGATTTCTCTTGTGATGTATTACACAAAAGTGTGTTGTTTCCTGGCTGGTATGGCTCAGTGGTTGTGCATCAACCTATGAACGAGGAGGTCAGGGTTCCATTTCTGATCAGGGCACATGCCCGAGTTGCAGGCTTGATCCCCAGTGTGGGGCATGTAGGAGCCAGCCAATGGATGATTCTCTTTCATCATTGATCTTTCTATCTCTCCTTCTCCCTTCCTCTCTGAAATCAATAAAAATATATTTTTAAAATGTGTGTTTAATCTCCACATATTTTGAAGTTTTCAAGTATTTTTGTTACTGACTTATAGTTTAATTCATTGTGGTTTGTGAGCAGACATTACATAGTTTCTCTTCTTTTAAATTTGTGAAGGTGTGTTTTATGGCCTAGAATGTAGTCTACCTTGGTGAATGTTCTATGTGAACTAGAGAAGAATGTGTATTCTGTTGTTGTTAGATGAATTAATTTATAGATGTCAATTATATTCAGTTGATTCATTGAGTTCAACTTGTTTTTAGTGATTTTCTGTCCGCTGCATCTGTTCATTTCTAATAGAGGAATGTTGAAGTCTCCAATCATGATAGTGGGTTTATCTATTTCATTTGCACTTCCATTAGTTTTTGCCTCATGTATTTGACACTCTTTTGGTGGGTACATTAAAAAATATCATGTCTTCTTTACAAATGATACCTTTATCATTACGTAATGCCCTTCTTTATCCCTGATAACTTTCCTTGCTTTGAAGTCCACTCTATCGGAAATTAATATAGCTATTCCTGCTTTTTTTTTATTAGTGTTACGATGTGGTTTTCTATCCAATTACTTTTAATATGTTTTTAATTTATTTTTCAAGACACAGGATAGAGAGGTAGAAATATCAATGAGAATACATTGATTGGCTGTCTCCCGCCTGCCTCCTGCTAGGAATCAAGCCTGCAACGTGAGTATGTACCCTGACCAGTATTCCAACAGTGACCTCATGGTTTATAGGTTGATGCTCAACCACTTAGCCACACAGGCCAGGCTCTATCCATATACTTTTTTGAATGGTCAGACTAGGAATTTAAAATAACCATTACTAATATACTATGAGCTCTAATGAATAAAGTAGACAGCATGCAAAAACAGATAGACAATGTAAGAAAAGAGATGGAAATCCTAAAAAAGAACCAAAAAGGTTCTCAGCGACACAGGCAGGGCTTTACTTTTTTGAATGGTCAGACTAGGAATTGAAAACAATCATGTTTTCCGGTTTGGCTCAGTGGATAGAGCGTTAACCTGCGGACTGAAAGGTCCTGGATTGGATTCCAGTCAAGGGCATGTACCTTGGTTGCAGACACATCCTCAGTAGGGGGAGTGCAGCAGGCAGCTGATCAATCTCTCTCTCTTAATGATGTTTCTAACTCTCTATCCCTCTCCCTTCCTCTCTGTAAAAAATCAATAAAATATATTTTTAAAACAACCATGTGTTAAATGTGATTTTATTTTTAAAGGGAGTTTCTTGCAAATATTATATAGTTTGATCTTGATTTTTGGTCTACTTTATTAATTTCTGTCTTCTGATTGATGCATTTGACCATTGATATTCAAAATGATTACTGAAATAGTTGGATTAATATCTACTATATTCATGACTGTTTCTATTTGTTGCACTTTTTCTTGGTTGCTATTTTTGTCTCTACTCCTTTTCTGCCTTATGTAGTTTTAACTGAGCATTTTATGAATGCATTTCCTCTCCTTTCTTAGCATATTGGTTATACTCCTTTTAAGATCTTTTTTTAGTGGTTGCCATAGAGATTGCAGAATATATGTACAACTAACCCAAGCCCAGTTTCAAATAGCACTATACCACTTCATGGGTAATATGCTTTATAATAACAAAATAACCTTAATACCTCCCTCCTATCTTATATATCATTGCTGTCATTCATTTTATTTAAATATACATATTTAAGTATTATATAGATATATACATAAGTATACATTATGAGATATATCACTACTATTACTTGGAACAAATTATTATCCATTAGATCAATTAAGAATAAAATGTAAGTTTTTATTTTATCTTCATTTAATCCTTCTGTGATGCCTTTCTTTGCTCCATGTAGATTTAACTTGCTGACATTATTATTTTTCTCTCTCTAAAAAACGTTTTTAAAAACATTTCTGGCAAGGCAAGTCTACTGGCAACAAATTCCCTCAATATTTGTTAGTCTACAAGAATCTTTATTTTTCCTTCACGTTTGAAGAGTAATTTCACAGTTTATATAATTTTAGATTAGTGGATTTTTTTCTCTCAACACTTTACATATTTCATCCCACTCTTTGATTGTTTGCACAATTTTTTAGGAGAAATTGGCTATAATCCTTATCTTTGTTTCTGTATAGGTGTTTTTATTTTACTTTTTTCAGACTATCTCTTTATCTTTGATTTTCCATCTTTTTAAAAATGAGCCCAAACCAGTTTGGCTCAGTGGATAGAGCATCAGCCTGTGGACTGAAAGGTCCCAGGTTCGATTCCGGTCAAGGGCATGTACCTTGGTTGCGGGCACATCCCCAGTGGGGGGTGTGCAAGAGGCAGCTGATCAATGTCTCTCTCTCATCGATGTTTCTGACTTTCTATCCCTCTCCCTTCCTCTCTGTAAAAAATTAATAAAACATATATATTTAAAAAAATAAAATAAAATAAAAATGAGATGCTTAGGTTTTTTTTTTTTTTTTTTTCTTTTTTTTTTTTTTTTGCATTAATCCTGATTAGTGTTCTCTGAGATTCCTGGAACGGTGATTTGACACCAGTTGGTAAAATTTTCAGTGTATATTGTGTTAAATTTGTCCTCTGTTTCTTTCTCTCTTCAACTTCTGGTTTTCCCATTATGCACACGGTACACGTTATGTAGTTGTCTCAGAGTCTTTGGATATTCTGTTCTGTTTTTGTTCTCTTTGCCTTTCAGTTTTAGAAGGAAAAATCCTCAGTTACAGTGATTTTTGATCTATAACATTTCCTTTTTGGTTCTTTTTTAAGATTTCCATCTCTTTTCTTACATTGTCCATCTGTTTTTGCATGCTGTCCTCTTTATTTATTAGGGCTCATGGTATATAAGTAATGGTTATTTTAAATTCCTACTCTGATGATTCAAACACCCCTGCATGTCTGGTTCTGATGGTTGCTTTATCTAGTCAGATTGTGTTTTTTTGCCTTTTAGTATTCCCTGTAAATTTTTTTTTGGTAATACTTTTTATTGATTTCAGAGAGTAAGGGAGGGGGAGAGAGAGATTCGCATCAATGATGAGAATCATTAATTGGCTGCCTCCTGCACACCCCTACTGGGTCAGTAATCTGGGCATGTGCCCTTGGCTAGAATCAAACCTGGGATCCTTCAGTCTGTAGGTCTGTGCTCTATCCATTGAGCCAAACTGGCCAGGGATGTAATTTTTTCTTGAGACCTGGACATGATGTATTGGGTAAAAAGAACTTCTGTAAAATAAGCCTTTAGTATTATGGTGGTGAGGTTTAAGGGAAGAAACAGCATTCAATAGTTATAAAATTATTATGTCTCTGTCTTCCAGTGAATCTATGCCTTTAGACCAGTGGTCGGCAAACTCATTAATCAACAGAGCGGCAAACCGCAGCTCACGAGCCGCATGTGGCTCATGAGCCGCAATTTGCCGACCACTGCTCTAGACCAAGCATATCAAACTTTCGGCCCACAACAAATTATTTTTGCAGCCTTACCGGTATGTAAGAAATCCTACCTAATAAACCTCACGCTATTGCAAAGATGATGGCACCCACAGCCAATAAGGAGGGAATATACTAATTGACTGCCACTCTCTCAAATATGGTGGCGCCCACAGCCACAAGATGGCAGCACTCAGCCCTGCTGAGGCAGCAGGTGCACAGCAAGGTCAGCCCGCCCCCAGGTAGGCCCGGCCACCCCACATGCCTGCCTCTGGAGTCCCCCAGTCTCCTCAGCCCCCCAGCCCCCCAGAGCTGGCCCGAGGCACAGGCAAGCCTCAGATGGTGGCTGCCCAGCCACCCAGGGCCATGCAAGGCTCAGGTAACCAGGGCCAGCCAAAGCTTGCATTGCCAGCAGTGGCAGCAGCAGAAGTGTGATAAGGCATCGCCTTCCCCTGATCACCTCCTGCCCCTGAGGGCTCCTGGACTATGAGAGGAGACAGGCCAGGCTCTGAGGGACCCCCTCCAGTGCATGAATTGTTTCCATAAAAATTTTGTAACTTAATTTTTATAATATCCTGTTACACATAATTATTAATAATGAACCACAACATTCTTTAATGACTGATTACTATAATCGTGTTGCATTCATTTCGTTTCTCTCCACTAATACTAGCAGCAATACACATCATTAGTCGTGTACTGACTTGTTTGGGTATGTGCAATAGGAAATATTTCACTTTCAGAGAATAAGAAAAATAGGTTTATTTGAATTACGCTTATTAATTTGTGCAGTTATTCAGTGTCTGGAAAGTTAATGTTCAAGAAAAAATATTAACTTTAATTAAAATGTTCTATTATTTTATGTTAACGATTACTCATTTATTTCAGCCCTTTGAATTCAGCATGTCTGAAATAAACCTATATTTCTATGAAAATTGAGCTTTTGTTTTTTTTCGGGCCACATAAACTTAAACCTTGTTTATTTGGCCCATGTTAGCCTTTGAGTTTGACATACTTGCTTTAGACCAGTGGTTGGCAAACGCATTAGTCAACAAAGCGGCAAATTGCATGTGGCTAGCAAGCCACGGTTTGCCGACCACTGCTCTAGACTGTAAAGTTCACAAGTATTTTGCAGTTAGTTTTGTATTATTTTTTTTCCCCACCTTAGGTAGAAGAGGTGATAGAAGTTTCTTTTCTCTGACTTGGAAGGAACTTGGGAATCCCCCTCCCCCGCACAGCCCCTAGTCAGTTAGGTTCTGATAATGCCCCAGCAAGTTAGGCTTAACTAGTTTCTCCTGCGGCCTGGCCCTATTAAGAAAAACAGAATGCTCTGGTGTATTTCAAAATGGTTCCTTTTCTCCTCACCCTGCTGGAAGCACCAGGGACTTCCTCCGGCATTTACTAAGAACCTGGAAGACCACCTTGAGCAGGTGCCCTGGGAGTTTTTAACCCTGTCTTGTCCACACTGAGCCTCCGTAATTTTTCAGATAGAATTTAGGTTATCCTTCACCGACACTGGCTCCAGGTAAGGTTTGCTCTTGTGAGTATCTGCTTCAGTAAACCATTACTTTCTGTATCCACCTATCTTTCCAATATTGGGAATCCTAGAAGAGTTGTGGGGGTTTTTTAGTCCATTTACTTTTTGTTATTATGATTTCTAAACTCCTTACATGTGAAACCCAGCACAATCAATTTTGTGCTGAAATTCTCCAGTTAATTTGACAACTCAACATTTTGCCCCAGGCTGAAGAGAATGAATTTATGTTGTTGTGGCTACTGGTGCTGCATTTGTTAATGTTGTCGTTTTGTTGCTTTTGAATGAATGTCACAAACAAATTGTACAGAATTAAAGGAGTAACCCTTAGGTGTAACACTTTTAATTGCATGGAAACTCACACAAGAATTTTCAACTCAGATAAATCCTCTTTTTTAAAAAATAAAAAAATTACAGGTATCTAACTTTCAAAATCGAAAGAAATATTACATGCCCAGCCAGCATGGCTCAGTGGTTGAGCATCAACTTACTTATGAACCAGTAAGTCATGGTTCAATTCTTGGTCAGGGCACATGCTTGGGTTGAGGGCTCTATCTCAAACAGGGGGCCTGCAGGAGGTAGCCAATTAATGATTCTCTCTCATTGATGTTTCTCTCTCTCTCTCTCTCTCTCTCTCTCTCTCTCTCTCTCTCGCCCTACTAAAAAACATGTGATACTTTTTTTCTCTGGCTGACTTATTTCTTCTCAGAAATCAATAAAAAAATATTTTTTAATTAAAAAATAAATATTTCAGAGTTTATCAGTGTTGTAAATTTTTCTTTTCAAAGGAGATTGTTTACAATTGACCATGATTTTCAGGTTTATAAGTTATGAAATCAGAATATAATATTAAAGGCCAAATAGTCAAGTAACTATTTTATTGCTAAGCCTCATCCAAGGATATTTTTCCATTGATTTTTAGAAAAAGTGGAAGGAAAGGGGAGAGATAGAGAGAGAAAAATTAATGTGTGTGAGAGAGACACATCTATTGGTTGCTTTCTGCACACCCCAACCAGGGCCAGGTATGGAGCCTGCAACCAAGGTACGTGCCCTTGCCAAGAATTAAACCCAGGACCCTCAGTCCTTGAGCCAATGCTCTATTTCCTGAGCCAAAATGGGTAGGACTCAAATGACTACAGTATTTTAAATTAGTACAATATTTTCTTTGGAGACTTAAATTAGTTCATGTTCTATTGGTGCTGAAGTTCAGAGAAGTTTCAGGAATAGCTGAAACTAATTTACATAATCAGCACACACAAAGGTCTGAACCTCCTTGAGATTGCTTAGGTAAATCAGGGATGGGCTTGGAGAAGAATGGTTTTGTATTTCACACTAGGACACTCTAGTCTGTAAGAAAAAGCCTCACGGTAACCCTATTTCCCTGTCTCATTCCTGGAAAATTCTATCAGGAAATCAACTCGGATATGCTAGAGAAAACAAAAGGAATCTACCATATTTTTCAGCTTATAAGATGGGGTATATAAGACGACCCCCAACTTTTCCAGTTAAAATATAGAGTTTGGGATATACTCACCCTATAATATGACACCCATCGTATAAGACAACCCCCGACTTTTGAGAAGATTTTCCTGGGTTAAAAAGTTGTCTTATACGCCAGAAAATACGGTAGTTTGTAATGTTTGTGTTCACAACCCAAGCAGGATGTGTTCTGCTTAAAACTAGATCTGGATTTTCTTCATGCTGGGATGAGGCTCTAGTAATAGCAGTGAGACTGGATGGTGAATATGCCAGAATAAACCCATTTCCATTCATTCAACAAACATTGCCTGAGTACCTACTAGTTAGCCACAATATGGTGCTAAGTGCCAAAGACAAAGACTTTTTTTTTTTTAACCCAGGCCCACCCCCAACATGAGACACTTCTTACGAATTAAAATAGTGCCAGAGGAATGAGTTTATGTCAGCTCCTCCCTATGTGGAGAGACTGCCCTTTAAAGTGAAATTCGAAATTCCAGGAGGCGATCCTAACACCTTCTGGGTGCAAACCCTGAATGTTATCCCACACAGCCAGCCCATGGTTTGTGACCACCAAATTTTTCAGAGTGGGGAATAAATGTTGACTTTCAAAGCTGAAGGCTGTCAGGGATAGAGTTCTGAGACTGCAGAGACATGGTCATGAAATGAAATTGGCTTCTAGGATACTCATTTTTTAACCACTTGCTGTCATTATTGCACTAGTGAAAGCTGAGATTCTTTCCTCAGGAAAGCACAATCAGAAACCTCAGGTCTTGGAAGAAATGTCCTCAAAAGTTGGTTGATTCTTGAATATGACTCAGATCAAACACTGAACCTTGGCACATAGGGACAATGCTTTAATCAACTGAGCAACCCAGCCAGTGCCGGTTACTCTTTATTTTTATTTTTATTTTTTATATATTTTAATTGATTTCAGAGAGGAAGGGAAAGGGAAAGAAAGAAATATCAATGATGAGAGAGAATCATGCCCCCCACCATGGACCAAGTTTGTAACTCGGGGATATGCCCTGACCAAGAATCTAACTGTGACTTCCTGGTTCATAGGTTGACACTCAACCATTGAGCGGCACCGGCAGGGCAGATTATTCTTTCTTAAAGAGTTTTAATCTGCCAGCCCTGGCTGGTATGTTTAGTGGGTAAGACACCATTCTGTGCACCAAAAGGTTGCAAGTTTGATTCCCATCTAGGGAACATGCTGGGGTTGCAGGCTCAATCCCTGGTAGGGGTGTGCAGGAGGCAGCCAATTGATGTTTCGCTTTCACATCTCTCTCTCTCTCTCTCTCTCTCTCTCTCCTTCTCCCTTCCTTTCTCTTTAAAAATCAATAAAAATAGGTTTTTCCCTCTCTGTTTGAGGGTTCTTTGAGGGTTTTGCTGTAATGGCCTTATTTTTATTTTCACCCGCTGTGGTTAAATCCAGGGCCATCACATTTCTTGTGTGAGGACAATCCTGAGAATATGAAGTGGAGAGGCAGGACCAATGTTAACTTTCCTGATGAGGAGATAATGTAGGCGATGTTGGAATGGTTGGGTGTAGGTATGTTGTGAGTGTCTCCCCATTGCCTGTGTGGTTCAGGGTTCAGGTTCAGTGTTCAGGTTCGGGTTCTGAAGGAGGCCACACGCAAATGAAAGTGAGTAGACAAGAAAATATTAATTTGGGAATTGAGGCCAGGCAGAAGCCCAAGGGAGAACTTTGCTTTGCTCTGGCCTTGGGATCCCTTTTATACAGGTTTGGGATCCACCTATAGCCCTTAGGCAGGTAATTTCCCGTAACAGGCAAACTATCTTATCAGTAAGGATTTACATAAAACTAAAAGGTGGATGTTGCTTCAGCTACCTTTGTCTCAACTAGACTGTGGGTATATGGCTCTGACCTTTGCCAGAGCCTCAAGGTTGACCATTCTTCCCGGTTCCTTGTCCACACCTCTCTGCTAGTGAAGGCAATGGGCAGCTTCCAACAGTAAGTGACCTCAGTCAGAGAAGCATGAATGAGTCTAATATGAGAAAGTGTGCACTTTTAATTCAGCAAACACTTTTTATTTTTGTAAGATCCTTTGAAACAATGGAGGAATTAAGAAGGAAATAAGCTTGCAAGAATATTTACATTTCCAAGAAAGATTGCTTTTTTCCCCGTTTTGTTTACATTGTCCAGATTCCAGCCAAAAAAATTCTTCAACGAATTATATATATGTCTGTCTTAAATACAGAGTAAAATTGAAGAGTATTATTCTTAGAAAACATTTGTCTGATTTATCCCATCAAGAATAAAAAGATTTAGCCTAGCCAATTTGGCTCAGTGGACAGAGCGTTGGCCCATAGACTGAAGGGTCCGGGGTTTCATTCCTCATCAGAGGTTGCAAGTTCCATCCTAGCCCTGTTTTGGGTGTCAGCAGCAGGCAATCAATCAATGTGTTTCCCTTGTGCTAGGTGTTGTATCAGGGAAAATTTTGCTACGTGAGATGTCTGATATTTTGTTGCCTATGTTTTCTTCAATGATTGCTATGGTGTCATGACTTACATTTAAATCTTTTATTCATTTTGAGTTAAATGATTTTTTAATTTAAAAAAAAAGAAACCCACACCTAAAGATTTTCCTACACTAGGTTGTTTCCAACTAAACTTGATTCCGAGGTTTAAAACTTATGAAATAGGATTGTTAAATCAAGGACCAAATAGTCAATTGACAAATACAGTAGGTCCTCAAGTTACGTAGGAGATCCATTCCTATGGCATGATGTAACATGATTTTTCCAGGAAGTCAGAACCCACCTACGTCACCCACATGAAGCACATACACAGCAGTAAGGAAGTGAAATGGTAAAAAATAATTTAAAGGAAAGATAACAATTCCTGACCTTTCCTTGTGGTAAATAAATAATAAAAACCATAACGCACATATGTCGAAATAACAGAACTTTTTTTTTTAATAGTGGCCCGGTGCACGGGGGGGTGGGCGGCGGGGGGTGGGGGGTGAGGCGTAAAAAGGGGCAATTGTTCCTCAGTCCGACCTGCACCCTCTCCAATCTGGGATTTACAGGATTCAGGCCTAAACTGGCAGTCAGATATCCCCCTCTCAATCCGGGACTGCTAGCTCCAGCAACTCACCAGCCTGCCAGCCAGCCTGATTACCCCTAACAACTCTGCCTACCAGCCTGCTTGCCCCAAAATGCCCCCCGCCAGCCTGTGCACCCCCAACTGTCCCTCCCCCTGGCCTGCTCACTCCAAACTGCCCTCCACCCTGCTGTCCTGATCACCTCCAAATGACCCCCACTGAAAGCCTGCTCACTCCCATCTGGCTCCTCTGATACTCTGCTTACCCCGAACAGCCCTTACTGTCCCATCCTGGCCTGATCATCCCCCCATCCTCCTCCCCTACTCTGCCCCCCTGGCAATCCAAGGTCTCAGCCCCTCCTTTTTTTTCTAATTCTTTTTTTTTTTTTTTGGAATTTCCTCAAAAAAATTAAATATGGAACTGCCATTTGACCCAGTGATCCCACTTCTAGGAATATATCCAAAGAAACCAGAAGTACTACTCAGAGAGAATGCATGCATCCCTTTGTTCATAGCAGCACAGTTTATAATAGCTAAGATCTGGAAACAGCCCAATTGCCCATCAGTAGATGGCTGGATAAAAAAGTATACTCTGTTCATACCTCAACATCATAAAAGCCATGTATGATACACCCACAGCTAACATCATACACAATGGGCAAAAACTAAAACCATTTCCCCTAAGAATAGGAACAAAGACAGGGATGCCCACTCTCACCACTCCTGTTCAACATAGCACTGGAAGTATTAGCCATTGGAATTAGACAAGAAGAAGAAATAAAAGGCATCTAAATTGGAAAAGAAGAAGTAAAGCTGTCCTTATTTGCAGATGACATGATACTGTATATAAAAAACCCAAAAGACACATTCAAAAACTAATAGACTTAATAAGTGAATTCAGCAATGTAGCAGGATACAAAATTAATGCCAAGAAATCTATAGCATTTCTATACACTAACAGTGAACTTACAGAAAGAGAGACTAAAAAAAACAATCCCATTTACCATCACACAAAAAAATTTAAGATACCTAGGAATAAACTTAACTAAGGAGGTAAAAGACCTATGCACAGAAAACTACAACACACTAAAAAAAGAGATAGAGGAAGAGGTAAACAGATGGAAGAGCATACCATGCTTATGGATTGGGAGAATCAACATCATTAAAATGTCCATACTACCCAAAGCAATCTATAGATTCAATGCACTACCTATTAAAATACCAATGACATATTTCACAGACCTAAAAAGAACTCTCCAAAGATTCATCTGGAACAAAAAAAGACCCTGAATAGCCACAGAAATGCTGAGAAAGAAGAATAAAGTAGGTGAGATCTCAATACCAGATTTCAAGTTGTATTACAAAACAACTGTTCTCAAAACAGCCTGGTACTGGCACAAGAACAGACACATAGACCAATGGAGTAGAATAGATAATCCAGATATTGACCTCATTTAATATTTGAAGGAAGCATGAACATACAATGGAGTCAAGAAAGTCTCTTCAATAAATGGAAAATTGGACAGATGCATGCAAATATGAAACTAGACCACCAACTTACACCATTCACAAAAATAAACTCCAAATGGATAAAAGGATTTAAACATACGATGGAAAACCATAAAAATACTAGAGGAATTCACAGGCAGCACAAGCTTAGACCCATGCAGAAGGAACTTCTTCACTAACACTGCTCCAAGGGCAATGGAAGCTAAAGAGAAAATAAACAAATAGGACTACATCAAAATAAAAAGCTTTTGCACAATAAAAGAAACCATCAACAAAACAACAAGAAAGCCCATTGTATGGGAGAACATATTTGCAAATGTTATCACTGATAATGGTTTAACCTCCAACATCTACAGGCAACTTATACATTAATAAAAGGAAGATAAATGATCCAATAAAAAAAAATGGGCAATGGACCTAAATAGATTCTTTTGGGAAGAAGACAGAAGGAAGGCCAAGAGACACATGAAAGCGTGTTCAAAGTCACTAATTATCCAAGAGATGCAAATCAAAATGACAATGTGATACCATCTCACATCTGTCAGAATGGCAACTCAACAAATCAACAAACGACAAGTGTGGGCAAGGATGCGGAGAAAAAGGAACCCTCGTGCACTGCTGGTGGGAATGCACACTGGTGCAGCCACTGTGGAGAATAATATGGAGTTTCCTCAAAAAAGTAAAAATGGAACTTTCATTTGACCCAGCAATCCCACTCTTAGGAATATATCCTAAGAAACTAGAAACACCAATCAGAAAGGATTTATGCATCCCTATGTTCATAGCAGTACAATTTACAATAGCTACAATTTGGAAACAGTCTAGGTGCCCTTCAGCAAATGAGTGGATCAGAAAACTATGGTGCATCTACACAATGGAAAACTATGCTGACATAAAAAAGAAGGAATTCTTACCATTTGCAGCAACCTGGATGGAAGAGAGCATTATGCTAAGTTAAATAAGCCAGTCAATGAAAGAAAAATACCACATGATCTCACTCATTTATGGATAATAAAGAACATTATAAACTGATGACCAAAAAGATAGATACAGAGGCAGTAAAGCTTCAAACAGAATGTCAAATTACAGCGGGAAGGTTAAGGAGAGGTGGGGTAGATAAGAGATCAACCAAAGGACTTGTATGCATGCATATAAGCATAACCAATGAACACAAGACACTGGGGGATTAGGATATGCATGGGAATGGGAGGGCAATGGGAAGATATGTATACATGTAATACATTAATAAAAAGTTTTAAAAAGTATACCCTGGAATACTATGCAGCAAAAAATATATATAAATAAATAATATCTTACCCTTTGGGACAGCATGGAGGTATCAGGGGACTATCATGCTAAGTAAAATAAGTCAGTCAGAGAAAGACAAGTATCACATGATCTGTCTCATATGTAGCGTCTAAGTAACAAAATAAACTGATGAATAGAGTGTATCCAGAGGCATAAAAACATGTACCAGAATGCAGAATCTCAGTGGGGGAGGCTGAGGAGCATGGGTTGGTGAGAGGTAACCAACCAAAGACCTTGTATGCATATATGCATAACGCATGGACACAGACAGCAGGGTGTTGAAGACCTGGTGGGAGGCGAAGCGGGGGTGGTGGGGGGAGTTGGAGGGAGTCAATGGGAGAGGAAGGGGGACACATGTAATAATTTCAACAATAATGATTTTTAAAAAGAAGAAAATAGTTTTCTTCTTTCTTATGGACTTATGACTAAATACTGCCCAATGCTAAAGTATACACTGTAAAGGATTGTACACAGGAACTGAACTAGAATTGTCCATTATTGTCAGTCAGTTGGCCAACTTTAAGTAACCGGAAGTTGTATTAAAATGCAAACAAATGAAACTTAGACATACCTCTTTGAATGAAAATCCTTAATTTCTCCCAAGTTGGAGTTTCACTGCTTAGAACCACTGATCTTTTGCGTCTGCTATTCCTGCAAGTAGAGAAAGTGGAGCATAATAAGGCCAACCAAATGCCATCGTTTAAGGGACAATTAAATAGGAAAAAGAAATAAGAATTCAGTCACTGACACTGATGCACACATTCAGAAGGACATCTGTATAAACCAAAATCAGAAGAACTGTTTCCTTGTTGCAAAGAAATACCAGCATCAACGGTGGATGGCTCCCAGCTGAAAGAGAGTCATGAGAAGATTCCCTAGGACAAGAGGCCTAGGCAGTTGTGTGTACTCATGGCAAAAGCTTCTGGCTGGCACTCCAAATTCTGTAACTAAACCCAATGTATGCCTGATGTGCCATGAAACCACTCACTAATGCACCCAGAATGCAACAGAAGTTCATTTCAAGAGGCAGCCAAATGAAGAGACAAGGAGAAAACCTAAATCTGTCTTGCAGACTCAGAAAAGACAAGGATTTTTTAGGATTTTGAAAGGGAACTTTATGTACAATGGGAGAGGAACTACACAGTACCTCTGGCAAAGATTTAATTTCCAAATATATTTAAAAAAAAACTCATAAAACTCAACACCAAACAGATAACTTACTCAAAAAGTGGCAGAAGACTTGAAAATACACCTCTCCAAAGAAGACATATAAACAGCTAATACATACATGAAAGTTGTACAATGTCACTGGTAATTAAGGAAATACAATGAGATAACAGCTCACACCTGTCAGAGTGGCCATTATCAACAAAACAAGCAATAACAAGTGTTAGAGAAGTTGTGGAAAAAAGGGAAGCCTCATTCATTACTGGTGGGTAAGTAGACAGGTACAACCACTATGGAAAGAACCCCGCAATAACTCAAATTAATAGAGCTACCATACAACCCAGCAATTCCTTGCCTGCATATATACATGAAAAACTCAAAATCATGTGTTCACATATATGCAACCCTATGTTCATTGCAGCATTATTCACAGTAGCCAAGATATGGAAACAACCAGTGTCCTGTGGTAGAGGAATGAATAAAGAAGATGTAGTACATATACACAATGGAATACAACTCAGCCATAAAACAGGACTAAATAGCACCATTTGCAACAACATGGATGGGCCTTGAGAACATTATGCTAAGAAATAAGTTAGTCAGAAAAAGCTAATAACTATATTCTATATAATAAAAGCCTAAGCAACCTTTAAGCAGAACAACCAGAATGACCAATCGCTATGATGTGCACTAATGACCAGGGGGCAGACACTCAATGCAGGAGTTGCCCCCTGGTGGTCAGTGTGCTCCCAGAGGGGGAGTACCGCTCAGCCAGAAATCAGGCTCTCATGGCTGGCCAGTGCAGTGGAGGTGGCAGCAGCCTCTCCTGACTCTGTGGCAGCGCTAAGGAGCAGGGAGCCCAGCAGTAAGAAGCAGCGAGTAGGAGGGTATTAAGAAACGAGGAGTCCCGAACTGCGAGAGGGTGCAAGATGGGCCCAGTGCATGAATTTTGTGCACCAGTCCTCTAGTGTGGCATATAAACTGCAACTCATGAACACAAACAGTAGTGAGTTGATTACAGAAAGAAGGGTTAGGGGAGAAGGGAGTCCTATTATAAGATGACAGGAAAAGATTTGACGTTGGGTGATGGGTACATGGTGCAATATATAGATTTAGTAATAGAGAAACTCATACCTGAAATTTATATGTTAATGTTGTCCAATGTCACCCCAATCAATTTAATAATTTTTTTTAAGTGACCTGTTACTCTATGGAATAGTACAGTTAGGACCAGGATTTTTACTCAGTAAATCCCGATGGTGACTTTCTATTAAAAGATCTTTAAGAGAAATTGAGGCCTGTGTAGGTAATAAAACATTACCAAAGTCTATAAAATAATTTAATTTTACATCTTCTCTTGCACGACAGCACTGGTTCTATTATTTTTGAAAATGAATTATTTTTAAAGAATCTTTATTGTTTAAAGTACTATATATGTCCCCTCTTTTCCTCCACTGACCCTTTTTAGTGCCTCACCCCATCTTCCTCCCTCCCCCCTGCACCAGGCCTTCACCACATTATTGTCTGTGTCCATGGGTTATCCTTATATGCATACAAGTTCTTTGGTTGATCTCTATCCCACCCCCACACCCCAACCCCTGCCTTTCACCTGAGATTTGACAGTGTTCTATGCTTCTATGACTCTGGATCTATTTTGGTCATCAGTTTATTTTGTGCATTAAATTCTACATATGAGTGAGATCATGTGATACTTATCTTTCTCTGACCATCTTATTTCACTTAGCATAATACTCTCCTGGTACCTCCATGCTGTCTCAAAAGGTAAGAGGTCCTTCTTTCTTACTGCTGCACGGTAGTCCATGCCATAAATGTACCACAGCTTTTTAAATATATATATATATTATTGATTTTTTTTTATAAAAAGGAAGGGAGAGGGATAGAGAGTCAGAAATATCAAAGACAGAGGGAAACACCAATCAGCTGCCTCCTGCACACCTCTTACTGGGAATGTGCCGGCAACCAAGGTATATGCCCTTGACTAAAATTGAACCTGGGAGCCTTCAGTCCACAGGCCAACACTCCATCCATTGACCCAAACCAGTTAGGGTAGTGGTCAACAAACCCAGGATCATTTGACTAATGAGTTAGCTGACCACTGAGATAGGGGCTTACATATTTTAAAATGATGGTACTTTTTAAAAATTTCTTCTTCTATTTTTTATTTTTTAGTAATATATTACATGTATACATATCTTCACATTGCCCCCCCTCACTCCCATGCATACCCTAACCCTCCAGTGTCTTATGTTCATTTGTTATGCTTATATACATGCATACTAATCCTTTGGTTGATCTCTTATCTACCCCACCTCTCCTTAACTTTCCACTGTAATTTGACAGTCTGTTTGATTCTTTACAGCTTCTGTATCTATTTTTTTGTTCATCAGTTTATAATGTTCTTAATTATCCATAAATGAGTGAGAGATCATGTGGTATTTTTCTTTCATTGACTGACTCATTTCACTTAGCATAATGCTTTCCAGTTCCATCCAGGTTGCTGCAAATGGTAAGAATTTCTTCTTTTTTATGACAGCATAGTATTCCATTGTATAGATGTACCATGGTTTTCTGATGAGTGCATCAGACCTTTTTTTTTATTTAATAAATAAATGGGAGATGGCCACGTAACCACGAAATGTCATACATCAAGTCTGACGTAACCAAAGGACCTACTGTCTGTAGTCAAATGTATCAGTATTTTCATTGGCGTTGTTTGCTGGGTCATGCTCCATTTAGGGCTTCTCTGTTTAGAGAAGTTTCACAGATAGCTGGACTCACTCTAAAGAATTCATACATGCCATGGTCTAAACTTCCCTGAGTTCAGACATGGGCTCAGAGAGAAATGGTTTCCTATTTCACGCTAGGACACCCTAGTCTTTAGAATATACAAAACCATCTTATGTCCCTGTTTCATCCCTGAAAACTTTATCAGGATTGTATTCTGCTGTGTCAAATAAATGGGAGGACTCTCACTGCAATCAATGCTTGCCCTTGCAATTTCCCAATCCAAGCAGAATGCTGCTCTTGTAAGTAGGTCCAGATTTCCAGCATGTTGGGATTAGAGCCTTTTAATAGCAGAGATTGGATGGTGAATTTGCCACCATGAATTAATTTCCATTCATTAACAGTGGTTAGTGCCTACTTGTTTGAGAGATGTGGCCCTAAGTGCCAAATAAAAGGACTCTTAAAAAGAAAAGGAAAACAAACCTTGGCCCCCTGCTAGCAGGAAGTAAAGCTTGCTTGAGGATCTAGTTAATGTGAGCCCCTCCCTACTTGGAGAGGAACATTTAAGTAAAGCTTGAACTAGCACTTTCAGCCTTAGCTGGTTTGACCCAGTGGATAGAGCATCTGCCTGTGGACTAAAGGGTCCCCAGCTTGATTCCTGTCAAGAGCACATGCCCTCATTACAGGCTCCATCTTCAGTAGGGGGTGTGCACAAAGCAGCTTAACAATGATAGTCTCTCATCCTTGATTTTTCTATCTCTCCCTTCCTCTCTCAAATTAATAAAAAAAAAATTTAAATAGCCCTATTCTGTTTGGCTCAGTGGATAGAGCATCACCCTGTGGATTGAAGAGTCCAGGGTTTGATTCCAATTGAGGGCACCCATGAGGGTTGCAGGCTCCTCCCTGGTCTCTAGTCCCGATCCAGGCACGTGCAGGAAGCAACTAATTGACCTGTTTTTCTCACAGCGATGTTTTTCTCTGTCTTTCCCTCTCTTCCACTCTCTCTAAAAATCAATGGAAACATATCCTCGCTGAGGATTAAAAACTAATAAGAAGAACACCTTCTGAGAGTAGACCCTGATTCATATGATCCACACCCCAGTCATGGTTTGGAACCGCCAAAGATTTCAGAGTGTGGGAGGACTGTTGGCTTTGACTATGGAAGGCACACCTGACCGCCCGAGGGGTGGGCGTTCTGAGGAAGTGGCGCGGCCAGGAAATCGGCTTGCAGAGAGGTCAGTGCTGTTGTTCACCATTTTGCACTCAACATCGCGCAGGTGGAAAGCTCGTCAGGAAATTGCAACCCGGAGACACACTCACAAATAATTTCGAAGGTTCATATGTTAGAATGCCAGGTCTTGAAATGGAGGAAAATTTCCCCAAAGCACCGGGCACCTGAGAGCAAATACCTACAACTGTGGCAGAGCTCAGTTTCTAGCAAAGTGTTGTCCGCTGTGCCGCTTTGTTAATCTGTCCTGCAATTCTGCACCGAAAGCCGCACCAGGGCTTGGGACTCGAACTGCTGAGCCCCAACGCCCAGGCTGGGTCTCCGCGCACTCTCTGTGTCTTAAGCTCCAAGAGGCACTGAGTCCAGGATCCCACATGCTGATCCCCGACTCTCCTTTGTGCACTCTTTCCCCCTGCCTTGTGCCCCAGGACGCACCTGGCTTCTAGGGACCAGTTCTTCCATAGCTGGGTCCCTGTAGCCCGTCCAGAGCAGCCCTCCCATCTCCCGTGGATTCCTTGTGGCAGTAGCGCACCATGAGTTAAGAAGGAGGAAAGTTTTAAAAGGGCATCTTGGAAGTTGGGTGTCCCCGAGCCAGGAGGCCACCCACCTGGAAGGCGACAGATGTGGATCGAGGCAGGTGTGTCACAGGAATTGCTGAGGATTCTGGAGAGTGCGGACTAGGATGCGGACCTGCGGCTTTGGTCTCTCATAGCACACAGCACACGTAGGGCTGATTTCCCTCTGCCTGGAAACCAGCTAGATGGGGATCCTTGCCTGTCCCCCAATAGCTCTGGCATTTTTGCCGCGTTTTCACGTTGGCCGCGGTTTGCCGCATTGGGAAACTCCATCTAGCGCATCGCGTGCCGCGCGCTCAGAACTGGGGACCCGGGAGACAGGGAGAAGTTCCTGGGAATCTTGGGGACAGTGAGAAGTTTCTCTTTCTGCATTTTACCCGCTGAGAACAGCAGCTCAGCAGGGAGCGGGAACCTTCCAGGCGGGCTGGCAGCCTATAAAGCTCAAGGGAAGGGGTCCTGAAACCAGCAGTAAACAGTGTGAGCGCGTCTAGGTGTTTCGGGCATGCCTATGCTCGCGAGTGCAGGTAGCAATGGTGTGCAGAGGCTGCCGGCAAGCGGGTATGTAGATGTGACCACAGGAGACACTGGGAGGCAGGTTTGGGGCAGGATTCATATGGCCGCCTGTGCTGTCCCAGTGTCCTTTTTGCCAGTGCCATTGTTTGGTGGAGTGGGCTTATGTTTGGAGAGAGTAATGGGTTTGTGGGTGGGAAGAGTGCGCCTGGAAGTGACAGTGAGCAGAGGGATTCCCGTCAAGCCTGCCTTGCTCTCTATTGGAGAACTGAAGCGCAGAAAATGCGTGTGAACATCTGGCATGCGCATGAAAGTCCGCAATTGGCGCGCATGTTCATATGTATGTGCCGGTCATGGATGTGTGTACAGATGCAGTATGTGTGTGCAGGTCCCTTATGCGGAGGCAGGTCCGGGATTGCACGCCAATGGGGCGCCTTGGCGAACAGCTGCGGGAAACAGGGGCAGCTGGGCAAAAGGTTCTAGCAGGCAGATGAGCAAAGGTGATGGATGGCGGGTGGCGGAGGAGTTGCAGGGGCTGCTGGGCAGCCGGGGAAGGATCGGTGCCTTGCACCTCCCTGCTGTGGCTGAGCGGGGACATCGGTTGCCTTCTATCCATTTAAAAAACCACCCAGGGCAAATAAGACCTTCTGGTCAGTAGGTGGGTAATCAATATGCTAAGGAATCCCAGATGTGAGCCACAACGCCCTTCCAGATCCCTACCTAGCTGGCAGCAGGGCGCGGAAAATTACTAATGACCACATTCCTAAAGTTTAGGACATTAGGTCTCCATTTTAAATATGGTTGCATTGAGGCATTGAGAAGTCACTTGTCTTTAGTCCTACCGCCAGGAATTTGCTTAGTCGGAATTGAATTCGGTCTGACAAGGTTCCTGCTCCCACAAGCTGTCCTCCTTGCAAGTGATTCCAGCTGCTGGATTTAACACCCTGCTAGGACCCAGAACCAACCCTGTTAACGCATTAACCCTATCACCATCCCTTGCATCAGGGTTGGGGGAGGCAGGAGTCCCTGTGATCCTGGACCCTGTCCTACAATATTGCTCCGCTGGGGATGGAGTGGGATGCACATTCAAAACCGGATGAAACTGAGCAGGTGAAATTTGCAAAGACGTCAAACTGTCCCCCAGTTCGTGGGTGTTTTCGGGTGCCCATCACTCCCCCTTCTTTCCATCAATGACCTCAATGCAAATACAAGTGGGATGATCCGGTTGGATGCTACAGGTTCTGGACGCAAGTGGATGACACAATCGGTCTGAGGCACCGGAACCTTCTTCTCATTGGTTGCCTGGTGCTCTTGGATCCTCCCTCCTCTGACCCAGAGCGGGAATAAGAGGATCCATTGGTGCTGGGAGAAATCGGAGCGACTTCCCAGTTGGAGTGCCACTGCCACTTCCACAGGAACACCTCCACTGCCGCTACCGAAGCCTGCCGCTGCCACCACCTGCTGATAGGTGAGTCCCCTGTATGATTCTCTCTTCCTCTCTCCCCCTCCGTCTCTCTCCATTACTGAACCTCTTTTTATTTTTTATTTTTTAATTTAATTTATTTTTTTCCCTATTGCTCTCCCCACCCCCTAGTACATGCCCTCATCCATCTCTCTCCGGCAACCCCCCATTGCCCTGTATCCATTGGCTATGCCTACACACACATGTACAGTATACAAATCCTTCGGTTTATCTACAGGCCCCTCTCCCACAACCTCCCCTGCCTTCCCACTGTAGCATGACAGTCTGTTCATGGCTTCTTTGCCTCTGCATCTGCTTCCCCCACCCCCAACCCCTGAATCTTGTCTTTAAAAACATCTTGCCCCTGTAGGCTAGAAATAAACCCACATGAGCAAAAGAAAAATGTTTGAGTCCCAATTTCAATGTCTGATAGCTTTGAGTCCCAGTTTCAATGTTAAACATTTCCTTATGTGTACATGTCATCAGTGGTATCTGGATACTGTACAAATGGTGGGGATGCCGGTCCGACCCTCTCTGGTTTGGTCCTCGGCATCCTGTACTACTACTTCTCCTTCTCCTTCTCCTTCTCCTTCTTCTTAAATATTGATTTTTTACAGAGAGGAAAGGAGAGAGATAGAAAGTCAGAAACATCGATGAGAGAGAGACATCGATGAGAGAGAGACATCGATCAGCCACCTCCTGCACGTCACACAGTGGAGATGTGTCCGCAAGAAAGGTATATGCCCCCAACCAGAATCGAACCCGGGACCTTTCAATCCGCAAGCCGATGCTCTATCCACTGAACCATACCGGTTTCGGCCATCTTGTACTTCTTGATCAATCCCCTGCCAGTCTCTCTCCACTTCTGTTTGGGTCTTTTTAACTCATAATTTCTGTTAGTCTTTGATTCATCCAAGACTCATGTCCCAGGT
Source organism: Lasiurus cinereus (assembly GCA_011751065.1). Classification (NCBI taxonomy): domain Eukaryota; kingdom Metazoa; phylum Chordata; class Mammalia; order Chiroptera; family Vespertilionidae; genus Lasiurus; species Lasiurus cinereus. The sequence goes on from JAAGEH010000135.1 coordinate 2,631,150, forward strand.
AATGTTGAGTCCAGGGAATCTGTGCTCCACTCTTCCCGTGCAGATCCGCCTCTGGTCTAGCTGTGTTGCTACAGTTGGAGCGCGCTTAGTCTCTCTGACGCTGGCGTTGTACCCATGAAGAGCAGGATGCAGGAATAACTTGCTGCTCATGACTAGTGGTCCCAGGGAAAGCGGTTCGGAACCTGGGTCAGCGTGAGTGGGTGGAAAACAGGCTAAACGACAGTTTGAGTCCTGCGGCGTCCCAATTTAACTCTCTGTTAAGCTTGGGGCTCTGTGGAAGTATAGATTGGCTGAGCACTAAAGTGTGATCTTGTATCTCAGAGATTTCAATTGCAGATATTTCCTCTCTACTTACACTCTCCCTCATCATCCCCTTACATTCCTAAGTGTGAGCTCAGATCTGTGGGTTCATAACACTTCAAACTGGTGTAAATGCTGATATGATTATTCCTTTGCAGAGAGACACCATGGCCTTTGGGAAGCTCTTACCCTTCCTGGCTCTTGGCATCTTGGTCCTGTACCAGGTGGGCATGCTGGAGGCAGCACCATTAAGGTAAGACAGCCCTGAAAGTAGTACATTCTCCTTTCAGTGCCCCTGAGTTCAAGCAGTTCTGTAATCTGAATTGTGGTGTGCTGAAAGGAGAGAGGGGGGAGAGCGCACCAAGAGGAATATACCCTGTCCACTGGGAGTTGAAGTGGCCACTTCCTTAGGGGAAACCCAAGAACCAGGAAGCGTGGATGCTTATCCTGGGGAGCGGGGAGGAAGGACTCATAGCTTGTATTGGGCTGCTATTTCTCCTCAGGTCTGCCCTGGAGGACACCTCACTCACTGAGGAGGAAGAAGACCTCCTTTTGGCTATACTTGCGGAATCAGAACATTGTCTCACTAATAGAAAGATGTGGACAGGAGACCAGAAGGCTGGTCAACCTTAATTGCTCTGAAAGCTCAGAGCTAATCATTCACTGTTTAGTTGAAACATTGTTAGCTGAAGCAGCCTCTACCTGTTTGTTTCATGTAAACTTCTGTTCTTGTAATTTCCTGCCTAAAGGTCATGGGTGTATCCCATAGTCTTAATAAAAGGGAGAAAAAGGCAAGAGCACAGGGTAGTCTTATCACTAAAGGAAGGCTCCCTCCTGGCCCCCCAATATCACCAAATTAATACTTTTCTAGTCTCTCTTTTCATTTGCATGGGGCCTCCTCCAGAACCCAAACTCTGAATGGGAACACTGAACCACATAGGAAGTGAAAGAAGTTCCCACATCTGGCGACCTATATGGGATGTGAAAAGGGTTTCCTGCCCACATCTGGCACCTGACTGCAGGGACTTCTGGAGGAGAAGGTATTTTTCGCCTAAGGGTGAAGGAAGGAAAATTCACCAAGGAAAATGGTGAGGGAAGATTCACGTAGGAAAAGGTGAGGGAAATTCAAAGCACAGAAAGCCCATGGACTAACTGCAGAGTTGAGAACTGTAAGTAGGGTGGGAACGTCTTTTTCAGCCAGGCTAATGGGGAAGAATTAGGTTATAAATATAAAGTAAACTTTATTATAGATTTTTGGTTTGCATGCTTAAATAATGTGGTTTCTTGTTCAAATTAAAATCTTACTTTGTATTTGGAATCTAAAATCTGTAATAAGTGAAACTCTACTGTTGAAACCACCTCTGGTGTGGAGAAATTCAAAGGTGGCAGGAGAGGGCAAGGCTATCTGCTCTCCTGCAATGAGATTACTTAACGTTTCATTTTAAAATTATAGAAGAATGCCGAAACCAGTTTGTCTCAGTGGATAGAGCGTCAGCCTGCGGACTGAAGGGTCCCGGGTTTGATTCCAGTCAAGGGCATGTATCTTGGTTGCGGCGCATCCCCAGTAGGGGCCGTGCAAGAGGCGGCTGATCAATGTCTCTCTCTCATCGATGTTTCTAACTCTCTATCCCTCTCCTTTTCTCTGTGTAAAAAAATGAATAAAATATATTTAAAAATTAAAAATAAAAATTATAGAAGAACTCACAGGGAAATGCAAATCTTGGCCAGATTAGGTGCTAGTTATTATTTTGGAAAGAGAAAAAGAAAGAAAAAATTTAAGAACTGTCTTTATCTTTTAAGCATGAAAAGAAATTCGGCCAGATCTGTTACTGATGCTACCCCCTCTCCCCCCAAGTAAGCAAGATGTGTGGGAAGGGAGAGACATGTGATGATCCAATATGAAAGTCCACTTTCCCGGTATGCTAATTTAAAGTCTCTGTTTTCACCATGAAAGAGTATGTCTTGTATTTTATGTTATTAATCTAGGAACTGCTAAATATTTGACTTGCCAGCTTTAAAAGTTCAAGATTCAAATTAAATTGGGAGAATATAAAATAAAGTTTCTCTAATAATTAGGAATTCAAAACATGTTGTTTATTGGTCTAATTTTAAAAAAAGGACTAATTCTGTGATTCCCAACTGAAAATTTTTAATATAAAAAAATATAATTGATATCTTAAGATAATTATAAAAAGTATTATAATCTTTAAATCACATATGAATATATATATTTGATGGTCTTTTCCATGTTAAAATTTCAAGGCTTTAACAGAGATGATTCTTGGAAAGCTCTATGGGCCCAGAGTAATACAAGAAATTTGTTCTCTCTTCTTAAAGGAAATATTTTTAAATTTAACCAATCTACTATACTTGAAATTGCATAGAAAACTTTATCAAACAAAAATTAATAACTATATTTTAAATGTTATGAATGTTTTGGGCTCTAAGTAGGGCAAAATGAAGTAACTAAATATTTCTTAAAATTCCAACAGCAGAATTTAAAATGACAAAAAGCCCATAGCTGGGGATCAAACCTGCAACAGGCTTGTGCCCTTAACTGAAATCTAACCTGGGACCCTTCATTCCATAGGCCAATGCTCTATCCACTAAGCCAAACCAGCTAGGGCTGATTATAAATTCTTATCTGGGCAAGTCATACTGGGTAGTCATGTCCCAGGCACATAACATTTCTAATAAAAGGTTTATTTTTGCCTTAAGCAAGCCCTGTACATTGTTGTGCATTTTAAGTTAATACACCTTTAAAATAAACTCTCAAGAAAAGACAATCTTGTTAATTATCCTGTAATCCAATCCCCGCCTTGTTTTCTGTCATCTTCATATAATCTTCCTTACATTTCCTCCTTGATTTCAAATGCATAAAAGAAATTGCAAAACTGTCATTCTCAGGAGCATTTGAGACCTTTCTTCCTGGCAGTTGTCATCAGCTTGGCTGAGATAAACTCATAAAAATTCTCTACAGGTTTGGACATTCTTACATTGACAAGACATAAATAGAACAAAATGTAGATAGTAAACAAACTGGGAGGAATGTTCCAAGCTTAAACAAAATTCAAATTAAACAAGTGAGGCATGTTTTTATATCTACTAATGTGGCAAAAAAGATGTAGTAATAATGTCAGCTCCATTGTTTACAGTGAAATTGATGAATACCCATCTGATAGTATATATGACACAGGAACATAACAAACAATAAGTAAACAGGAACATTCCTGTATATATTGAGAACCAAAAAAATTTTGACCTAGTAAATTTCATTCATTATAATTTAGCCTGAGGAGACAATTCAAAAGAAGGGCAGATTCCTATGTATAAGGATCTTTATTGTTGCATTGTCTAAAATAGCAAAAGTTGAAAACAACCTAGATGTCCAATAGGGACAAGTGAAAACAGTGCAGTAAATTGCAGTATTTTAACTGGATGGAATATTCTGTAGTTCTCACAGTAATAATTATAAAGAATGCGAGACAGTGTAAAGAGTTGATGAAAACACAATTTAGTAAAACAAAATGTCCAATTATATAGATGCTTTGATTATAGCTGTGTAAAATATGCCAGTATGTAGATGCAAACTACAGGGAGAAAAAAAAAAAAGATTGTTTTCTCCTCAATCCCTTCAAAACAAACCCCATGTGGTGAGGCTCCTGCCTACATGTCCAGGTTTTAACTCCTGCCATTCCCCCACTGAATTCACCATGTTCTAAACACACCAGCTTGCTCTCTGCTCTGGATACTAAGTACATCCCTCCCTTTGCAATTTCTGTCTCTTCCATGTGGATTACATGAGCCCTACATCTTTCTGTGTAACCTCATCTTTTCTAGTGGTTTTAATGATCACAATTTACACGAATAACTGTGTCATAAGCAGGGACTGGTCAATGGGATTAGAAACAACACATAAGAAATCCTGATTGAAAAGGAAGAAATATTAGATAAAAGATGATGAGAGGGGAGTACTGAATGAAAATCTTGATTGTGGAGAAACTTGAGCATTTTTATATCTCTGCGGAAGGAGCCAAAAAGAGGGAAAGCTGAGATATGGAGAACTGTGGATTAACTAAAGCAAATTCCTTGATCACCTTTTATTTATTTATTTATTTGATTTCAGAGAGTAAGAGGGAGAGAGAGGATAGAAACATCAATGATGAAGGAGAATTATTGATCAGAGAATCATTGATTGGTTGTCTCCTGCAAATCCCACACTGGGGATCAAGCCCACAACAGGGGTATATACCATGACCAGAAATGGGACAGTGACCTTCTGAGCCACACTGGTGGGGCATAAGCACCTTTTAAATGCAAATTCCATTTATTAAATGCAAATTCCATTTAAAAAGATAAAATATGTAACTCCTAAGGATTCTGGTTCCCACTTAGCTTCCTTCTTTTTTATCAGTCTGAACTTCTATACTAGACGGCAAATATCTCCTCCCCATCTGTGGGCAAACTGTGAGCTCAAAGAGCCGAAAGGAAAGGTCCTAATCATGCTTAGTTCTCAATGCTGAATACAAAACAAAGGCTCCACAAGTAATGAATAACTTTGTCTTTTGACTTTTTTTCTAAGTGACCTGGGTGTCCTGGAGTAGCATGAATCCCCTCAATAAATGGGTAAGACAGAACAGTGAAAAAGAGAGGGAACAATGCCTCTCTCAAAGAGCAGTAAGTGCCAAAAAACTTTTATCCCCAAAAAAAGTAATGTCTGGGACTCAAGGGAACCTGAAACAGAGCACAGACTGGGCCAGAAGCAGAGAGAGGTGCTCTCAGAATATTAGTGTCACAGGAACATATGAGAGGACAGGTCAGAGGTCTAGAGAGCAAGAGTGACATGCACCTGGTCACTTAGACCAATGGTAGGCAAACCGCAGCTCTCAAGCTACATGCGGCTCTTTGGCCCCTTGAGTGTGGCTCTTCCACAAAATACCACGGCCTGGGCGAGACTATTTTGAAGAAGTGGCATTAGAAGAAGTTTAAGTTTAAACAATTAGGCTCTCAAAAGAAATTTTAATCATTGTACTGTTGATATTTGGCTCTGTTGACTAATGGGTTTGCCGATCACTGACTTAGACTATTAGTGGCAAAGACAAGCTACAGAAGCACATTTTCCTGAGACCAAAGGTTTGTCTTGGCTGAATTTCAGTTAGACTTGCCTCTGTCTTGAGGATGCTGGCTTGCTATTACTGTTCTGTCTGAAATTACAAGGTTTTCTGTTCTAATACTTGCCCCATAAAAAGGGGATGCTGCAATTGCTGGAGAGGATGGAATGCAGAAAAGGGAAGATGCCATTATTGTCAAAACTATAACTCTGATGCCCAGACTATAAACCAGACCAACATAATCAGAATCTGGAGGAGGTGATGAAACCCAGGTATCATTATTGTGTAAAGGTCCCAGGAGATTCTAATGCGCACACAAGGTTGAGAAGCAATGGATTAGAAGTTTCTGAAGGGTTGTCATGAGGGCCTACCTAGATATCCCTTGCCCTGCTGCTCCCTCCTTATTCTCCATCACATGCCCCCAGGTACCTCAACTCTGTTCTAGGGCTACTGCTGAAGCTGCATCCTTTAGATCAGTGGTCAGCAAACCGCGGCTCACGAGCCACATGCAGCTCTTTGGCACCTTGAGTGTGGCTCTTCCACAAAATACCACAGCCTGGGCGAGTCTATTTTGAAGAAGTGGCATTAGAAGAACTTTAAGTTTAAAAAATTTGGCTCTCAAAAGAAATTTCAATGGTTGTACTGTTGATATTTGGCTCTGTTGACTAATGAGTTTGCTGACCACTGCCTTAGATTAAACAATCCTGGCCATCTCAGGATCACCCAGCTGCCCTGGGATTGGCCAGCCACAGAAGGGCAGAAGCCACCCTTGCTTCTGGTTCTAGTTGAATAGTTTATTATAAATAGCTTCTCTTTCCTCCAGATCCTAGGCTCCTTAGCCAAATGGACCTGAGCAGGAGCTGTCTCTAATGAGAAACAGGAGAGAAACAAGCTATCCAAATAACCGGTTGTCAGAGCAGCAGCTGAATTAAGACATAAATGCTTAATGTTTCATGTCCTGCTTATAAACTAACCACTCCTTGGGGGCGGGAGAGAGGGTGTGTACAGCCAAGAGCCCCGCAGAAACAAGACTGCAGAGTTCAGAGAGAGATTTCCAATTAGGAAGGACTCCAGTGAAGGTGTTGTCAGGGTTCTCTCTCACTTCCTACATCCTTTTTCCTCCTCTCTTTTCCCTCCTCTCCCCCAGCTCCTACCCCTGCTCTCCCCCGGTCTCCCAAAAGAGCCTTATTCCTACTCAGTTTAAGAGAGAAGTTCTCACTGTTCTAAACTCTTGCTCAGGTCTCAGATCTCATCCATCAGTATACGGGAAGATCTAGGATTAAGATGCCTGATATCAACTGGCACCAGTGCTTTCCTGCCATCTAGGACTCTGAGAAAAGGAATCATCCATCAGGGAACATTTTCCATGTCCCTACACTATTTTATCCAGAGGGATGCTGTATAGGGTTATCTTGCTTATTTATCCATTATTAACTTACTAATTTAATAGATATTTATCTTCACCATAATCAAGGTAAGTCATGTTTCTTCTATAACCTGTGTATAGCCCAGCAGCAGAGATAAATATGTGCATGTGACAGGACGGACATTCAATGTAGCTGCAGTTCCGATGTCACAGAAATAGCGCACTCCTCTTGCCAATATGCTCATGTTTAGGTTCCTTTGGTCATTGAAGACCATGTCAGTAACAGTATGACAGGAGGAAAGAAAATTGGACCTTGGTCATTCCCCTGATAGATTTTGGACATTAGTCCAAACACATTTGATGAGTTGAAACTATTCTTGTTAAAGTTAGAAAGGAAGAAAAATCCATGACAATGAGAATGGTAGGTGAGCACCCAAGAGCAGCCTGGACCCAAGGACTTGGCCAACAGGAAGAAATATTGTTTCTGGGAATAGTGTACTGCTGGAAACGGGGAAGTCCTGGCAGCATTATGTGCATGCTGGGGGAAATAAGGAGGAGAGGGGGTCTGTAAGTATAACTCAGCTGTTACAGGAGCACCTTCAAACTAAATCTCAGAGCAGAAAATCTCCCTTGTACTTAGGAACAAGACATCAGTGGCTCCCCATTGCCCAAAACTGTGAGTTACAGCTAAGGAACTCCCCAATAGGAAAGAGCATACACCCTAGAAGATATTATTCCTGCCCAACCTTTAGGTTAAGACAAACAACCATGGTGACTCACTTTTAAATCATGTTTACTAATGCATCAGAATCGTTATGTTGTCACCAAAAACAGTATGAGAACCACAAGTCTAAAAAATCAAGGCATACATCATAGACAATCTGACAAGGCATACATAGATAATCAAAACCTAATTTCAGTCTACCTTTTTGTCTCTCTGATCTCTAGACAGTTTTCTTTCTAATGCCCATTCTATGGGACATGGAGTTCATTATACCCAGAAAGAAGAGGATAGGAGAAAGAATAGCAAGAAAGGAGGCTGGAGTCATGGGATGCACCAGGTCTCATATCTTCCCAAAGTCAGGTTTGGACAATATACCAAGGGTAACAGAGAGGTAGAGAAGACAAGTAAGCTTATGCAAGACCAGACTGGGTCAACTTGCTGCAGTGGGAAGAATGGGTTAGAAAGGAGTAGGCTTATTACCTCACAGGATTGGGGGTGAGAATTAAACACAGAATTACATACAAATCCCCTGGAAGGATGTTTGTCACAGGACATACAATCAGGAAATTTTAGCACCTTCCAAAATTGTTCATCATCAACAATTTTAATTCTTTTTCATCTAATCTCATTTTTCTCTTTAATATCCTAAAGATAGTTTAGAAAGAAAATACTATTTAAACGTTTTGCTGTTAGATGCAATAAACAAATATGGGCCTTCCTTAAGACATCCTTTCTAATAAAGATGGAATATGCAAATTGACTATAAGTCTGCAACAAAGATGGCAGCGCCGCTGAAACCAGTTTGGCCCAGTGGATAGAGCGTTGGCCTGCAGACTGAAAGGTTCCAGGTTCATTTCTGGTCAGGGGCATGTAACATGGTTGTGGGCACATCCTCAGTAGGAGGCGTGCAGAAGGTGGCTGATGTCTCTCTCATTGATGTTTCTAACTCTCTATCTTTCTCCCTTTCTCTCTGTAAAAAATCAATAAAACATTTTTTTAAAAAAATGGCAGCGCCCACAGCCAATGAGGGGATATGCAAATTGACACGACAAGAGGCTGAAGGTGGCTCCTGCTGAAGCAAAGGCAGTGCTGACAGCCGGGGGAAGGAAGGCCTATTCATGCACGAATCTTTGTGCATTGTGCTTCTAATATTTACAATAAGCCACAACATAGTGTGATCTGAACCATGCTAATGGCAAAGGCCCAAACTCTCAAAGGGCGAGAACCACATCCCTCACCTCACTGCCCTTAATGTCAGTCACACTACGTGGCACAGTGGAATATCGGCACAGACTTCTTGCCAAGTGAGGCATGCTCTAGGAGTTCAGAGAGAGCAGGAGGCTTAGATGCACTGACTCAGGATTTAATACAGGCTCAATGAGGACTGTGGCTTTCTTTCTGTATGTTTTACTGATATATGTTTGGGATTATTTTTAGTATGCTTTCTAATAGTGGTTTTGTTTTATGGGGGTGTTTGTTTTTTCCTGAAACATTACTCTGATAATTTTGAAGTTGAAACTTGTCTAATACAAAATACTGTATAATAATTTGAAAACATCAAATCTAGACTGAGATGTTAGTTTTGATAATATTTCTAATTATCTATGATATTTCCATCTGAGTAACAGATAATACATGGTAAATTTCATTCTTTATTGCTGCCTTTTCCACACCTTCCTGCACCCCTGGCCACCTAATTAACTTCTAGTTGACATGTATATAGAAAATCAGAGTAATTTTACCCTTAGTCTGAGCAATATGCCAGTGAACTGATATGAGAATCCTGTAATTTCAGGTAAAGTAAATGACCATGGGGTCAAAACAAACATTGTTCTCTCTATTAATATGTGTAGCTCTCCCACTCTCTATGCTCATGTATTTTATCTCTGTGGCAAGTTGAAAAATCAGGTAAGTAATCATATTGCCTAAAGCAATGCTCAGCAAACTCATTAGTCAACAGAGCCAAATATCAACAGTACAACAATTGAAATTCCTTTTGAGAGCCAAATTGTTTAAACTTAAACTTCTTCTAACACCACTTCTTCAAATAGACTCGCCCAGGCCATAGTATTTTGTGGAAGAGCTACCCTTAAGGGGCCAAAGAGCCACACTGGCTCACGAGCCACGGTTTGCCGACCACTGGCCTAGAGGAACACAGCATTATTGTGAAAAAGGCGAAGGCAAAGCTATTTTATTCTGATGCTTAAGGTTCTTCAGATTCGTCTGGTGGAATTGAACTTGCTCAACTTGGTTACCCTTACTTAAAGTTTTACTCTTATAGATGAAAGGTATAACTGCCTGTCCTTAAATGCATGGGAGCTAGTGACTCCATGTGTGACAGCTGTCAAGCACTGATATGATCATTCAGGGAACACAAATGCATTTCTAATACCTGTAAATGTTCCTCAGGTTAAGAAATATTTTATAAAGAGAACTCAAAAAATAGTTCTGATACAGTATAGCAAACCTATACTATTTTTGTGCAATTACAAGTATCCTATATAATAAAAGGCTAATATGCAAATAGATCGAACAGTGGAACAACTGGAGCAACCGGACAACTAACTGAACAACTGGTCCCTGTGATGTGTTTGTACATAAGGCGAACACAAGTTGCTATCATCTAGGCGAGCTTCTGGTAGTTACTGAAAATTCTTTGCTCCTGTGCACTGTGGTCCCACCTGGCGGTTACATCTGCTGCCAGCACTGGCCCCACTTGTACCCACAGCTGGCACTGGAGCCACTACTTCCACCCACTGCCAGTGCCTGGCACCAGTCCCACTCACTCAGTGCCATCAGTGTGTGCGAGTGGCAGTTACTGGTCCTGATCACCCCTGAGGGCCTCTCCACCTCCCCCTGCTCCTGAGTGGCAATCAGGGCAGCAGCCATGGTTCGTACCCACTGCTGGCACAAGCCCAAATTGCTCCGTGCCATCAGCAGGTTCGAGCAGGGCCAATGCCATCAATGCATGGGGCTGCTGGCAGACAAGGGACTTAGGGCCACAGTGGGAGGGGCCAGGCAGGGGTGCAGAATATGGACCAAGACCTGCCTCTGTGTCTACCACAGCCTCATGGCCCACAGTTCCTTTAAAAATGCATGAATTGGTGCACTGGGCTCCTAGATTTTACTATAAAACCCAAACTCAAAGTAAAAAATGTTAAAGTACAAAGAGTGTAATAAAAAAAAAAATAGAAGTTCCTATTTTCTAATTCAGTTCTACAGTCACATACCCCCAAAGGTGACTTGGATCTCCTTTCAGAATATTTTTTCCTTATACTAGATAAATGAAGTATCTTTTCCATATTTTAGCACAAATAGGATCATCTTCTACAGGGTTTTTTTTTAACTTTAGGTACATATAGATTTTAATTTTGTTTTTAGTGCCTGTATAGAATTGCATATATAGATATACCATCATTTATTTTAGCTATTAATAATTATTTACATTATTTCCTCTTTTTTCTTACTATTAGAAATAGCATGGTGGCAACATTTTTTCAACATACTTTTTATTTTTTTCAAACTTAAGCAAATATATCTATCATGTAAATTCCAGGCATTGCCCAGCCAATGTGGCTCAGTGCTTGATTGTTGACCTATGAACCAGGAGGTCACGGTTCGATTTCCAGTTAGACACATGCCCAAGTTGCAAGCTAAACACTCAGTATTGGGTGTGCAGGAAGCAGCTGATCAATGATCCTTTCTCATCATTGATGTTTCTGTCTCTCCCTCTTTTTCCCTTCCTCTCTGAAATCAATAAATATTCCAAACATAAATCTTAACACTTTTAAAAATAAGGTTTTTCATCTGAATTAGATACTCAAATACTCCATCCTAATGTCCCTCAGGGTAATTAAAGAAATGGTGACATGTGGTAATGAAATAGCATATTCTATTGAGATAAGACATTGTTCTAGTCATTTATTGCTACATAAACTACTCTAAAACTTAGTGGCTTAGTACAAAAACAGTCTTTTATTTAGCTCAGAAAACTGCAATTAGTTCAGGACTAGGCAAGGAAGACTGTGTCTATTCTACACAGCATCAGAAGGAGTAGCTTGACGGGGGGCTAGAGGACCCATTTCCAAGAGGGGTCACTCAAGTTGTTAGAGCTGGCTTTCAGTTGAGAGTTCAGGTGGGCCTGATGGCTGGGAACACTCCATTTCTCTCTGCAGAATCATTTCATATGACCTAGACATCCTTGTGACATGATACTTGGATACTAGGGGCAAGAATCCTGAGAGACAGAACTAGGCAGAAGCTGTACTGCTTATTATGACCCAAGGCCTCCTAGTGTCCCATCAGCTACTCTATATTCATTATAGAATAGTCACAAAGGCCCATCCAGTTTAGGAGGAGGGACATGAACTCATCTCTTGATAGAGATGTGGCAAGGTTCAAAAAAAGCAGGTGAGGTGGAAAATGTTGCAGCCACTACTGGAAAAGACAATCTGCCACAGTCAAAATATAACTCCAACTCTACATAAGTTGTTCAAAATACTATATGCTGATTTTTTTTAAACAGTGCATCCAGGTTTATTGGGTGTTTGTTTTTTTTTATCTGATTCTGAGAAAAAAGATTTTACTACACCTATCAGTTTGTTTTCTTTCTTCTACATAATGAGTTATAATACTCATGCTAGTTCTCATTATGACTAAAACCTGAGGTAGTTGCATGATCACATACTTTTCTTTAATTGATGAGAAACAGTTTTTTGTTTTTCCATTTCCCTAGCATAGCTCCTAATGATAATAATGATATTGTTGTTATTATCCCACATGAAATATTGTTTCTTCATTTACCGATGACAAAATCTAAATGTGGAAAAAAGGTAAAGCAACTTTCTTATTTTTTAATCCTCACCTGAGGATATTATCCATTAAATTTTTATTTATTTACTTTTTTTAGAGAGAGGAAAGGACAGAGAGGAATATAAATATATTATAAAATAACTTATAATTATTATGTGAGAGACACATCAATTGGTTGTACCCTGAACAAGAGATACATGCCCTTGATCAGAATCAATCCCAGGACCCTTTGGTCCACAGGCCAACACTCTATCCACTGGGCAAACTGGCTAGGGTAAAAGAGCAACTTTTTAAAAAAACTCAGTGTGGCAGGTATTGTTTGATCCTAAGACTCTGTTGTAAGCCAATGTCCTTGGTTTTAATTAAACTTTCTTTTATAAAAAAAATAAAACATGTAGAGGGATAAAGAGTTAGAAACATCGAAGATAGAGAAACGTTGATCAGCTGCCTCCTGCACACCCACTACTGGGGATGTGCCCACAACCAAGATATATGCCCTTGACTGGAATCGCACCTGGGACACTTCAGTCTGCAGGCCAACAGTCTATCCACTGAGCCAGATCAGTCAGGGTGGTTTTAATTAAACTTTCTAAAGCTTTGGGTTCAAGAGCTTTGTTACGTAATGCTTATCAGTAAGAAAATCTTTAGTCGTTGCTCAGTTCAAGTGAACTATGAACACCTCTCAGAAACTGAAAATTTCCCTAAAATATCTTAGGATTTTTCTTGACAAGGTGGGTTTGCATTTGAATATTACTATATCTGTTGCTCTATGTGAGAGAATATTTGAATTAATATATCAAAGGATCTAAAGATCCAATGTAGGGAGAACTAAAATATTGTGTTGCTTCCTCTCCATACTTCTCACAAGTCATTTTCATGGTTCTATAAGATAGCACAGTCTGCCAAAACCGGTTTGGCTCAGTGGACAGAGCTTCGGCCTGTGAATTGAAGGGTCCCAGATTTGATTCCAGTCAAGGGCATGTACCTTGGTTGCAGGCACATCCCCAGTGGGGGGTGTGCAGGAGGCAGCTGATCGATACTTCTCTCTCATCGATGTTTCTAGCTCTCTGTCCCTTTCCCTTCCTCTCTATAAAAAAAATCAATAATATATAAATATATACACACACATATATATTTTTTACATATATATATGTAAAAGCACAGTCTGATCAAAGTCATATTAAGACAAGAAGATCTTGGATTTTTTTTAAAAAGTAAATTTTGCTAGTGGATAAAATAAATCACAGAAAGCTTCCTGAAATAAGCAGATCCTATCCAGTGACATTAGGAAAAGAAAGCTATGTTGTGAATACAACAGTTTTGAGTTAGTTTTCCCAAACTACCTGTGCCTCATAATCATTGGGAAGTTTAGTAACTATTCAATGCTAAAACTTGAGCACTGGAGACTTATATTCAGTTGGTATATGGTGGGGTCATTATTAATACCCAGAAGATGCAGATATAATAAGCCTTCAGACCTCTTTTGAAAAAACAGATTTAAGGCACAGTTCAGAGATATATTCTGTTAGAAAACATTTTACCTTTTTTTTTTTTTTTAGTTTTGATGAGTTTCTTGCCAATTTATTATCTTGGAATATCTACAAGATAATCTCTGCTCTTTAATAGAAGCCAAGGTTTTAATTCATTCTTCTGTTAATGTCATCCTATCCAATAAAAGAGTAATATGCAAATTGAGCATACCTCTGCTACACCCACAAGCCATGCCCACCAGTTAATCAGGAGTGAGTATGCAAATGAACCCAACCAAGATGGCTACAGCCACAGAGAGAGCAGGAGGGAGGCTTGAGTTGCCCCCTGCGATGGAGGAAGCTAAGCTTTCTGCACACCTTGGCCGGCCCAGGCCTTTACTTAAGGCAACAAAGTTTCAATGGCTGTGTGAGCAGAAGGCTTGGCTTCTCTCCAGGCTACAAAGTTTCAATTATAGAAGATAAATAAACCCCAGATACCAGGGCCTCCACTTGGGTCACTGGGAGGTGTGGCCGTCTGCAAACTCCCACAGGCCCCTCATCCAGGTCGCCTCATGCCCCAAAGGAATACCCATCCTAATCCAGGACACCCTTCAGGGCAAACCAGTTGGCCCCCATCTGTGCAGCAGGCCTCTATCCTATCTAATAAAAGAGTAGTATGCAGATTGACCATCACTCCAACATACAAGATGACTGCACCCATGTGGTCAAAAGATTCTGCCCCTATGTGGACACAAGAAGGCCAGCAGGGGAGGGCAGTTAGGAGGGACCAGGCCTGCAAGGGAAGGCAGTTGGGATTGATCAAGTCTGCAGGGGAGGGCAGTTAGGGATGACCAGGCCTGCACAGGAGAGAAGTTGGGGATGACTGGGCCTGTAGGGAAGGGCAGTTGGGGGGAACCCAGGCCTGCATGGGAGGGTAGTTAGGGGTGACCAGGCCCCCATGGGAGGGCAATTAGGGGAAAACAGGCTGGCAGGGGAGTGGATAGGCATCAATCAGGCTGGCAGGCAGAAGTGGTTAGCAGAAATCAGGAAAGCAGGCAGGTGAGCAGTTGGGACCCAGCAGTCCTGGATTGGCAGAGGGATGTCTGACTGCCCATTTAGGCCCAACTGCTGGCTCCCAACTGGATTGAACCTAAACATGCAGTTGGACATCCCTCGAGGGGTCCCACATTGGAGAGGGAGCAGGCCTCTAGTATTAAGATACTGTTGAATCAGATGAAACTCCATTTCCATTCCAATGAGACTCCTAGACTATGTAACTATGGGTTGCTTAATACACTAACATTTATATATCCTATCTAATAAAGAGAATATGCAAATTGACCATCACACCATCACAAAATTGGCGGCACCCATAGCCACAAGATGGTGGTGCCCAGTTCTCTCAGCTCTGTGGGAGTCCCCCAGTCCTTTCAGCCCTGCCAGGAGTTAGGGGAATGGCAAGCACATGGTGCAAGTGCAGGGTTGCCTGAGGCTCAGGTAACCAGGGTCAGCCAAGGCTTACGCTGCCAGCACTGGCAACAGCAGAGGTATGAAGTCCCTCAGCCTTCTCCTAATCATTGGATAGCCTCCCATTCTTGAGGGCCCCCTGTGAGAAGGGGCAGGCCAGGCTGACGGACCCCCCCTCCAGTGCATGAATTTTCATGCACCGGGCCTCTAGTCTACAATAATCTATAATAATAAAAACATAATATACTAATATACTAACATAATATACTAATTAGACCTGACAGCTGAACGACCTTCCAGATGAAGCCAGGGCTGCCAGGCCCCAGGCAAGCCACTGTGGCTGTGAGGGCTGAGCCCCTTGCATGGATTTCATGCATCAGGCCTCTAGTTTCTTTCTTTTTTTTTTGAAATTACTAAAGCACATCTTTATTTAGCAATTGAGTAATTAAGAGTCACAGAGTTTTTTTCATGTTTGCACCTGGACAATTATTTCTCAAATGAATATGGCCAATAAAATACATGTCAGCCGAAACCGGTTTGGCTCAGTGGATAGAGCGTCGGCCTGGGGACTGAAAGGCCCCGGGTTCGATTCCGGTCGGGAGCATGTATCCTGGTTGCGGGCACATCCCCAGTAGGGGGCGTGCAGGAGGCGGCTGATCGATGTCTCTCATGGATGTTTCTGACTCTCTGTCCTTCTCCCTTCCTCTCTGCAAAAAATCAATAAAATATATTAAAAAAAAATACATGTCATAGCATTTTATATAATGTAAGTCATTTTAGGACTAAAATAGTTTTAATGCATTTTAATCCTGTTTGCTGCTAGTATTCTAGGTACTTACACATGAATTGACAGTAGGGGTTATAATTCCACTGATATTAAGACAAATAACTACACAGGCCTTTCAAGCATATAGTAAGTTACATGACAAACACAGTGATTTCAAATTACCCAGTGTTGACCAAATTCAAGCTTACACATTAAGAAAACAAACAAAACCCTAAGCTTTTTTGCCTCTTAATTAGGGAACAAACCCTATTGATGGAGATATATTTTTGTAAAGTGGGAGAGGAGTTATTTTAAAAAATTAGGGAGATAATTCCATTTGCTATAAAAGTTCAGTACAGTGAAATGTAAAATGGCAGCAGAAATGCAAAATTATATTTTAATTAGGAAATAAACTAGACTTCTAAGTAAGAGACTTTTTTCCCTTTATATTTACATATAGCACCTGTTGTTACAAGAAAAAAAATCCAAATTAAAACACCATCTACATAGAATTATAAACATCACCAATGAATATATAATAAACTATTTGTCATAAAATTAAGCATACACTATAGAAAATAAAGACTAGCTTTTCTTATTTTCAAAGATTACAACATAGATTGTAAGTGCAATGGCATTATGCTGTAGAAACACTGAATTGGGCAGTTTTAATTTCTTAAGCACATATATTCTCATGATAGAAAAATGGAAACAGCTTAATGTAAACTGTTTTTACTCTCTTAAATCCTGCCCCTGGACAGATATCTGTTGTGTCAGGTTTTTGCCCCCTTCAACTTATTTGTGGTGCAGTATTGACATAACCCCTAAGTACAACACAATCCTAAACAAAAGGATTTCCAAGTATTTATGTAATGTACAAAAATGCAAAGCAGAAATGACTGTTATAAACCAAACTTGGCTGAAGCTAGGTGAGAACTTAGTGTCCAGCAACTGGGCAACCCCTATTGAACTATATTACAGAAAAGTGGAAAAGCTGGGGAGAAATCCAAGATGGTGGCATAGGTGGGCACCTATACTGCTGCCTCGCACAACAATTTCAAAGCTACAACTAAGGGACAGAACGGACATCATCCAGAACCACAGGAAAGCTGGCTGAGTGGAAGTTCTACAGCTAGAGGGAAAGAGAGGGGCTCACGGAGACCCAGAGGAGCTGCAAAAAGCTGAGGTGCGGAGACGCGCTCGAGGAGAGAGCAGGTGCCAGAGTACCTGGCTGGCTTTCTCTGGCGGGAGGGAGACGGAGACTCTCGAAGGCATTGAACCCCTTGTCCTGCGACACTAAACCCCAGATCCAGCTGAAACTCATACGGGGGGGAGTTTGGACTGTGAAAAGGGAGAAGTGCACGGAAATTTAGGGGAGTTGCAAAGGATCGGAGGTCTGGTCGCGCACGGCACCACGCGGAGGACAGATTGCTGATTGTGCCGCTGGCTTTCGCGAGTGGGCGGGAGACAGACCCTCCGAACTGTGCCACTTCTGACTCCACTAGGCCCCTGTTTTGGGCGAAACCCTGGAGACCTGGACTCGTGTGGTCCTGGTTTGCAGGGGAGCCGGAGGGGCAGCGGTTAGAGGCACTTCGGGCGCGCGCACAAGGACGGCTCCAGCCATTACCCAGTCACGTGAGACTCAGGGGCCGTGGAGGGTGGGGCCGACTGGAAGGCAAGGCGGTCCCTTAAGCCCTGAGACTCCACCCCTCCCAAGCTCAACAGAGGCTTCTTCGGCTGAATCCAGCACAGAAGTTTCCCCGGCACAGTGAAAATGCCGAGACAAGGGAAGGGATTACAAGCAAAAGAAATGGAGGGAAAAAAACGACTGGATATAGAGTTCAAAACCACGCTTATAAGGTTTTTCAAGAATATGCTAGAAAAGATGGATAAATTTAGTGAGACCCAAGAGGAGATGATAAATACACTGACTGAAATAAAAACTATTATACAGAGTACTAACAGCAGACTAGAGAAAGGCAAGGATCAAGTCAAAAATTTGAAATATAAAGAAGCAGAAAACATTCAACTGGAAAAGCAAGAAGAGAAAAGAATCCAAAAATGTGAAGATAATGTAAGGAGCCTCTGGGACAGCTTCAAGCGTACCAACATCAGAATTGTGGGGGTGCCAGAAGAAGAGAGAGAGCAAGATACTGAAAACCTGTTTAAAGAAATAATGACTGAAAACTTCCCACATCTGGTAAAAGAAATAGACTTACAAGTCCAGGAAGCACACAGAACCCCAAAGAAAAGGAATCCAAAGAGGACTACACCAAGACACATCATAATTAAAATGCCAAGAGCAAAAGAGAAAGAGATAATATTAAAAGCAGCAAGAGAAAAACAGTTTATTACCTACAAGGGAGCACCCATACGACTGTCAGCTGATTTCTCAACAGAAACGATGCAGGCCAGACGGGAGTGGCAAGAAATATTCAACGTGATGAACAACAAGAACCTACAACCAAGAATAATCTATCCAGCAAAGCTATCATTCAGAATTGAAGGGCAGATAAAGACCTTCACAGAGAAGAAAAAGCTAAAGGAGTTCATCAACTCCAAACCAGTATTATATGAAATGCTGAAAGGTACTCTTTTAGAAGAGGAAGAAGAAAAAGGTAAAAGACAAAAAATTATGAACAACAAATATACATCTATCAACAAGTGAATCTAAAAATTAAGTGAATTAAAAATCTGATCAACAGAATAAACTGGTGAATATAATAGAATCAGGAGCACAGAAAGGGAGCAGACTGATAATTCTCAGGAGGACAAAAATCATAAAGCATCAAACAGACTGTGAAATTATAGCAGAGAGATTAAAGTTAGGTGAGGTAAATAAGTGATCAATCAAAGGACTTATATGCATGCTTATAAACATACCAATGATCACAGACACTGGGGGGTCGGGGTACGCCTGGAAGGGAGGGGGGGCAATGGGGAGATATGTATAAAAAATTAATAAAAATTAATTAAAAAAAAAGTGGAAAAGCTAAATATCACACAGTTATCTTTTAAATATCAAATGATCAAGAAGCCTCTAGTTTCTTTTTTTTTATTTTTTAAATATATTTTATTGAGATTTTACAGAGAGGAAGGGAGAGGGATAGAGAGTTAGAAACATCAATGAGAGAGCGACATTGATCAGCCACCTCCTGCACACACCCCACTGGGGATATGCCCGCAACCAAGATACATGCCCTTGACCGGAATCGAACCTGGGACCTTTCAGTCCACAGGCCGATGCTCTATCCACTGAGCCAAACCGGTTTTGGCTAGTTTCTTAATATCAAAATATTTGGTTAAACATTTCTTTTTAGTACAGAAATTACTGCTTCATAGATAAGTTTTATTTCATTGTTTGATACAACTTTGAAAACTGGATGGACACTCCAGTGACTTATCATAAAAAGAATGATTACTCTGCTGGGATGGTGTGGCTCAGTGTTGAGCATCAAACTATGAACCAGGAAGTCATGGTTCGATTCCAAGGCACATGCCTAGTTTGTAGGTTCACTCCCTAAGGTGGGGGCATGCTGGAGGTAATCTATCAGTTATTTTTTCTCATCATTAATATTTTTTAATATGTTTTATTGATTTTTTTTACAGAGAGGAAGGGAGAGGGATAGAGAGTTAGAAACATCGATGAGAGAGACATTGATCAGCTGACTCCTGCACGCTCCCCACTGGAGATGTGCCCACAACCAAGGTACATGCCCTTGACCAGAATCAAACCTAGGACCTTTCAGTCCTCAAGCCAATGCTTTATACACTAAGCCAAACTGGTTTTGGCTCATCATTAATATTTTTATCTCTCCTTCTCCCTTCCTCTCTTAAATCAATAAAAATATTTTTTAAAAAATAGAGAAGAAAACCAACAATGTTAGAGAAGAATGGACTGGAATAAACAATTCCCAGAGAAAAATGGAAATGGAAGTTAACATATGGAAGATTCTTAATCTGACTCATAACAATAACAATAAAAAGAACAAATTAAAATTAATTGAGATAATTTACTCAGATTGAAACTGGACAAGCAATGGATCCGGGCTGCCTGTCACTACTTGAACCAATTCAGCAGAGACAGGTTGAATTATACTAATATATGAGCACTTATTTCAATATGGCCAGCAGTATGGGAGAGCAGCAGGTCATCCACAAAAATCTACTCTGCCATCCCCCATAAATCAGCTGCTTATATTGAGTAGGACAAATATTGCATGGGACGTATACTATGTAGGCTGGGATGGGACTCCATTGATTGGGCAACTAGGTTGTTAATCTTTCCATGACAATAGGCCATTCTTGAATGAGAATGAACCTCATTCCAAGATTGACTCCTAGGTCCAAGGTTGACTCCCACCTCCAAGGGGCATCCAGCTTCCAATCAGGTTAGAATGTCCTTTCTTTAACCAGAACAAGGCAATCGTGGTTAACAGAGCATGATTAGTATTTCCCATAACTATAGCTAGTCCCCAATACTCTATTTTTGCCCCTAACAAGAGTAAAGGTTCAAAGTTTAACAGCCTGCTGTTGTTTAGGTTGAATGGGAATAGACACTGTCACATATTGCTAGGAAGGGTTCCTAGCCTTCAAAGAATGAACTACTAATATATACAACATTGATGAATCTGAAAAAATATTATGCTGAGATATAATGCAAGATATTAAGGAGTACATCTCAAATGATTCTATTTATAGAAAATCCTAGAAATGATAAAACTAATCTATAGTGAGAGAAAGTAACTTAATGGTTGACAGGGTCCAGGGAAGAGGGGATTGACTGCAAGAAAGCATACTGAGAGCTATAAAAACACTCTGTATCTTTTTTAAAAATTAAATCTTTATTATTGAAAGTATTACATATGTCCGCTTTTTTCTTATAGTGCAGCAAGTTTTGATAAGTATAACTGCCACCACCTCAGTCAAGATACAGAATATTTTGCCTGAGGTGGGAAGGGAATGGGCTAGAAGGGGTCAATGGGGGAGGGGGAGTGAAGGGTACATCTGCAATACTTTCAACAATAAAAGTAAATTATTTTTTAAAAATAAAGTAAGAAAACGATTTCTACAAACCAAACAAGAAAAGAGTAATGAAGCCAAGACTCAATACCCAAGGTGGGGGCAAAGACAAAATAAAGAGAATACAGAAAATGATCTCAACTGTATCAGAAATTATATTAAATTTTAATGGACTAAAAGCTCCAATTAAAGATAAAGACTGTCAGACTGTCTTTAAAAAAAGACCTAACTGTACGTTGTTTACATATGTAAAAATAAAAGAATGGAAAAAGATATGCCATTAAAAACACTGGCCATAATACATTAATGTGACTATGATAAGGTCAGACAAGCAGACTTTAAGATGATGAAGTATTACTAGTAGAGAAACCAAGATGGTGACATAGGTAAACACCTAACTAAATTGCTGCCTCACACAACAATTTCAAAACTACAACTAAAAGACAAAACAACAACATCCAGAACCACAGGAAGGTTGGCTGAGTGGAAATTCTACAACTATAAGGAATAGAAAAGCACACTGAGACTCAGAGGAGCTGCAAAAGGCAGAGGTATGAAGACATGCACACAGAGAGGGCTGGGAACTGAGTACGATGCTAGCTTTCTCATCTGGGAGGGAGACAAAAGCTCCTGACCACTCTGAACTCCAATGCCAGGTGACACTCTGGGGACCCAGACTCATTCCAGGAGAAACTGGACTGTCTGGCAGCAAGCAAAACTTGAGGGGGGCTTTCTTTCAGAGGTGCTTACAACAATTATTGCTGGACACTGAGATTCAGGAGACCTCTTAGGGCAGGGCTGTCGGGAATCCATTGCTGTCTGCTCAGCCCTGAGACTCCACCCCATCCAAACTAAGTACAGCGGCCTTTGCAAGTCTTGTTTCATAAGGGTGTCTCCAACACAAGAGTTCTTCCAGTGTAGACACAGCTGATCCTCACAGCCAACTGGCTGGAGGCCAATTCCTCCCAGTGAAACTAACAACAATCAAGGCTAAACTACAACAAGAATGTGCACCCAGCCCACAAAGGGGTTCACCAAGAGTGTCCACCTCAGGTAACTAGGGAGGCAGAGCTACTGGGCCACATAGCACACAAAGCTACTCTACCAACTCAGGGAAGCAGCAAAATAATGCAGAGACAAAAGAACAGATCACAAACAAAAGAAATGGAGGAAAACAAACAACTGGATGTAGAGTTCAAAACCATGGTTATAAGGTTTTTTAAGAATTTCCTTTAAAAAATGGATAAATTTAGTGAGACCCAAGAGGAGATGAAAAAGGACTAACTAGAAATTAAACATACACTGACTGAAATAAAAAAATACAGAAACCTAACAGCAGACTAGAGGAACGCAAGAATCAAGTTAAAGTTTTAAAATACAAAGAAGCAGAAAACACTCCATTGGAAACACAAAAAGAATAAAAAAATGTAAAGATAGTGTAAGGAGCCTCTGGGACAACTTCAAGCGTACCAACCTCAGAATTATGGGGGTGCCAGAAGAAGAGAGAGGGCAAGATATTGAAAACCTACTTGGAGAAACAATGACTGAAAACTTCCTCCACCTGGTGAAAGAAATAGACCTACAAGTCCAGGAAGCACACAGAATCCCAAACAAAAGGAATCCAAAGAGGACCACACCAAGACACATCATAATTAAAATGCCAAGAGTAAAAGACAGAATATTAAAAGCAGCAAGAGAAAAACAGTTAATTACCTACAAGGGAGCACTCATATAATTGTCAGCTGATTCTCAACAGAAACGATGCAGACCAGACAGGAGTGGCAAGAAATATTCAAAGTGATGAATAGCAAGAACCTACAACGAAGATTACCCAGGAAAGCTATTATTCAGAATTGAAGGGCAGATAAAGAGCTTCACAGAGAAGAAAAAGCTCAAGGAGTTCATCACCGCCAAACCAGTGTTATATGAAATGCTGAAAGGTATTCTTTAAGAAGAGGAAAAAGAAGAAAAAGGTAAAGATAAAAATTATTGAACAACAAATACATATCTATCAACAAGTGAATCTAAAAATCAAGTGAATAAAAAATCTGATTAACAGAAAAAACTGGTGAATATAATAGAATCAAAGGCATAGAAAGGGAGTGAACTGACAATTTTCTGAGAGAAATGGGTCTGGGGGGTGCAGGAAGAGACTGGACAAAAATCGTACATCTATGGATGAAGAGAGTGGGGAGGGGTAAGGACAGAGGGTGGGGTGGGAACTGGGTGGAGGGGAGCTATGGGGTAAAAAAGAGAAACAATTGTAATAATCTGAACAATAACAATTTATTTTTACAAAAAGTATTACTAGTGATAAAGAAGAGCATTTCAAGTTCTTAAAATAGGCCAATTCAACAGTAACAAAAAAATAATTCTAAATTTTAAATTCTCTTAGTAGCATAGCTTCAAAATATACAGTAAATTTTTATTAAACTAAAAAGAGAAATAGACAAATTCACAAATTTTTATCCCAGTAGCTGACAGAAAATACAGTAAAACATATACTATTACTAGTATATAATGTATGTGAGAAATGACCACATAATTAAGCAATTTGACCTAAATAACTTATATACAATGCTATAGTCAACAACTGTAAAATACAATCTTTTTAAGTATGGAAAATTTACCAAATAGAACATATGTTAAACATAAAGCAATTCTCAAAAAATTTCAAAGAATTGGAATCATAGAGTGTTTCTCTGACCATTGTGAAAATGAATTAGAAATCATAAAAGAAAAATAACTCAAAACTACCCAAATGTTTGGAAATTAAGAAGTGCACTTCTGCCCTTCTGGCTTGGCTCAGTTGTTGAGCATTGACCTATGAACTAGATTAGAAGGTCACATGCCCGGGTTGTGGGCTTGATCCCTAGTAGGTGGTATGCAGGAGGCAGCCAATCAATGAGTCTCTCATCATTGATGTTTCTATGTCTCTTTTCCTCTCCCTTCCTTTTCCTAAAATAAAATCTATATTTATAAAAGCGAAAATAGATGAATTCACAAATTTTTATCTCAGTAGCTGACAGAAAATAAAGTAAAATATATACTATCACTAATATATAGTGTATGTGAGAAATGACCAACATAATGACCAAAAGAAGTGCACTTCTTAGTTTCCAAACATTTGGTGAGTTTTGAATTATTTTTCTTTTACAATTTCTAATTCATTTTCACAAACAACTGGTCAACCAGTCGCTATGATGCGCACTACCCACCAGGGGGAAGATGCTCAACACAGGAGCTGCGCCCTGCTGGTCAGTGTGCTCCCACAGACAACCTCCCATGGCCCACCCTCCCTCCAGCTGGCTGGCCCCAGTCAGGACTGGGTGAGATGGCTTTGATCCGCCCTGATTGCTGACCAAAGCTGAGGGACCTCACCTGTGTATGAATTTGCACCAGGCCTCTAGTGTGTGTGTGTATGCATTTCTATATTTTAAAACTTTTTTAATTTTTTAGTTTATCCTCACTCAAGGATTTTTTTTTCCATTGATTTTTTTAGAGAGAGAGTAGAAGGGAGAGAGAAAGGAGAAAAGAGAGGGAAACATTGATGTGAGAGAGACACATGGCCCCAACAAGGGCTGGGGAATCAAACCTGCAACCCACATATGTGTTACTTATGGGGAGTTGAACCCAAGACACTTTTGTGTGTGTGCCGACACTGTCATCACTGAGCCACACTGGCCAGGGCAGAAATGCACTTCTAAATAATCCATGTTATTTAGATCCTTTTGGTGCCAACCAGGCATGATAGAGGGGGGGAAGAGGAGGAATAATAGAAATTGAAAGTACGTATTTTCAACTGAAAATGAAAATATGGCATAGCAAAATTTGTGGACTAATGCTAAAAAAGATCATAGAAAAATCTATAGCTTCAGATACATATATTTAAAAAAAAGAAAAGATTGGGAATATTTCCTCAGCTTCCATCTCAAGATGCTTGGAAAAAAATGAACTCTTTTCTCCATAGTGGTCAGCAGCTCATGTCTGCAGCTCCAGCTGAAGATCTCAGATCCCAGACTGGTGGACATGAAGTTGTGTTTACAGTACCTCCCAATTTGCTTAATAATCTGCCAGCCAACAAGTCACACAGGTGGCAGTGTTACTGGCTCCCTTCTGGATAGTGTCACTGATTTGCAGAATGAAGAAGAGGAATGACTGTAAATCTCTAAGGTTGGAAGAGTCTGGCAGAGGGGAGCCAGCCTGGTCCCAAGTACTCCCAAAAAGAACTAATGCTCTGGGTTGCATCACTAACCAATAGAGTGTTTCCCCTAAACATAATCATCAAAGCAGAAAGTTACAAGGGTCATTCAAGGAAATCATCATGCCAATCTTTGCTAGGAGTCCTTCCCATAGAATGCCACAGAACATCTAGAACCCACTGCAATTTCTGTTTGCTGACTGTGGACCACATGCTCTTCCAACCTCTTATTGTTCAAAATATATATGAACAATAAGATCAAAATATACATGAGCTTCCAACCCAGCTCTTCCAACCTCTTATGGTTGATCCCTTTGGTGCCAACCAGGGGCAACTGAAAAAAGCCAGAAGAACTACAGTGAATGTGGGGATTACTTCCAGTTCCACTCTGAGGTACTCGGGAAGTCTCTAAAATCCACACCCAGAGGATCTGCATCGAACACACCTCTACAGAAAAATTTTAAATCCCCAAAGTCTTAACTTTTGAAAAAAAATCATTTTTTTTATTTCTTAAATCCTTGCCGGAGGATATTTTTCCATTGATTTTTAGAGAGAGCAAAAGAGAGAGAGAAAGACAGAAACATCCATGTGAGAGAAAGACATCCCTTGGGAGGAGCTTGCAACCACAGTATATGCCGTTGCTGGAATCAAACTCGGTACCCACTGAGCCAAACCGGTTAGGGCCAAAGTTTTACCTTGAAGAGGCCCAGAAAAGAGTTTGAGGCAACCTCTTTCTGAAGTGCCAACCTGCTCCTCAGTACACCTGTTCTTATTGCTTGAACAGGAACCATCTGCTAAGTCCTGGGTCAAGTCATCCTGGGCTAACACTACTAAGAATTCTCTCAAGACCTGGGACGTAGGCCAGATTCACGGCCACCGCAGGCCAAGGCTTTTTCGACCCTTCTCAGGAGAGTAAGTGGAGTAAGTATAATGTCACAGAACACCCCAAACCCACTGAGATTTCTGTTTCCTGACTGGTAGGGCTAAATAACAACGAAAGAAAAGCCACGTGCATTGAATTACAAGAAGGAAGCAAGGAAGAAAATTAGAAAGGAGAGGGAGAGGGTTAGTTGGACCTCCTGGGGCATGCCAACATGAGGAACAATCTGGACTTGCGATTGGCACCTGAAATGCAGAGGTGAGTGGGACAGAGCATTCTGGTAGGACTGAGTCAATCTGTGGGATCTGTTGCTATCTCCAGGTAGATAGTGTTAGAACTGAGTTGAAGTGTAGGACACCCAGCTGGTGGTGGAGAGTTGCTTGGTGCTGTTCCTCGTCAGGCACACCTCATACATAAAGGAATTGTGATCAGAATTGTAGCATACTCACCCTAATTTAGTGCCTGTTTACCAGCTCTTATAAATGCCACCTCTTCTTCCAAAGTTAAAATAATTAAAAATAAATGAAAAAAAGCTAAAATAATTTTGGTGATTAATTGTTTTTTGAAGGGGCTTGTCATCCTTTTGCTTTAGTAAACCTGATTTTCCTTGAGACTTGAGCTCTCCAGTGGGCTCAAAAACTTGATTTTGTATATTTTTCAGCTTTTTCTTCTTGTTGGAATTGGAGTGACCCTTTTTTTGTTGTTGTTGCTTTTTAAATCCTAAGTATGGATAGAACTGTTTTATTACCATTTTAGCCGTTTTTAATTGTATAAATTCAATGTCATTAAGTTTATTCACAATGTTAACCATCACCACGATTCATTTCCAGAACTTGTTCATCATCCCAAATAGAAACTCAGTACCCATTAAAAAATAACTCTCCATTCCCTCCTCCCTACAGCCTCTGGTAATTCTGTTACACTTTCTCTCTATGAGTTTGCCTATTCTGGCTACATACCTCATAAAAGTAGCATCACACAATATTTGTCCTCTTGTGTTTGCTTATTTCACTTAGCATGAAACCCTCAAGATGTATCAATGTTGTAGCTTGTGAATAGATTTCATTTCTTTTTAAAGCTGAATCATATTCCACTGTGTGTATTACATGCCACATTTTGTTTATCCTCTCCTCATACAATTACTGTGTTTCCTTTGTGGATTTTTATTTCAGCTTCTTTCTTTTTTTAACAATAGTGTATTATGTCAGGTTTTCTAGGAAGCTGACTCTGACTGGAGATTTGTGTGCAGGAAGTGGACTGGAGAATGCTTCTAGATCAATACCTGTCTGAGTGTGTAGGAAGGGAGCTGAGCAGAGAGAAAAGTTGAATTGCAGAAAAGTTCATCCCCCAGACATTCTAGAGCTTGGGCAGGACTTCAGACGTGTACCTCCTTCAGTCAAGGTGCTTGAGCCTCTATATTCCCTGAAATAGTGTGGCTTTGATGGCATACAACCTGTACAAGCTATCATTGTAACTTGTCACCTGTCCCTTTGTTAATTTTTTAACAAAAATCTCTGCATTTGCATTTTACATTGGGCCATACAAATTATGTAGCCAGTCCTGTCCTCAACCACGTATTCTGATGTTAGTTATTCCCGGAGTGAGCTTTGTCCTTTCAGAACCTTGACCAAAACAACTCAATGTGGCTGAGAGGCAATCTCAGAAAGTGACTCATCTGGGAGCCACCCACACTGCAGGAAGTTAGGATATAGCAAGCCTCAGTATTGATGGTGAGATTTGGATGGTACATGACAATATCCACTACAATCAGCTTCGGACATATAACAATTTTAAATAGCTGTAAATTATGGTGCACGGGTACATATTTGTTGTCTCCATTGTACCTATCATATCACAGATTACACACCCATAAACAATAGAGTACCAATTTCAAATTATCATGATCATCATTGTGTAGTATTTTTAAAATTTTTTGTGGCTCACTATTTTTATGTTTTATTATGTTTTTTGCTCATTTAATAGGTAAAATAGTACTTCCGAGTTTTTTTAGTCAATGATTTGCTAAGAAAAATAAAAACATACAGAAAAGTTGAAAGAAGTGTATAACTAATATACTTGTACCCAATACCGAGGCTTTATCATTAACATTTCACTGTTGGCTTTAACATACATGTAGATATCCATTTCTATCTAATCATCAATACGTATTATTTTTAGTGTATCTCAAAGTACATTGTATTCAACAGTACATTTCACCCCAAATACTTTAGTAGCCTTATCAGAGTTCAATATTTTTTATTTTCTTTTATTATTTTTAAAATTTTTTAAATTTATTTATTGAACTTATTGGGGTGACATTGGTTAATAAAATTATATAGGTTTCAGGTATACAATTCTATAATACATCTTCTGAATGTTGTATTGTGTGTTTACCACCCCAAGTCAAGTCTCCTCCTATTGCTATTTATCACTTTACCTTCTTCTACCTCCCCCTACCCTTTTTGGTCCTTAGGCCAATGCTTTAACCACTGGCTAGGGATACGTAAAATTTAAATACTGTGAAATATGTAAATCTTAAGTGTATCAGTTGATGAGTTTTGGCAAACAGATACAGCCATGAGACATAGCCCTCTCTCAAGATACAGGACATTACCCTAGCTCAGTGGTCGACAAACTGTAGTTCATAAGCCACATGTGGCTTTCAAGCCACAGTTTGCTGCTCTGTTGACTGAGTTTGCCGATCACTGCCCTAGCTCAGTGGTCAGCAAACTCATTAGTCAACAGAGCCAAATATAAACAGTACAACGATTGAAATTTCTTTTGAGTGCCAAATTTTTTTTAATTTAAACTTCTTCTAACACCACTTCTTCAAAATAGACTCACCCAGGCCATGGTATTTTGTGGAAGAGCCACACTCAAGGGGCCAAAGAGCTGGATATGGCTTGCGAGCCACAGTTTGTTGACCACTGCCCTAGCTGCTTTGACTCAATGGATAGAGCATGGGCCTGCAGACCAAAGGGTTCTGGGTTCGATGCCAGTCAAGTCAAGTACCTCAGTGCAGGCTCTTCCTCGATTGGGGCCCTGGTCAGTGCACATGCAGGAGGCAACCAATTGTAGTGTTTCTCTCTGCCTTTCCTTCTCTCTTCCATACTCTCTAAAGTATCAATGGAAAAATATCCTTCAGTGATGATTAACATAGAACAAACAAAAGATACAGGACATTACCATTATGCCAAAAGGCTGCATCATGCCTCTTTTCATTAAACCCTGCCCCCAAACCTGACCTTCTCCCAGATGTAACCACTGTTTTCATTATTTTAAATCATAGTTTACTTGAGCCTATTCCAGAACTTCATGCCAATGGAATCATATAGTAGTATGTACTCTTAGGGATCAGGATTCTTTCACGGAGCTTTTGAGATTCATGCTTCTTGTTTTATGTAATAGTAGGTTTTCTTTTTTACTACTGAGCTATATTCCACTGCAATAAGGTACCACAGGTATTTATTGATTCTCCCGTTGATGGATCCTGAGCTATGTCTGATTTTTGTCTTTTTTGAATAAAGCTTCTATGAATTTCAGATATATATATATATATATATATATATATATATATATATACACACACACACACACACATACACATACACATACACATATACATATACATACATACATACATACTAGAGGCCCTGTGCATGAAATCCCTAAGCCCAGCCTGCACCATCTCCAATCTGGGATCCCTTGAGGGATGTCTGACTGCCTAAATGGGCAGTCAGACATCCCTATCACAATCCAGGACTGCTGGCTCCCAACCACTTGCCTGCCTGCCTGATGGTCCATAACAACTTCTGCCTGCCAGACTGATCACCCCCTAACCACTCCCCTGCCAGCCTGATTGATGCCTAACTGTCCCCTGCTAGCCCAATTGCCCTTAAATGCCCTCCCCTGCAGGCCTGGCTGTCCTTAACTGCTCTACCCTGCTGGCCTGGTTGCCTCCAACTGCCTTCCTCTGCTGGCCTGGTTTCCCCCACTACCCTCCCCTGCCAGCTATTTTGTAGTGGTCATCTGTGTCCACATGGGGGTAGCCATCTTGTGTGCTGGAGTGATGGTCAATTTGCATATTACTCTTTTATTAGATATTATATATATGTGTGTGTGTCTATATACATATATATATGTATATAGACACACACACATATGTATATATATATAATGTTTTTATTGATTTCAGAGAGAGGAAGGGAGAGGTATAGAGAGTTAGGAATGTCAATGATGATAGAAAATCATTGATTGGCTGCCCCCTACATGACCCTACTGGGGATTGAGCCCAAAACCTAGGCATGTGCCCAGACTAGGAATCAATGGTTCATAGGTCAGTGCTCCTGGTTCATAGGTTGATGCTCAACCACTAAGTCACACCAGTGGGCTCAATATCCTAACCATAAGACTTAGTAAGTTTGCAACATGTTCTCAAAGCAGTAACCTGTGACCTGCCACAGAGCAATCTTAGGGAAACTGACTTACCATAATGTCTCTGTTCTTCCTCATAGAGAAAAAGTGAAGAGAAAACAATCATGAGGCAATGGTTTACAGATTTGCTTTGCCTAAAGGAACCGAGACCACCCCCAGATGTATGTGATCACTTGATGGTTTCTCCCCAGATATATGTGATCATTCAGTAGCATTTCCAAGTCTGCACATTAAAATCTTATCAAGAAACTAGAAACCATAGAAATTTACCCTAACTCTTCCTCCCATTCTCCTTTCCAAGTTAAAAATCGCCACCTAGGTCCAATGAGCATGATGGTTTTGAGGCATTTCTAAGTTTCCCATCATCTCATTTGGTGCCTTCTCAATCAGTAAGTTTCTTTGCTCCCAACTCTTGCACTCAGATTTTGCCTTTTGTGAAGTGTCTGGCACATGAACCAGAGTTTGGTAACACTGAGTGTCTTACAATTCAACTCAATTCTGACTCTATCTACCTGGAGGTAGCATTAGATACCACACAACACTACCTGCCCTCCTCCCCTTCCAATGCCAATAGCAAGCCCAGGTTAGAGAGCAGAGGTTTCCACTGTTGCATGTTAGACCTGTGGGGTCAGACCCCACATGGGTTCAGCAGCCTCGGTACCTTGAGTTCTGACTAGGAAAGAATTCAAGCCAGGACCCAAACTATAAGAGAACATTTATTTGGTAAATCACAGAGTAATTCCTAGAAGAAATGGACTTAGCAAACAAGTTATAGGGGTAAAGAAAGGGCCCTTGGAGCTTGGTAACGTGCCTGGTATGTATGTGTGGGGGTGTGCTACTTGGAAATAGAGCATGCTGAGTCCTCTGTCCTGAGGGTCTTAAAGGTGGAGATTTTAGGGGATGTCCCAGGGGAAGATCTTAATAGAATATTCAGCAGCTTCCCAGGTCTGTCCTTTCAGAGTCTAGGTCTCCACTGATTGATTGGTCAGGGCCAGGGCCAAGGGTCATTATGCTCTTCTGAGCTTGGAGCTGAAATACAATGGAGGCCTAGATGTTATATCTAAAGAGAAAAGTGGTGGTCTGTGGCAAGGTCCCATGACCAGTGAGTACTAAGCTAGGGGAGGAAAGACCATCCTGGGGGCAAGGTGCCATCTTCCATTTATTCTTTGCTGGGCACCTGGGGCTTCCCACCCTGATGAACTTCTGTACTTAGCCCTTCGTCCTCAACTCTGCTCTTATCTAACTGCCTACCACACCACAACCTCCTGGAGTTCGATCACTTTGCTAGAGCCACTCACAGAACCCAGAGAAACATTTTACTTTCTAGATCATTGGTTTATGGTAAAAGGATATGACTCAGGAACAGCCATTTGGAAGAGAAGTGTTGATGTAAAAAACATCCAAACCTGTAGAGAATTTTAAGTTTATTTGAGCTAAATTGACAACACATGTGGGGAGCCAGCTCTCAAGTGCTCTGAGGAGTTAACAGTTCTGAAGGTTCTTGTATGGATTTGAAAATAAGGGAACATACGGAAGATTACCCGGAGGAGAAAGCAAGGTAGGGATTGAATTACACAAGATTCTGTGTTCTCTTGAGGGAGGTTATTTAGAAGGTACTTTAACCTAGGTGTACAGAAACAATGGACAGAGCTTGCTTAAGCCAAAGTTAAACCTAAAAAGTTATATGCCTGGGGCATAACTATGACCTGTCCAATTAGAAATTTGTGCTCAAATCACCCTGAGTTACTTTCCATAGAAACCCCCCCCACCCCTTTTTTTTGTTTTCCAAGCACAGATACATAGGGCAAGGTATGGAGAAAGGGTACCATGCCCTCTCCAGGTGCACCAGTCTCCCATATATCCCTGCATTCACTGTCAATGTAAGAAATATTCAAACCTGTAAAGAATTCTCCTGAGATTATTTGAGGCAAACTGTCAACAACTGCCGGGGAATAAAATCTCAAGGTAACTCCCATTTGACCCAGCAATCCCACTCTTAGGAATATATCCTAAGAAACTAGAAACACCAATCAGAAAGGATTTATGCACCCCTATGTTCATAGCAGCACAATTTACAATAGCTACAATTTGGAAATAGTCTAGGTGTCCTTCAGCAGATGACTGGATCAGAAAACTATGGTACATCTACACAATGGAATTCTATGCTGCCATAAGCAACTTGGATGGAACTGGAGAGCATGTTAAGTGAAATAAGCCAGTCAATGAAAGAAAAATACCACATGATTTCACTCATTTATGGATAATAAAGGACATTATAAACTGATGAATAAAAAGATAGATAGAAAGCAGTAAAGCATCAAACAGACTGTCAAATTGCAGCAGGAAGGTTAGGGAGAGGTGGGTAGAGAAGAGATCAACCAAAGGACTTGTATGCATGCATATAAGCATAACCAATGGACACAAGACTCTGGGGGTTAGGGTATGCATAGAAGTGGGGGAGGGGGAGCAATGGCAAGATATGTATACATGTAATATATAACTTAAAAAAATAAAAATAGGTCCCTTTAACCTGTTTATTCAGTAAGTTAAAAAAAATCTCAAGGTATTGAGATAATGTTTCAGAGAATGGCAGTTTTGCACTTTATTTTATTCATTACAATCAAAAGAGCAGACATAAATGGGTTACCTGAAATTCTTTAGTGATAGGTTAGGGAAGTGGAAGAAAGCAAAGGGGCTGGGGAACTTCTGGAATTAGATAAAAAGTACAATGATGTATCTTACAGTTAGGTGGGTACAGGACAGTTAATAGTCAACAATTAACAGATAAAAATACCAATGAGAGAATTTGTAGAGTCTTCCCTGGTGAATTGTTTGTGCCCCAAGGGGTCTGGAAAAAGGGAAGTTACCCTGACCTTCGAAAGGTTTATTATTTTAGATGCAAAAGACAGTTAAGCTAAAGACTGACTTGTGTCAGGGAGGATTCATGACTACTACTTGCCATAAGTTGCTTTTAATTAAAATCATTTAAAAAATTAAAACTGTTATTTCAGACCATTCTTTGTGGTTACTGGAGGTCTCTGAATTTGGAAGGCCACCGTGCCGCCCTCCCTGAGCTTGTCAGGTTACCATGTGGCCTCTTTTTGTCCACATCATCAACCTGAAAGATTGAGTGTAATCCTCTCACGTTTTCTTTCCCATTTTCTTCTTGTTTGATTTTAATCCTCTCAAGTTTTTTGAAGGCTTTTTTACATAGTCATTATTAAATTAGTGGCCATTGAACTCAACCTCCAGCCCCTCCGCTTTCTCAAGAGTAGGGTGAGTGGGCCTGAAAGTTTCAATCCTCTGATCTCTGGTTGTCTCCACTGGCAACCAGCCCCCAACACTCAGGTGCTTTCAAAAGTCATCTCATTAACCTAACAGACACTTTTATTGCTCTTAAGACTTAGTCCAAGGATTTTAGTTGCTCTTGCCGAAAGGGGACAAAGACCAAAAATAAATTTCTCATTAGGATCCCAATATTATACAGCCCAAATGCATTTTTTTAAATTTTCATTTTCCCTGTGTGGATGTCAACGGTCCACATATCAAACCTGAAAAGCTCAGGAGAGGCCTGCATGGCGGGCCTTACAAACTCAGAGACCTAAAGAAACCACATAGGTTGGTCTGAAATGAAAGCTTTCTAGTTAAAAGCAAGTCATGCTGGATAGTAATGTCCTAGGCCAGAAACTTTCTTGACAAAAGTCAATCTTCACCTTAACTAACCCTGTCTATTGTCTTTTTGCATCTGCAATAACATACCTTTTGGAATGTCAGGATAATTTCCCTTTTTCCAGACCCCTTAGGGCACAATCTCCCTTGAAGGCAGGAGATTACAGAGCCCCTCAATATTATTGTGTTGTTAACATTAACTATCCTATACTTAACCTATGTAAAAGATGTCTATTTGTTTTACATTTTATCCAATTTCAGTGATTTCCCCACTTTGCTTTTCCCCACCTTCCTAATCTATCACCAATGAATTTCAGGTTAACTCCTTACATTCCCCTTTGATTCTGATGTATAAAATAAAAGGTAAACCTGCCTGTTTTCCAGAACATTTTCTCAGTCCATTGAGATTTTGCTTACTGGCGATTGTCTGTTTGGCTCAAATAAACTCATAAAAATTCTTACAGGTTTGTAGGTTTCTTAGGTCAACACCTGGGGAAATAGTTACTGAAAAATTATATTTCAGAGCTTAGGTTTGTACAGGTAAGAAACATTCAAACCTGTAAAGAATTTGAGCCAAAATATCCACAGTTGTGGGAGAGCCAAAGCTCAAAGCATTGAGAAAAATGCTTCGGAGAATGGCCCTTTTCCACCTTGTTTTTTTGCATTACAATCAAAGGAGGAGACCTAAGTGGGTTACAGGAAATCCTTTAGTGATACATTAGGGAGGTGGGAGAGAGCAAAGTAGAGAAACCTCTAGAATTGGATAAAAAAATAAAATTATAGAAGTGTGTTTTGTTTGTTTTTTTTTACATAGGTAGGTACAGGGTACTTAACAGTCAATAATTAACAAGATAGCAAGAACAATGAGGGAATCTGTGGTTCAGTCCTCATTCCCTGGCACATGGGTTGTGCCCTGAGGGATCCAGAAAGAAAGAGAAGTTACTGTTACTCTGACATTCCACAGGTAGGTTATCTAAGATGCAAAAAGACAATAGGCTCAGTAAAGATCGAAATTGATCTTTGTCTGGGACTATACTGGCCTAGGACATGACGACCCACTATAAACTGCTTTTTAATTAAAAGGTTTTAATTTCAGACCATCCATGTGGTTACTCTGAGTTTGCAAGACCACCACACAGGCCTTCCCTGAGTTGGTCAGGTTACCATGTGGACCCTTTTCATCCACAGGTTATAATACTGCTTTTGGGTCAACCCCTGTGTGAGCAAGACAATATTTTTAAAATCCTGGTCTTTCCTCTATTTTGGCAGGATTAAAGGATTGTTCTAAACTGGAGTGTCCTAAACTGTACAAAGATTATGGTTTTCAATGGAGAGCAAAAGCCTTCTTTCAAAGGCCCTATTGTGAGAAAAAGTGAAACTGGATAACCAATGGGTCCTGGCTGCCTGTCACAACTTGAGCCAATTAGGTAGAGAGGGTTGAATCATATATGAGCATTTATTCCAGTCATGCCAGCAGTATGGGAGAGCAGCAGGTCACCCACAAATATCTGCTCTCCCCCAGCTGCTTAAAAGGGGTACAAAGACAAAGATTACATGGGGGGAAGTGGGCAAAAGGAATGAGTCAGTATGTAAAATAAAAATGGGCCTTGCAAGCAAGGGGAAGTAGGCAGAAGGAATAATAATGGGTATAATGGTTACAGATTATAGGCAATGGGGGCTTATGTCCAGGACTCCATTGTTCCCTTTCAAAAACAAGGTTGTTCATCTCCCCATGATAATAGGCAGTTCTGGGACACTCCCCGTCCCCAAAATGCATTTCCAGGTTAGCTCCCAGGTCCTCGCATTCAACTCTCAGCCAGGTTAGAATGTGTTTTCTTTAATCAGAACAAACCAATCATGGCTAACATAGAATGATTAATATTTATTTATTTATTTATTTATTTATTTATTTATTTAATATTTTTGTTAATTTCCCAGAGGAAGGAAGTGGGGGGGGCGGGGGAGAGAGAGAAACATCATGATGAGAGAGAATCATTGATTGGCTGCCTCCTGCAAGACCCACACTGGGGATCCAATCCTCAACCCGGGAATATGCCCTGGACCAGAATCTAACCCAGGACCTGTCAGTCCGCAGGCCAATGCTCTATTCACTGAGCCAAACTGGCTAAGTCAATATTTTTTATAATTATAGCTAGTTCCCAGTATTCTATTTCTGCCCCTAACAAAAGTAGAAGAAAAATGAAATGATTGCTAGCCCGCTCTATATTCGAATATTATCAAAGAGAACTTTGCCACTTATTCTTGGGAAGCAGATACATTCATGTGGCAGGGTCCCCAAACTGGAATTTTGCTTAGTAAATTGGTAGTAATGTAATGTAATGGTTAATTTTATGTGTCAGTTTAACTGGGCCAACAAATGCCCAGATAGCTGGTAAAACATTATTTCTGAGTGTGTCATTGCAGGTTTTCTCTGGAAGAGATGAACATTTGAAATCCATAGACTAAGTAAAGAATACCACCTTCACCAAGAAGGTAAGCATCATCCAACCCTTTGGGGGTCTAAATAGAACAAAAGGCAGAGGAGATGTGAATTTGCACTCTTGCTTGAGCTGAGGCATCCATTTTCTTTTGCTCTCAGACATTGGCGCTCCTAATACTCTAGCCTTTGCACTCAGACTTAAACCAGTAAACAGATCACCTCCTAATGGTGTGAGCCAGTTTCTATAATCTCCTCTTACATTTATTCATCAGTCTCCCTATAGATCTTATTGGTTCTGTTTCTCTGGAAAAATGACCAACATAGGTAACATTTTGCATTTGGAAATTAGTTCAAACACAGAATCCTATATGAAGATATTCATTATAACACTACAGTATTTATATATTTTTACCAAAGCAAATAAGGGGTAGTTTTTAAAGTTTGACTGTGAACCTAATTGTAATGTTAGTCTCAAGATATCAACACATAGATAGGATGAGAAGCCCCCAAACAAACTTGATACAAAAATTGAAGTACATCTGGTTGGTACGGCTCAGTGGATAGAGCATCATCCTGTGGACTAAAGGGTCCGGGGTTCAATTCTGATCAAGGGCACATGCCTGAGTTGTGGGCTCAATCAAAGTTGAGGGTGGGGACGTGCCAGAGGCAGCCAATCAATAATTCTCTCTCATCATTGGTATTTCTCTCTCCCTCTCCCTCTCTGAAAACAATAAAATTTTTTTTTTAACAAAATGAGATAGTTGGTTAATAAAAGTGATATGCAAATTGACCATCACTCCAACATACAAGATGGCCGCCCCCACCCCCTCCAGTTTCCTTTTCATGTCCATGGCTCTTATGCAGTTAAGTGATTTTTTACAGGGGGAAGGGAGAGGGAAAGGGAGTCAGAAACATCGATCAGCGGCCTCCTGCACACCTCCTACTGGGGATGTACCCACAAACAAGGTACAAGCCCTTGATGGGAGCCGAACCTGGGACCCTTGAATCCGCAGTCCGCTGCTCTATCCACTGAGCCAAACCGGTTAGGGCCTAAGTTAACCTTGAAATGTCCTTTCTTACCCTTCAAAGGCACAAGAGTAGAGACACCAGAGCATGAGGCTATCGCACCCCTCCTTGTTATCTTGTTCCCAGAATATCTCCTGCCTCGCCATCTACCACCACGGGGCTTCATGGAACCCTCTTTATATTTCATTTTATTTATTTTCATGTAACCCTCTTTAAACCTTCTCTGATTCTCATCTCATTCTGCTTCCCCATATACGTCCTCAGTTTGGTTCAAATAAACTCAACAATTCTCTACAGATTCGTACGTTTGTGACCGCTTTTTACGAAAGTGTATTATTTGTCGACAGACTTCTCTCTCGCTTTTATTTTTTCTTGGCCCTATTTGTTCAGACAGACACCTGTCTAGAAAACTACTGTGCCCGTCCCCCTCCCCCACCCCCCGCCCCCCGCCTTCGTGTTAATGGTGGTCCGCTGGCCGGATATCCGCTTCATGAGCATCACACCTCTCCGCTCCCACTTCCGGCGAGCAAGGACGGAGCGGTGTGGGGACCGCCGTCCCATGCAGGTGAGCAGCAGCTGAGGGCCCACCTCCGCGGGGTGAAGCCCAGGCTGCGCGGGGCACAGTGAGGCAGGCCCGCGGGAGCAGAAACACGGGGGGCACTAGACGCGGGCACTTGGCGGGCGGAAGGTGTAGGTAGGCCTGGGCTCCAGAGGCCCAGAGACCCGATCCCTCACAGAAGTGATGGAAGAGGGAGCGCAGTGGGGGCGCATGAGTGAGAGAGCACCCCAGAGGAAGAAAGACGCGTCTCTGGAGGAGTACCGATGTCAGGGTGGCCCCAAGCGGCAGGGGACTGTGCATTTATTATTAGCTCAGTGGCTCCCCCGGGGGGCGGGGCTCCAAGATGGCGCCGGCGCCCGGGATGGGGAGGCGGAGAGCTCCCAGGGCCCGGGCGGCGGGCTGTGTCTGTGTCTGGACGGGGAAATTCCGGGGCAGGTCCTGCGGGAAGGACCAGGGTTCTAGCAAGTGCGATGTGATCTCAGCGAGAGAGAGAGACGCTGGGAAGTGGTCCAGGGGGGGATGGGGGTGTTGATTCACTTATTTGATTAGACCCAACAGTGTGTTTTTTATTGTGTACTCCCATTTTTGAAGTCATAAATGGATAGTAAGTTATATCAAAGTATGTTTTATCTAAGGATATTATCTTAGGGCCTTTCTCTTTTAACTTATTCATGGGAGTAATATTATTTAAAAGTAAACACGGATATTCACGGATAATATCACTGAGTGTTTATCGTGTGCGAGACACGTAAGTGCGTTGCGGATGATAATTTCTTTAGCCTTTGCAACTGAATGTGAGAGATGATATCAAAAGCTCTGTGTTATGGATGAGGAAGCTAAGACACAGAGAGATTAAGTAGGTTTTAAAAAAGCCTTTTATGTGTATCCGTTTTAAGATGCAAACCCGATCCTGAGCTATCTGACTCTCCTCAGTGGCGTTTCTCTTTCTCGTCCTCTCCCTTCTGCCATCAGGTACGGGGGTGGGAAAGGCGAGTTTAGCAAAGCACAGGCAGGGATCCGAGTGTTGGTGCTGGACTCGGTCCCTCCGGTACGCCAGCAGCAGATAGCCGGTGCTGAGACCCAGTCCTGGGCTTCAGGGCTCGGCAGTTTGAGTCCCAAGCCCCCGCAAAGCTTTCCATGCCGAGTTGTAGGGCCAGATTGGCAGAAGCTACAGGCACAGTGGATAGCCCGTTTCTTCTAGGAATTACTTTTTCTACCTCCGTGATTTACCAAATACATGTTCTCTTACAGTTTGGGTCTTGGCTCGGAATTCTTTCCTCGCCAGAACCCAAGTACCAAAGTTGCTGAGGCCGGTTTGGTCTGACTCCACCAGTGCCGAACCTGCTGCCTACAAGATGATGGTGCCACAACTCGGATTGTTCTTACCACGATTTGAATTGTTTCATCACTGGTAAGCTGGTTGTCCTCGCCTTCCCGGCTTGAAGGACATGACTAACTCTTCTCTTTCCTTCCTCCACCCATGGGATTCTCTCTCTTTTTCTTTCTCCCTCTCCCCACCCTTCCCTTTCTCCCCTTCCTCCCTTCCTCCCTCCTTTTCTCTCTTCCCTCCCTGTCTTGCTTCAGGTTGCCACACTGTGCAGCCTGAGGTGCTGTTTCTCTCTGGCCAGCCCAGCTAACATACATAGGTCGCCAGAAATCTTCTCAGGTCCCTGAAATCAAGAACAGGCTGCCGGAAGAATCCAAGCGCTGGGACCCTGAGTTAGAGAACTGTTACTTTCTCCTTTTTCTATTTTGCTTTTAGCAAAGCAGGGATGACTTTTGAATTGGGATGATATTTTTGGAGTAAATATCTTTGTCTCAGGAGTTCAAGAACTTTCAGAGGCCTAATTTTAATCTTTCATAATTACATCACAATTAGTGGCCAGGAAGTATATAGTAAGACAAATTAAATTTTTTTATCTTTAAATTTTGGGGGGCACGGGGAGAAGAGGGAGTCATAGGAGTAGACAGTGAATTTGGGTCTAATTTTGTCTTAACTATGGTGCTTACAAAATAAAGGGCATTGACTAGTTCCTTGTTTTTATTCAACAAGGATATCCCTTTTATAGTCTGTGACTTCTGTGAGCAAAACTTTTTAGTATATGTATATCCCTTTAGAGATTACAACGTGTCAGGATTAGGGATTCCTCACTTCCTCTTTTCCTTGCAGGTTTGTTTGTTTGTTTGTTTGTTTGTTTATTTTACAGAGAGGAAGGGAGAGGAATAGAGGGTTAGAAACATGGATGAGAGAGAAACATCGATCAGCTGCCTCCAGCACACTTCCCACTGGGGATGTGTCCGCAACCAAAGTATATGCTCTTATCCACAGGCCGGTGATCTATCCACTGAGCCAAACCGGTTTCAGCTCGTTGCAGGTTTTACATTTCCAATCTGTTAAGTGAATTTGTGGACCAAATTCCAAAGGAACTTTTTGTCTAGTTAGTTCTTGCACATTGTATTTGGTAAACAAACTCATAAGAGGAATTGCTAGAAATGTTCCAGTATTTAGCCAATAACTGATCGTATCCTATAGAAAGGTAAGGAAACATAGGCTATGTTTTATTTTTACTACAGCTTATGTAAAGTTGCCTTACAGGGCATAATCTGCTTCCAGGGATTGGAATGGGGATACTGGGGGTTCATAACCTGGCAGAATTGTCAGCTTTATTTTTATATAAATCTGAGGGTAAGGGGCAAGGGTCACATCTAATGACATGTGTTCCTTATGCTCTATTACATAGTGTTATGAATGATTAAATTGATCTCAACAAAATTCTAGCAGTGGAATCTTAAAATGCATATACTAGATTTATGGTTAAAATGGTTTGGTGGTTTGTGTGTGTGTGTGTGTTTTTTTGGGGGGGCTTGTTTTTTGGACTAAATATAAGGTTAGTATAAAATAGAAGAAATCTATTGGTTAAATTTTTATTTTATTTTCTTGAATACTTTTTTCATAATTATTTGTTTAAGAAGATTTAAAAATCACTGAACTTTGGTCAGAAAAATAATAAATATATCTCATAATGTTGGCATCATGTTGAGGCATGGAACAGTACAGAATAAAAAAGAAGGCTAAAAAGTCAAAAGGAATTTGTTCTTAAAACTATTCTTCTTTTAAAAATCTATAAGAAATTTATTTTCTCCATTCTTTTTTCTGTCATCACTACTGCAAAGTAGTATCAAGGTTCTTATTCTGAGGCTTATTAAAATGTTTCTCATCTTTAGCAAAAAATAAAAAAGAATTTTCAATGGCCTAAATACTTCTAAGAAATCCTTTCTGCTGTCACTGTAGAAAGATCAATTGCAAGCTAGATTCCTACACCGTGTGTGTGTGTGTGTGTGTGTGTGTATGTGTATGTGTCTGCCTCAACTATGAGCCTTCTTGCCTGTGGAGTCCAAGTATCATGCCATGAGGAATCCCAGGCCACATGGAGAGACCCATGCAGAGAGAAATCCAGGTTCCTGCCTTCAGCTCCATCTGAGCCTCCAACTGATAGCCAGCACCAACCAGTTGATTGCATCAACTTGGAAATGGGTCCTTTGGCCCTAGGTCAAGACACCTCAGCTGATAATGCATTGAACAAACAGAAGCTTTCCCTGACAAGCCCTGCCCAAATTGCAGATTTCTGAGCTTAAAAAAAAAATGCTTGTTTTTATTTTAACCTACTAAGTTTTAGAGTGGGTTGTTATGAATAAAGGATTGCCAAAAGAGCCCTGGCTGGTGTGTTCAATGGTTAGCATGTCAGCCGATGCACCAAAGGTTTGATTCCCAGTGGTCAAGGGCATGTACCTGGGTTGCAAGTTCCATCTCCACCCTGGTCAGGATGTACTCGGGAGGCATCCAATTGATATGACTCTTTCACCTCTCCCCCTCTCGCCCTCCCTTTCTTCCTCTTCCTCTCCCCTCCCTTTCTCCCTCTTCCTCTCCCCCTCCCTTTCTCCCTCTTCCTCTCCCCCTCCCCCTTTCCCCCCTCTCTCCCTTTCCCCTCTCCCTCTCCCTTTTTCTCCCTCTCCCTTTGTTTCTCCCTCTCCCTCTCCCTTCTTCCTTT
Organism: Lasiurus cinereus; assembly: GCA_011751065.1. Taxonomy (NCBI): domain Eukaryota; kingdom Metazoa; phylum Chordata; class Mammalia; order Chiroptera; family Vespertilionidae; genus Lasiurus; species Lasiurus cinereus. The sequence goes on from JAAGEH010000135.1 coordinate 2,673,445, forward strand.
CCTAACCTTCCCTACCTTCCACTCTTTAAAAATCAATGTAAAAAATATCCTTGGGTGAGGATTAACAAAACAAAACAAAACACAACAAAAATATTACCCTGCTTAATTCTCTAAAACTCTTACATCAACACTACTTGTCAGCATAAATTTTTTAATTACCTATGGATTGTTAAGGTGGAATAATTGGGTGTGCAATACAATTGAAGAGTGTTATTCAGCACTAACTGGTTTGGCTCAGTGTATATAGTGTTGGCCTATGGACTGGAGGGTCCTGGGTTCGATTCAGTCAAGGGCATATATGTGGGTTCTGGGTGTGCAGGAGGCAGCTGATCCATGATTCTCTCCCATCATTGATGTTTCTATCTTTCCCTCTCTTTTCCTCTCTGAAATCAATGAAAATATGTTTTAAAAAATGTTATTCAAAGCAGTGCTGGAATTCCTGCTCAATAATTATACAGCTTATATATTAAAATTGAAGGGAAAATATATGTAAAAGGATATTATGGCAGTGTTATATTTCATTGAAATCAGAAAAAACTGATTATTAATAAGTAAAATAAATTATGATACATTATGTGGAATGCTAGAGAGGCACTATAAAGAAAATTAAGGTTCTCTCACAGGACCACGCCCACCTGCACCTTTCCCTTCTTCCTCCTCTTCAATCACAAGCAATTCCTAGTCTGTAAGGAATCCCATGAGGCTTGCATCCAGAGAGCTATAGGCAGCTACAGGTCCTCCTGGGCTTACCCCTGTCCCCAAGGCCTCCTTTTCTCTGACTTCTTAGTGAGCCAAAGCAGCCCAGTCGAGGCTCATTTCCCCACCTAGTTCCTCTCCTATTATCCTAGGCCCTTCCTTTTATTAAAAAAATGTTCTTATTTACTGTAGAGAGAAAGAAAGGGAGAAGGAGAGAGAGATAGAAACATCAATGAGAGAAATATTGATCAGCTGCTTCCTGTATGTCCCCTTCTAGGGACTGAGCTTGCAAACTGGGTATGTGCCTTGACTGAGAATCTAACTGGTGACATCTTGGTTCATTGTTGATAACCAAGCAGTGAGCTACACTGGCTGGATCCTAGGCCCGTCCTAGTAAGACCTAATTTTAGTGAAAAAATGTGCAAAACTATATAGAGATGATCCTATTTGGGTTAAAATATATAATGGATACTTCATTATTTATAGTTGTACAAGAAGAAACATTTCTAGAAAGAGATTCAAGAAATTTAACATTGACACATCTCTTTGGTATGAGACTGGAATTGAATTGGGAAATAACTTATATTTCTTTTTCTATAGTCTCTGTATTTTTAAATTTCTTTGAATTTGATAACAAAAAACATTCAAATGCATATAAATAGTACAATTTTGGAATGAAGTATAATAATTACTTTTAGAGTTTTTTGAGGAACATTTGTATGGGTTTCCTGAGTGACCCTATCAGTGCATGGCAGCTGTCAGATGTGGAGTAACCAAGCATTTAAGGACAGGCAGATATGGCTTTTCTATCGAGAAGAGTAAAACTTTTTTTAAAGATTTTAAAATTTATTTTTATTTTTTAAATATTTTTATTGATTTTTAGAAAGTGAGGAAGGGAGAGGGAGAGAGAGAATACATCGATATGAGAGAGGAACATTGATTGGCTGCCTCTCACAAACTCTCTACTAGAGATTGAGCCCACAGTCCAGGCATGTGCCCTGATAGGGAATTGAATCAGCAACCTTTCAGTGCATGGGATGATGCCCAACCAACAGGGCTGGCAGAGTAAACTTTAAGAAAGAGTAACCTGGATGTGAGGGCAATCTAGCTGCAGCATCTATCACCCCATTGATTGCTAGAGTCGATTTGGCTGCTCTGGCTGGGTAGGCGGGCATCCACTTCCTCCCACCCCAGTCCATGTGCTACCTCCTGAAGCTGCACATTTGGTTGAAGAGGACAATCTTCCCCCCAGAAGAGAGGACAGACTTTGGTCAAGGGTATCCGAGTAGCTGTGCTCCCATGCTAGAACCTCTAAACAAGCTCTCAAGATCCATTTGAAGGAGAATATAGGGTAGTCAAGGTTCCAAGTCTCTAGACACATCCAAATGAGGCGCTGCATATGGCATCCTGCCTTTAAAAAAAAAAAAAAGTAATCAACCCTGGCTGGATCACTCAGTTGGTTAGAGCATCATCCCTATATACCAAGGTTGTGTATTTGATGCCAATCAGGGCACATAGAAGAATTGACCAATGAATGCATAAATAAGTGGAACAACAAATAAATAAGTGGAAAAAGAAATATAAGTTATTTCCCAATTCAATAAATCTTCTTCCCTCTAAACAATAAAATTTAAAAGAGTAACCAATTTGACCAAGTTTGATTCTATCATTGAATATAAAGAACCATAAACTCTGGAATAATACAACTTTTGCCTTTAACTTTCCCATTAAAACATTAAGTGTTCACACAGCCAACATGGTTACTTACCTTATTTTCAACTTGCCTTAGAAATAACATATATGAGCATAGGAACTGTATGTAAATATACATGTATCATGTAGAAAACCACATCTTAATAAAGGGATTAGTATGAGTTATGACAACCATTGTCAATTACTTTACCTGAAATTACAGGATTCTCATACAACTGCACTGGTATATTGCTCAAACTAAGGGTAAAATTACTCTGATTTTCTGAATATATGTCAGCTGGAAGTTAGGTGGCCAAGGTGTGGGTGGGTGGAAGGATTAGGTAGCAATAGAGAATGAGATTAACCCCATAATAACTGTGACTCAAAAATAACAAATAATTAGGAATTCAATGTTATTAAACCAAACATCTCAGTCTAGATGTGATGTTTTCATGTTATTATACAGGGTTTCATGACAGAAAAATTTTAATTTGAAAATGTGGCTGATCATTCAAAAGAAACATTCATGAAAAATCAAACAAAGCATATTAACAATTACTGCAAATAACCACAATAAAAATATACAGAAAATGACAGTCCTAAACAAGCCTGTGTAAAATCCTAAGCGATTAAACATTAGGTGCATCCAGTCTTCCTGATCAATCCTCTGAACTACCAGTGCAGGAATTATTTGGTCAAGAAGTCTGCTGAAGTCCACCGTGGCACATATTATCTATGGCAGACATCAAGGTCATTAAGGTGAAGGATTCAGTTCTGAGAGCTTTGGCTCATATCATTAGTGTATTTCATATTACACCATGCTATGGCTCATTGCAAATATCTTTTAAGGAAGGGCCCAGGTCTTATTCATATTTGAATACTGTATCTAGCACAGTAATCCATTTAATTTCAGCAAAAACTTTAAATGGTAATTTTCTCTCCAAAATAACATCAGGGAAATAAAGAGAAGTATGAAATTAGATGAAAAAGAATTAAAATAGTTGGACTTGAGGAAGACGCTAACATTCTCTGATTGCTCATCACATGTCAAACATTATTCCAGGGAATTTGAATGTTTAATCTTCACTCTATTCCTCTGAGGCAGCAAACTAAATCTTGCTAAGCCATATAGAAGTTACTGCTTACTCTCTTCTCACCCATTCTCCCCAGTTTGACTTAGTGACTCATTCTGGTCACTCGTTGGCTTACCAGCCTTCCCTGGCTCTCTACTGCCCTCAAGATAATGTCCAAAACCCTCAGCTAATGTTAAGGAGCTGTGGGACTGGTGCATTCCCATGTCTCTAGCCTTGTTTCTTGCCACTCTTTCTCTTGTTCTCTTCTCTCTATGCATAATGCATTTCCTTCCATTACTTCAATACAGACCATCCCCCTTTTCATAGCCTGGCCTTCCATGGACTGTTCTCTTCACTTGGAATGCTTTTCCTTCCTCTCTTTTCATTAAACGTTGAATGACTAGAAGAATGAATAAGGGATATTGAAGGGAATTAAGGTAGAATCCTGTTCAGGGAAAGTTTTAAAATAGAGGTTAGGGATTTAATCACAAAACTATGATAATAGATGAATTCTTTGAGGTTTAAACTAATCACAAGATGTAGCATGTCTAGCACCCAGATCTTGTTTCTTCTCTCAATAGTTCCTGCTCTTCCTTTAGGCTTCAGAATTAGTGCCACTTTTTTTTCTTTTTTAAAAATTATTTTAAATTGTATTGGGGTGACTTTAGTCAACATGAACATATAGGTTACATGTGTGATAGTGCCATTTTCTCTTAGAAGCTTTTCAACTCCCAGGGTGTTAAGTCCCCTTACTGTATGTCCTATAGCTCTATGCAACTCTCTTCTGTAATGCTTATCACATCAGACTGAAGGTGCTTATTAGTGAAATCAGGCATTTCTTGATTTCTCCATCCCAGCACACAGCATTATAAACAGCATAATGATGGTTACTCTCTGTATTTGTTTATTTGAATTACACTTAATTGTTCTAGGAGGATATAGAGTTCGTTAGTGTTTCTCATTGGTTTTGATTTTTTTTGTTTTGTTTTGTTTTGCCATTAGTGTTTTTCATATAGCATTATTGGTGTAATTGGAGAGTTTATAAATTCCCTACCTACCTTTTCAGATTGAACATTTGACTGTAGATTGAGTACAAGTGGTTTGAGAGTGGGGCTGCTTTTAAATATTAAAATATATTATCTAATTAATTAATAGAATTTAAAAAAACTACCTTGATTATCTAAGTACTCCCATGGAAACATGCTCTGGAGAGGACCTGTGTTTATTACCCATTGTTTTACCTCACTCTCCACCCTTTCCCCTTTGCCTGACTAATTCCTATTTATCTTTTACCCCTGAGCAGGGCTATCATTTCAGACAGTTTGACCTATGCTATTTAAAAGACAGCTCATTCCCAGTGAAAAGTAGAACAGTAATACCTATACTTGGTAGCTCACTAAATGTTGTTGAATATGTGAGTAAGTGAATGAATGAAGGTATGTTGAAGAGGAGATTTAAGGCAGGATCTTTTTCAAGGGAATGATCAGGAGTAAAGAGGGAATAAATCACAATTTATTACACTTCTGTTCTTTGATGTTTGAACTGATCAGTAGTTGTGTTATTTGGTGTTTGAGCTGATCAATAAATGCAGCTCACTTAACTTGAAGATACTGGTTTCATTAAATACCATCCTTCAATAAAATGAAGCAGGAACCTTTAGAGAAATGGCCAATTCAAGGTCTGGGACAGAGAGAATATAAGATAAATCTAGAACATCATATAGTGCCAGAAAGTAAGGAAATATTCAAGTATGGGCTGAACTAGTGACTCTAGTCTACAGACAGAATATGAAAAGGGAGGCTGTGCTCTTCTTTGAGCACACCTCCCTTACTCCCCTCCCCACTTTCCTCAGGCATGTACTTTGCTTTTTCCGTCCTAAGCTCTAGGGTCCCAGCAAGATTTGCACCCAGGGGAGCAATGGACAGTGGCAGCTAGTCCTGAGCTTACACACTAATCTTATCTTCAGGGGCCCTTCCTTTGCCTTACTGTACCAATCTTTAATAAACTTACTCTCACTTTCAAGAAAAGAAAAGAAAAAAAAATAAAGAAAAGAGTGGGGAGGGGAGGGGAAGGGAGGAAAGGAAAAGAAGAGGGAGGGAAGGAGGGAGAGAGGAAAGAAGCAAGAAGGAAGAAAGGACTTTTAGTAATAGGAAAAAACGCACAGCTAATACCTTAACCAAGTGATCAAGGTTAATACAGCACCATTAAAACCTATTGACACATTGGACTCCCTGATAAAATCAAGAGAAGCGCACCTCTTCTGAAATAGTCTTCCCCCAATATCTATAACCACTATCTAATCATGAGAAAACACCTGACAACCTAAATTGGGAGCAGTGCAAAAAATACCTGACCAATATATTAACAAGTGTCAAGATCATGAAAAACAAAAAGTGACTGAGAGACACTGTTATAGAATGTTAAGGAGTCATGCCAGTTACTAAATGCACAGTGATATTATGAAACAGAAAAACCTGGTAAAGTATGAGCAAGTTCTATTGTTTAGTTGATTTTACTATACCAATGTTAATTTCTTAATTTTGATAAATGGACCATGGTTATAACAGATGTTAACACTAGGAAAAACTGGAATAAGGTAATGGGAACTGTTCGTACATCTTTGTAACTTTTCTACTCATTTAACTTTATTTCAAAATAAAAAGATTTTTTTAAAAAGATTCTGAACAAGGCCTTGATGCAATGTCTTTCAGGATACTATAGTTGGGGACAGGGAAGCATGATTGACTTGGGGTCCATGAAATCTTGGCCCTCTAGCAGTGCAAATACTGCTATCCTTATCTGCATAGTGTTTTCAGTTTTATAGAAAGACTGCACACCATTACATGACTTTCTTCTTTAAGAGGAAGAGTAGGCTAGGAAGGTGCTCATATTAATAGTGGGTGAGCGTGAGTTTTCCCAAGACCTTAGGATAGAATGAGTAATCTCATATTTATTGTTTGGGGTTAGGTATCTGTAGAAACCATGCTGTGGAATCTAAAATAAAGTGATCTGAAAAAAAGACTCGTTCATCATTAATACACTAAAGAAAGAATCCGATAGAGGTGGCAACCAAGTCCAGAAAATGGATAGCCAAACACTATGAATTAGCATGTTTCCAACAAGGATGTAGGCCCAAGCTGGGCCTCATAAACTTGGTCAGTTGGACCTTCTCTTTGGTAAAGATCAATGACTCTGGCTATTATAGCTTCTTTGTTCTGATTCTGTTCTCTCTAAAAATGTAATTAAGACACATCTAAAGGACATTAATTACTCTGTACTCAGACTGTGCTAGATAATTTAAAAGCTTTATGTTTTTTAATTCTCTCACAACACATAGAAGTAGGCATTATTGCCCCCAGGTTACATGTGGGAGTCAGCGACCTAGAGAGAGGTTAAGCTACAAACGTGGTTATACAGTCAGTAGGAAAGCTGAGATTCAAACTATGTGTGTCTGAGCTCTGGCCCAATCTCTTTCCAGCCCCAGATGATAGGTACAGCCCTACTGTACTTTTTATCTGTCCTACTTGATGGTAGGAACTGTCAAAAACTGGTCGATCGCCGAAACCGGTTTGGCTCAGTGGATAGAGCGTCAGTCTGAGGACTGGAAGGTCCCAGGTTCGATTCCGGTCAGGGGCATGTATCCTGGTTGCGGGCACATCCCCGGTGGGGGCGTGCAGGAGGCGGCTGATCGATGTCTCTCTCTCATCGATGTTTCTGACTCTCTATTCCTCTCCCTTCCTCTCTGTAAAAAATCAATAAAATATATTAAAAAAAAAAACTGGTCGATCACTCATTGGGATTACATTATAGAGCCCTCAAGGTTTAAAAGCTGAAACCCCAATTGCCTTTTAGAGACAACAAACTCTCCGTAATGAGGGGACAAGAGCACGACTCCCCAACATATATCTCTCCTTCTCTTGGTAATTATCCTGATTTTTGTTTGGCTCAATGGATAGAGCGTCGGCTTGCGGACTGAAAGGTCCCAGGTTCAATTCCGGTTGGGGGCATGTACCTTGCTTGCGGGCACATCTCCATTGTGGGGCATGCAGGAGGCAGCAGATCGATGTCTTTCTCTCATCGATGTTTCTGACTTTCTCTCTCTCTCCCTTCCTCTCTGTAAAAAATCAATAAAATATATTTTAAAAAAAAGAAAAGAAAAGAAAGCTCAGGGCAAATAGGTGGTTGATCTCCAGCAAAAGTTTAGAATACTTTTGGTACCCATTTGTGATACAAATACACTAAGTGGCCAGATTATTATGCATTCATAATAATCTGGCCACTCAGTGTGTGTGTGTGTGTGTGTATCATATCCAAATTTTCTTTATCCATTCATCCACTGGCTAATATTTAGATTGTTTTCATGTCTTACCAATTGTGAATAATTCTGCCATGATAGCAATTTTATTCCCTTTGGTATCTACCCAGAAGTTGGATTACTGGATCATGTAGTAGTTCTGTTTTTTGTTAATCTTCACCTGAAGATTTTTTTTTTCCCAGAGAGAATCATTGATGTGAGAGAGTTACAATGATTGGTTGCCTCCCACATGAACCTTGACAGGGCCCAGGATCTACAAGTTGTCTGCAAGGACATGAGGTTCATGTCCTTGACCAGAATCAGATCCACAACACTTCAGTCCATGGGCTGACACTCTAACCACTAAGCCAAACTGGCTAGGCCAGTGGTTGGCAAACTCATTAGTCAACAGACCCAAATATCAACAGTACAACGATTGAAATTTCTTTTGAGTGCCAAATTTTTTAAACTTAATTTTTTTGTAACACCACTTCTTCAAAATAGACTCGCCCAGGCTGTGGTATTTTGTGGAAGATCCACACTCAAGGGGCCAAAGAGCCGCATGTGGTTCAAGAGCCGCAGTTTGCCGACCAGGGGGCTAGGCTATTTTTTAATTTTTTGAAGAATTTCCAAACTGTTTTCCATAATGGTTGTATCAGTTTACATTCCTATCAACGGTATACAACTGTTCCCTTGTCTGCAAATCCTTACCAACATTTATCTCTTATCTTTATTTTTTTTTAATCTCTTGTCTTTTTGAGAACAGGTCTTTTAAAATGTATGTAGTGATATCTCATCATGGTTTTGATTTGCATTTCCCTGATTATTAGAGATGTTGAGTATGTTTTAATATACCTGTTTATCCCTGAAATGTTTTTTAGGTCTTTTATCCACTTTTAATTGGGTTATTTGCTTTTTTGCAATTGAGTTATAAGTACTCCTTATATTATTTAGTTATTAACCCCTATAAGTTATGTGATTTGTGAACATTTTCCCCCATTCTGTAGATTTGCATGTTTATTTTGCACACATCAGGTTTATATTTGGCAAGCTATTTCCCTTTTTGAATCATGAAAATAATCTAGGCTGGGAAAATTTCTGTTCCTTCACAAAAGAATGAATGATCTGAAATTTCAAATTTTCAAAATTCCAATGACAATATTTTTCTTCAATTTTAATGTTATGGGACACATTGGGACATTTATGCTTGCCCGCTCATCATATCCAGAAGTGTACGATTACCTTTATACTCAGAGAAACCACCTCTTCCAAATTAATCAAATAATGGACTGTCATATCAATAACAACAAATAACACAATATTTCAGGTACCTCAACAATTTCAAAAAAAGTGGCCATGCTGAACAAAGAAAATTTCCTTTATTGAAATAAGGAATTTATTTTAAAGTTATCAGGAACAAATTGTATTCTCAGATATCAAACAGAAGCAATTTTAAATTAGCACTAGGAGATTTAAACCAAGGCCATTAAAATTCTCAGTGATTAGGTATAAATGAACACAAATTAAAAAATGTTAAAGTCACAATATGCACATTGAAGAAGTCATTATAAATAAGAATCATTAAAAATAAGGATCTGAAGTATCAGACCCAGAAAGAATGCAAATATAAGAATCAGTGGTTTCAAAACACATTTAACCCATTTTTTTTTAAATAAATACAAAGTGATGTGACAAATTGTATTATTAGTAAGCTTGGGCTGCTATAACAAAATATCATAGACTGGGGTAACATAAACAAAGGAAATACATTTTCCTATGGTTCCCATGATGCTTAGAAGTCCAAGATCAAGGTGTGAGTTGAATTGGTGCTTTTTATTTTATTTTATTTTTTAAAATATATTTTATTGATTTTTTACAGAGAGGAAGGGAGAGGGATAGAGAGTTAGAAACATCGATCAGCTGCAGCTGCCTCCTGCACACCCCCTATTGGAGATGTGCCCATAACCAAGGTACATGCCCTTCACCGGAATTGAACCTGGGACCTTTCAGTCCGCAGGCCAATGCTCTAGCCACTGAGCTAAATGGGTTTCGGCTGAATTGGTTCTTTTTAAAAACATATTAAAAAATTTATTTCAGTGAAGAAGAGAGATAGAAACATCAATGATGAGAGAGAATCATTGATCTGCTGCCTCCTGCACAAGCCTTACTGTCTGGGAATTGAGCCCACAACAAACGCATGTGCCCAGACTGGGAAGTGAACCATGACCTCCTACTTTATTGGTCAACACAACCACGGAGCCATTCTGGCCAGGTTGAATTGGTTCTTTTTTTTTTTTTTTTTCAGTCTTGTGAAGATTTATTTATTTTTAATTAAATCTTTATTATTCAGATTATTACATTTGTTTCTCTTTCTTCCCCTCCATAGCTGCCCTCCACCCGGCTCCCAACCCTCCCTCTCCCCTTACTTCCCTCCCATTGACCTCATCCATAGATGTATGATTTTTGTCCAGTCTCTCTCTGTACACCCATCATCCCTTTCCCCCTGAGAATTATCAGTCCACTCCCTTTCTGTGCTCCTGATTCTATTATATTCACCAGTTTATTCTGTTGATCAAATTTTCAATTCACTTAATTTTTAGATTTACTTGTTGATAGATATGTATTTGCAGTTCATAATTTTTTATCTTTTACCTTTTTCTTCTTCCTCTTCTAAAAGAGTACCTTTCAGCATTTCATATATTACTGGTTTGGAGTTGTTGAACTCTTTTAGCTTTTTCTTATCTGTGAAGCTCTTTATCTGCCCTTCAATTCTGAATGATAGCTTTGCTGGGTAAAGTATTCTTGGTTATAGATTCTTACTATTCATCACGTTGAATATTTCTTGCCTTTCCAGTCTGGCCTGCATCGTTTCTGTTGAGAAATCAGCTGACAGTCGTATGGGATGCTCCCTTGTAGGTAATTAACAGTTTTTCTCTTGCTGCTTTTAATACTTTCTTTGTCTTTTGCTCTTGGTATTTTAATTATGATGTGTCTTGGTGTAGTCCTCTTTGGATTCCTTTTATATGGGGTTCTGTGTGCTTCCTGGACTTGTAGGTCTATTTCTTTTACCAGATATGGGAAGTTTTCAGTCATTATTTCTTTAAGAAGGTTTTCAGTATCTTGCTCTCTCTCTTCTTCTGGCACCCCACAATTCTGATGTTGGTACACTTGAAGCTGTCCCAGAGGCTCCTTACATTATCTTCACATTTTTGGATTCTCTTTTCTTCTTGCTTTTCCAGTTGAGTGTTTTCTGATTCTTTATATTTCAATTTTTTGACTTGATTCTTGCCTTCCTCTAGTCTGCTGTTAGGTCTCTGTATAATATTTTTTATTTCAGTCAGTGTATGTTTAATTTCTAGTTGGTCCTTTTCCATCTCTAGTTGGTTCTTTTTCATCTCTTCTTGGGTCTCGCTAACTATATCCAACTTTTCTAGCATATTCTTGAAAAACCTTATAAGCGTGGTTTTGAACTCTATATCCAATCGTTTGTTTTCCTCCATTTCTTTTGTTTGTGATCTCTTCCCTTGTCTTGGCATTTTCACTATGCTGGGAGAACTTCCGTGTTGGATTCAGCCTTATGATACCAGACTTGCAAAACTGCAAAAGCCTCTCTGTTGAGCTTGGGAGGGGTGGAGTCTCAGGGCTTAAGGGACCGCCTTGCCTTCCAGTTGGCCCCGCCCTCCATGGCCCCTGAGTCTCACGTGACTGAGTAATCGCTGGAGTGGTCCCTGTGTAGGCGAGCACACTGTTTCTCCCAGTGCCTCTAGACTGCTGTCTTTCCAATTCCCCTGCCCTCCAGGACCATATGAATCTGGATCCCCAGGGTTTTGCCCGAATCTGGGGTTTAGTGGAGTTAGAAGTGACGCAGTAGGGATGCTTTGTCTCTCGCCCTCTTGTGAAAGCCAGCAGCACAATCAGCAGCCGATCCTCTGCACGCAGTGCTGTGCATGCTGCCCGACTTCTGCCCTCCTGTGACTCCTGGAAATTTACGTGCACTTCTCCCTTTTCACAGTCCAAACTCCCCCCATATGAGTTTCGGCTGGACCTGGGGTTTACTGTCGTAGGATAAGGGGTTCAATGCCATTGGGAGTCTCCCGCCAGAGAAAGCCAGCCACGTACTCCAGCATCTGCTCTCTCCACACGCGCATCTCCATACCTTAGCTTTTTGCAGCTCCTCTGGGTCTCTGTGAGCTCCTCTCTTTCCTTCTAGTTGTAGAATTTCCACCCTGCCAGCTTTCCTGTGGTTCTGGATAATATCCGTTCTGTCTTTTAGTTGTAGTTTTGAAATTGTTGTGCAAGGCAGCAGTGTGTGTTTACCTATGCTGCCATCTTGGTTCTCCCCTGAATTGGTTCTTGATGAGATCTCTTGGATTGCAGATATTTACCTTCTTGCCATGTCTAACATGGCTTTTCCTCAGTGCTTGTACTTTCATGCAGAGACAGAGATCTCTCTTTCCCTTTTATAATTCCACTCCATCATTAGGCTCCATGATGAGCACCAAATGTTGGTTTTGTGTATAAATAAATACATTGAGGGGGGAGGGGTTGCATTTCTTCTATTACTGTCTAAGATGATACTTTTATTTTCTTTTGTTTTTCTTCAAGACTGTGCTTTTTTCTTAGTTGATTTGACTCAGTGGATAGAGGATTGACGTGCTGACTGAAGGGTGCTGGGTTCGATTCTGGTCAAGGGCACATGCCAGGGTTGCTGGCTTGATCCCCAGTAGGGGGCGTGCAGGTGGCAGCCAATCAGTGATTCTCTCTCATCATTGATGTTTGTATTCTCTTTCCCCTCTCCTCTCTGAAATCAATCTATCTATCTATATCTATATCTATATCTATGTATATATATGTATATATATTATTTTTTTAAAGACTGTGCTTTATTCCATGAATTTATAGCAATGCTGCAGGATGAATGAAGAGAGCAGGAGTCAAATATGTAGAATGTAGAGGCTAAGTAACGAATTAAATTAAATCCAGATTCTGTTATTTATGCATAGTTGTGTCCTGGGCAGGGATACTACAAAGAGAAGAATTTGGGTATAGGCTATGTGATATTCTGCTAAAAACTTCTGGGGTTCTTGGGTTGTAGTACATTATATGAAAAGCAGTAGGCAGTAGTGTTCTGGAACAAAGTCATACTGTCTTGCAAGAGCTGATCTTTAAATTTTCAGAAATGTTGAGCCAATTATTAAACATTATGGAGCCATTATTAAAATAAACTCATATAAACTCAAAATTGAATTGTGTTTTAAAACGTGAATACTCAAAACTTATCACTTTCTATGTATTTGACTACATGTTACCATTATGTTTTGAGATTATTTACCTCTAATTTTTTTGTAATGGCATGCTATTCACATTTGTTCTTAACTTTCATTCATTGATGCCACATTGGTAGCTTGAACTTGACCATGGAAGGAGTATTTACACCACAGATATTAGCAAATTAATTACCAATCAGGGCTTAGTTTATTGTTTTCTTGATTGTCTAGACTTAAGAAAATAGTGGAGAAATGTTAAAAGTGAAGTTTAAACTTAAAAAGTGTGTCAAGTTAGTAGCTGGTACATTGTGAAGAGCATCAAAAATTGAGGAAAGAGCCCTGGCAAGTGTGGCTCAGTGGTGGAATATCGGCTCACACACTGAAGGCTTGAGGGTTCAATTTAAATTAGATTATAACTTTAGAATGGTAAATGAAATTTGCATGGTAATCACAAAGAAAATAGCTATAGACTATACACAAAAGAAGTTTAAAAATAAATGAAGCATTTTACTTAAAAAATCCCCTGCCCTGGCCAGAGTGCTTAATTATTAAGGGCATTCATCCACACATTGAAAGGTCAAAGATTTGATTCCTGGTCAAGGGCACATGCCTAGGTTGCAGGTTCAATCTCTGGCCCTAGTTATGGTGGGTGCAGAAGGCAACCAATTGATGTGTCTCTCTGACATTGATATATATCTCTCTCCCTGTCTCTCCCTACCTCTTCTCTCTCTCTTTTTTTTCTTCCTCCCACTCTCTCTCCTCCCCTCCCTGTCTCTCTTCTACTCTCTAAAAATCAATGGAAAAAATATCCTTAGGTGAGGACTAACAACAACAAAAATCCCTTAATTATAAAAGAATTCAATGATTCAGGGAATGAAAGACAAAAAAGCTATAAGGCATGTGGAAAACAATAGCAAAATGATAAAAGTAAGTCCTTCTCTATTGGTAATTACTTTAAATGTGAAAGGATTAAACGCTCAAATCAAAAGATAGAGATTAGCTAAATAGATAAAAACACGTGACCCAACTATGTATATGTTGTCTAAAAGAGATTTACTTTAAAGCCAAAGACACAAATAGGTTAAAAGTGAAAAGATGGAAAAATATTACTTACAAATAGTAACCAAAGAAAAGCAAGTACGACTATACAATTTTAGATAAAATAGACTTTAAATTTTAAAGGTTTAATAGAGCCAATGAAATATATGTTAACAAGAGACTTAATATAGCAAAAAAATACAATTATGAATGTTTTCACACCTAATGACAGACATCAAAATATATGAAGCAAACACTGACAGAATTGATGGTAGATATAGACAATTCTACTAGTATATAATAGAGACTTTATTACTCCACTCTCAATATAGATAAAACAACCGTATAGAAGAAAAGTAAGAAAATAGAGAATTTAATAAACAAAATTAACCAGATCTAACAGACAATGACACAGCACTCTATTTAAGAACAGCATAAACTTTCTTCTCATGTACACATTCAACATTTTCCAGGACAGACCATATGTTAGGCCAACTATGGCTCGCAAGCCACATGTGGCTCTTTGGCCCCTTGAGTTTTTAGCTAAGACCAGCTTAGGAGTACCCTAATTAAGTTAATAACAATGTACCTACCTATATAGTTTAAGTTTAAAAAATTTGGCTCTCAAATTTCAATCTTTGTACTGTTGATATTTGGCTCTTTTGGCTGAGTTTGCCGACCACTGTGTTAGGCCAACCACTTAAATCTCAATGGATATACTAAGTATTATCTCCAATTATATTGGAATAAGGTTAGAAATCAATAACAAAAAAATGAAAAATTCACAAATTAGTTGAAATTAGACAACACACTCTTAACTATAAATCAATTGATCAAAATCTAAATCACAAGGAAAAATTATAAAGTACTTAGAGCTGAATTAAAACAAAAGCACAAGAAACCAAAACTTATTGGATGCAGTGCTAATGGGGAAATTTATCATTATAAATGCTTACATTAATAAACAATAAAAAGAATAAAGTTAGTATCATGGTGGTGTAAGACATTCCTCCTTTCTCTCCCTTTTTTAAAACAACTAATCAGATGTCCATCTACCAGCAAAAGTACTGCCATGGGACCATTCCCAAGAGACCCCAGGACGACTCTTTCCCACAATGCATTAAAAAAAAGAAAGAAAGAAAGAAAGAAAGAAAGCAGACAGATCTCAGGAAAGGTTTTAGACTTAGCAAACCTTCCCTTCATTCTCTCACTGTGGCCCAGGAAAAACTTAGAGATTGCTGACTTGAGCAGATGATACCCATACATAAGGAAGAACTTGTAGAAGTCCAGCCTGCTTGAGGGGAGATCACAATACACCACTGGACCACGAAGGATATGAGTTTGGTCAAGATGGAAAAGGAGAAACTTGGTCAGAATCAGCCCTCCAACCCAGGGTGACACTCAAAGGGCTACACTACTCATGCACAGAGACTTCTCCCATGGAGGAGGCAGAATAGATGAGTGTCTGGCTACCTCAGTTGTATGGTCATTGCTGGAGAAATCCATTTATCTCCAGCAGCACCCAGATTACTGAGATGAAACCTCCATGACTCAGGAAAAAAAGATTAGGTGTGTGGTTACCAGAGAAGGAAGGTAGAGAGAGGGGGAAATGGAGGAAGGCTGTCAAAAAATAACAAGCTTCCAGTTATAAGATAAATAAGTACTATGGATGCAATGTTTCACATGACTATAACTAACACTGCTGTACAATATATAGAAAAGTTATTAAGATAGTAAATTCTAAGAGTTCTCATCACAAGGAAAACTTTTTTTTTGTATCAATATGAGATTATGACTATTAACTAAACTTATTGGAGTAATCATTTCACAATATATACAAATTAAATCAATGAGCCTGCAACCTAGGCATGTGCCCTGACTAGGAATTGAACCCAGGACCCTTCAGTTTACAAGTCAACACTCTATCTTAAGCCAAACCAGCTAGAGCAATTATCTATAATAATGGAAGTACAATATGCTAATTAGACCAGATAGCTGAACGACCTTCTGAACGAAGCCACCGGGGCTGAGGCAGAGTGGTTAGGGGTAATTGGACAGGCAGGCAGAGTGGTTAGGGGCAATTGGGCAGGCAGGCAAATGGTTAGGGGCAATTGGGCAGGCAGATGAGTTGTTAGGGGATATCAGGCAGGTGGGCAGGCATACAAGTGGTTAGGGGCTATCAGATAGGCAGGCAGGTGAGCAGTTAGAGATGATCAGGCAGGCAGGCAGAGTGATTAGGGATGACCAGACAGGCATGCAAAGTGGTTAGGGACAATCAGGCAGGCTTGTAGAGTGGTTAGGTGCGATCAGGCAGGCAGACAGAAGAGCAATTAGGAGCCAGTGGTCCTGGATTGTGAGAGGGATGTCTGACTGCCGGTTTAGGCCTGATCCCACAGGATCATCCGGCAGTTGGACATCCCCCAAAGGTTCCCAGATTGCGAGAGGGTGCAGGACAGGCTGAGGGACCCACCCCCTTCCTATGCACGAATTTCATGCACTGGGCCTATAGTCCTATATAATAAAAGACTAATATGCAAAGTGTCTC
Source organism: Lasiurus cinereus (assembly GCA_011751065.1). NCBI lineage: Eukaryota > Metazoa > Chordata > Mammalia > Chiroptera > Vespertilionidae > Lasiurus > Lasiurus cinereus. The sequence goes on from JAAGEH010000135.1 coordinate 2,690,050, forward strand.
TATGGGTAGGAGTTCAACAAACCAGGAATTAGATGTGCGCTGACCACCAGGGGGCAGCATAGAACATGGCTGGCATCAGTGGCACTGGCAGCAGGAGGCAGTGGAGGTGTTGCCAGCCATTATGGGCCCCAGCAAGCGTTGATCCATGGCAGGATGGTAGAGCAAGTGAGTGGGTAGTGCCAGACCATAGTGGGTGTGAACGGAAACCCTGGCCAGTAGCAGCAGCAGGCAGCCGGTGGAAGGGAGGCCCTGGCCGGTAGCTGGCAGCCACTAGGGACCCTACTCATGCACTAATTCTGTGTACTGGGCCTCTAGTATCTTAATAAAACTAGAAAAAATATTGATTCTTTGGTTGTATGTAACATTATAAAATAATTGAATATATTTGTTAGCAAAGTACAAATTATGTACAAAATAATATATAGACCTTGTATTTTTAAAAGGGGCAAAAAGCCCAGCTGATGTGGCTCAGTGGTTGAGCATCAACCTATGAATCAGAAGTTCATAATTCTGTTCCCAGTCAGGGCACATGCCCAGCTTGCAGTCTTGATCCACAGTGGAGGTTATGCAAGAGGCAGCCAGTCAGTGATTCTCTCTCATCATTGATGTTTCTGTCTCTCTCGCTCTTCCTTCCTCTTTGAAATCAATAAAAAATATTTTTTTTTAAAAGAAATAAAGAAGTACTACAGCATCAACTCCTGCTGTAGTGTTTCTAATTGTCAGCCTAACCTACGGAATTTGGACTTTCCAACCACTACGTCACATGAACCAAATCCTTAAAATAGATAGTATATATTTGAAATGATATAACTTGCCCATAAATCTTTTCTATGTAGGTTAGATTAGAATTCAGTTTCCTATGCCTACTCCAGTGATACCATTTATCACATTAGGTTTTAATTGCCTACTTCCTTCATGCCTCAAATACTTATTATCATTTACTTATTTCTTTTGTTAATTCTCACCTGAGGATATTTTTTTCTGTTGATTTTCAGAGGAAGTGGAAGGGAGGGAGAGGGAGAGAGAGGGAGAGAAACATCGATGTGAGAGAGACTCATTGACTGGTTCCCTCCTGCACACACCCTGACAGGATGAGGAGCTAATTGGCAACCTAGTTATATGCCTTTGACAGGGAATTGACCCCTCTCTACCCTTTGGGGTTCAGGACAATGCTCTAACCACTAAACACACTGTCCAGGGCTGCCTCAAATACCTATTGAGCACCCACTACACTTAACACCATGTTAAGGGTCAAAATAGAGGACAAAATGGATACAATTCCTGTGTGAATGGCACTTTCAATCTAAGGAGAATAGACATTAATCAACTAAGCACACTAATCAATATATAAACTAAAACTGAAATGGGGACCTGAAAGAAAGGTACAGCCACTCTTTGAAGTCAAATAAGAACAAATACAACATAGACTCCAGAGGGATGCTATCTAGGAAAATGTAAAGATGAGTAAGAATTAATTGGAAATAGAGAATAGGGAAGACCGACCAATGGATAGGCATTGTGGCTGGAAGAACATGCAGACTCTGATAGACTAAAAGAATGCCAATGTGACTGGAGTTCAGATTGGGAAGGAGCACACGGTGAGAAATAAGACTAGAACAATAGTCAGATGCCACATCATACTTTGTTGACTCTACTAAGGATTTTGCACAGGACTTGGCCATTGTTGGTTACCTTTAAGTACATGGGAAACCACTCATACAATCTTCCTAAATCTATAGATGAGCCAAGCTCTCTAGGAAGTCTCTAGAGTACCCCGCTTTATAGGAACAATTAATTTAATCATTGTCCTGGCAAGCCTGAGTAGGAAAGATGATGCCCAGATTTATAGTGCTTGGCTCAGTGCCCTAACAGTGACAAGGGCAAGACATTTGTTAGCTCTACCAATCAGTTATATGAAGCAGCTGAATAGCCAGAAAAGTTTCAACAAGTGCAAAAATATCTGAGGATCCATAATTGAAGAGTCTTCTTCCTCATTCCCATTACATTATTGAAAATGAATAAATAATTGTCTAGGATGGAGCCAGCTATGGAGATGGCTCATAGAAAACCAAATCCAGCTAGGGACTTCATAGTAAAGAAAATAAAATTTTCTTTAAAACACGAACAATTAATGCCCAGGCTTGATTTAAAGGCGTGTTTTAGTCACAGTCAATTCCCCCTGGAAGAGGCTTCCAAAGAATTAATATATTGAGAACAAAGTGAAGCAGGAGACAGCTTATGCCATTGCATTGAATCTGATCTGGGCTTGGGAACCAGGGTAAAGAGATAAAAATGTATCCTTCCTGGGAACTGTGGCTTCCAACTTGAACTCAGGCTGCACAGTTAGCCAACTACACTGAAGGTGCATTCCAGATTTGGGGGTTGAGAAAGAGTAATCACGGTTGGGACAGATACTAGTTATCTATTACTGTGCAGCAAATTACCTCAAAATTTAGAAGCTCAGAAGAACAAATTTTTATTATCTTATACAGATTCTGAGGGAAGGCCTTCTGGGAGAGGCTCCACTGAGTGCTTCAGGCTCAGGTTCTCTCTTAGGATTGCAGTCTAGGTCTCAGCTAGGTCTGTAGTCATATCGAAGCTCAACTGAAGCTGGAAAATTCAATTTTAAACTCAAGTTTTATTGTTGCCAGGCCTCCATTCTTCACTGACTCTTGGACAGAGACTTCTATTCCTTGACACATGGACCCCTCCATAGTCTGCTTGAAGGACTTAGTGACATGGCATCTGGCTTCCCACAGAGGAAGTGATGCAAGAGGGAGAGAAAAGTGAATGAAATAGTGTTCCAAAAGGAAGCAGAACTATTTCTAGGATATAAAATATTTACAACTGAATAAGACAAGTTACCCAATAAGAAATGGATAAAGTAAGCAGACATTAGACAAAAGAAAAATCAATGGCCAATAGACAGGAGAAAATGCTCAGTTATCATTATCATGAATCATTAGGGAAATAAAAATTAAAATCTATCCCTAATTGGTTTGGCTCAGTGGATAGAACATTGGCCTGTGGACTGAAGGGTCCTGGGTTCGATTCCAGTCAAGGGCATGTACCTTGATTGTGGGCACATCCCCGGTGGGGAGTGCACAGGAGGCAGCTGATAGATGTTTCTCATTGATGTTTTCAATTTTTTATTCCTCTCCCTCTCCCTTCCTCTCTGTAAGAAATTAATAAAATATATTTTTAAATAAATTAAAATCCACATGAGCCCAGGTGGGTAGCTCAGTGGATGAGCGTTGACTCATGAACCAAGAGGTTACTGGATGGATTCCCCATCAGGGCACGTGCCTGGGGTGGCAGGCTCAATCCAATAGGGGGTGTGCAGGAGGCAACAGTCAGTGTTTCTCATCCATGTTTTTATCTATCCCTCTCCCTTCCTCTCACTCTAAAATCAATAAAAACATATTTTTAAAAAAAAACACCCACATGAAATACGGTTATAAAATCACAAGAATGGCTAAAATTTAAAAGACTGAAAATACCAAACATTGGCAAGGATGTGTGAAACAAGTTGAATGATCAAAATACACTTCTGCTGTAGGGTAAAAAAGCAAAGCTATGTAAAAAATAGTCTAGTAATATATACATTTACCATACCATTTCTTCTGATTAAGAATAATGTCTTCTTCAGCTTTTCACAGAAAGATTTATATATGAATGTTCATAAGAGTATCATCCTTGGTAGTTGGCTTTGGAAATAGTCAGTGTGCTTATGTCCATCCAACAAATTGTACATAAATGGAATACTATTTAACCCTCCCTCTCCCAAAATAATTATATACTGATACATGTAGCAATATAAGTAAATCTCACAGTCACTATGTCAAGTGAAACAGGGTAGTGCATACCATCTATCTTCAGTAAAATGAATCCATAGAAATCAGGTCAATGGTTGTGTGGAGTAGGAGTTTGGGTAATAAGTCAATAAAAAGGAACATCCTGGAATGAAGGAAATATTCCATGCATTTTGTGTTTTTGGTGGTGATGGTTACATGGATTATATAATATACATTTGGTTAAACTCATGGAAATGTAATTAAAAATACATAATTTTCTATTAATAATATATACCTTATGAAAGTTGATTTAAAAAAGGAAAGTTGATTTAAAAATTTTTAGAAATGTGAGAGATAATTTATAGAAACAAAATAATATTTGGAAAATTTATTGCCCTATATGTAGGCAAAAATACTATATAAAAATAGCATAATGGTCCTGGCTAGCGTTGCTAGTAGTTAGAACATTGGCCCATACACTGAAGGGTCTTGGCTTCGATTCCTGGTTAAGGGCACGTACCTGGATTGCAGGGTCAATCCCTAGCCCTGGTTGAAGCTTATGAGGGAGACAACCAATTAATATTTCTCTCTCCCTCTCTCTCTCCCTCTCCCCCCTCGCCTTCCTCTCTTTCAGTCTCTCTAAAAATCAATAGAAATAATAACCTCAGGTGGTGAGAATTAACAATAAATAAATAAATCACATAATCTCATTTTAATATGTATATATTAAAATATATACATTATATATATAATAAAAAATATATATATATAAACACTCAGATATTTAGATAGGTAGATAGATACAGACATATAATTTTATACTTCAGGGAAATTGCTTTTTTTCTGCTATCTTTTAATCATTGTTGGGAAAGGATCATATAATCAACCTAATACAAAATCTCAACCAATTTTCCTAGTTAAAAATTATACAGATCACTTTGTCAAACCTCAATACAAAAACCTGGAATTGGGTAACTAAAATATAAATTTAAAAACTATTTTAAGTTAAAAAATACTATTCTATATAACTTTTGAGTCAAAGTGGAAATCAAAACACATTGATGATTTTTAATATAAGATCTTTACATCTCATGACATGTTATATGGTTAAAGATTAACTCAGAGATAAAGTCATAAATACATATTTTAGATAGTGGTAAATTCTGTGAATAAAAATAAAGCTGAGTAGAGTGGGTAAAGTGATCAGAAAAAGAATCATTTTGTATATAGTGGCCAGGGAAGTCTTCTGAGAAGGTAACATTTCAGCAAAGTTCTGAAGGACAGTAGGAAGACAATCATACAGACTTTGAGGGAATAGCATTCTAGGCATGGGAACACACACATGGGTTTAAAGACCCTGAAGAAGCCAGGAATAGAGCAAGCAATGGGGTAATTGGCAGGAAGGTAGATCAGAGGAATGGTATTGGGTCAGATCAGGTAGTATCTCTTAGGCTATCATAAGGACTTCAACTTTTATATTGAGTCAATAGAGATCCTGTGGAAGGTTTTAAGCAAAGGATAGACACAGTGTGACTTGTGTTTTAAAAGGATCACTCCAGAATTGTCTATATAGCAAAAAGGTTAGAAACAGAGTGATCAATTGGAAGGTTGGTGTAATAGTCCTGGTAAAACATGTCACAGAGGCCTTGGCTAAAGTGGCTTAGTTGGTGAGACATCATCCAGTGCATCAAAAGGTTTCCAGTTTGATTTCCAGCCGATTGATGTTTCTCTCAATATAAAAGCATATTTTTATTTATTTTTAGAAAGAGAGGAAGAGAGAAGGAGAGGGATAGAAACGTGATGAGTATCACTGATCAATTGCCTTCTGCACTCCCTCTACTGGGAATAAAGCCTGCAACCTGAGCATATGTCTTCATCAGGAATGTAACCCTGACCTCCTGGTTCATGGGTCAATGCTTACCCACAGAGAAATCTCAAAGGAGTCTAGGTGAACAAACTTTTCAAAAATCATATGAATGAAAGGAATTAAATAGGCAGAAAAAAACCTTACTGTATTTCAGTAATGCAGATAATGGAATTAAAAAATAAATATTAGCCCTGACTGGTTTGGCTCAGTGAATAGAGTATTGGCCTGTGGACTGAAAGGTCCCAGGTTCGATTCCAGTGAAGGGCATGTACCTTGGTTGCGGGCACATCCCCAGTAGGAGCTGTGCAGAAGGCAGCTGATCGATGTTTCTAGCTCTCTGTCCCTCTCCCTTCTTCTCTGTAAAAAATCAATAAAATATATTAAAAAATAAAAACAAACAAATAAATAAATAAATATTAAAGTTTGTTCTTTGAAAAGTCCAATAAAATAGAAAATCCTAGTAAAATGGATAATGAAAAGGAAAAGGGAAAGTAATACATCACATCCAGAATGAAAAAATATAACCTCAAATATGAATATTATAAATTATAATGAAAAGTTTAATTTGCTATTAAAAATTAAAGTTAGCAAGTGTCACAAAAATACATGTAAGTCAAAAATAGATATTAGAATCAATAAACTACATCCATAAAGAATAATGTATTTAGTAATTTAAAACTATTAGATTTAATAAATGAATTAAATAAAGTTGCAGAATGCAAAATTAATATACAGATATCTGTCACATTTCTTTTTTTTTAATTATTTTTAATGATTTCAGAGAGGAGAGGAAGAAAGAGATAGAAACATTAATGTTGAGAGAGAATCATTGATCATCTGCCTACTGGGGATCAAGCCCACAACCGGAAATGTATCCTCGACTGGAATCAAGCCTGGGACTCTTCAATCCACAGGCTAATGCTTTATCTACTATTACATTTCTATATACTAATAATAACAATCAGAAAGACAAATTAAGCCGAAACTGGTTTGGCTCAGTGGATAGAGCATCGGCCTGTGGACTGAGAGGTCCCAGGTTCTATTCAGGTCGGGGGCATGTATCCTGGTTGCAGGCACATCCCCAGTAGGTGGCGTGCAGGAGGCGACTGATCGATGTTTCTCATCGATGTTTCTAACTTTCTATCCCTCTACCTTCCTCTCTGTAAAAATTCAATTAAAAATATATTTTAAAAAAAAAGAGAAATTAAGAAAACAGTCCCATTTACAATTACATCAAAAAGAGTATAATACCTAGGAATAAATTTAACTGCGGAAATGAAAGACCAGTATTCTGGAAACTATTAGATGTTTCAAAAATAAGTTAAAGAGGACACAAATAAATCAAGTAATATACTGAGCTCATAGATTGGGAGGATTTATATTGTTAAAATGTCCATACTACCCAAAGCAATCTACTGTTTCAATGCAATTCCTATCGAAGTCCACTTAGCTATTGCCACAATGTTACATAAAAACAACCTCAAATCTCAAACACAAATATTTATTTGTCTTGATATGAATATGTGGTACGGATGAGAATGATCTCAGATGGTGTTGGTTGCATATGCATTCAAGTTGCAGATCAGGTTTAGTTGCACAGATCTCATTTTAGATCCCAGACTTATATAACAACAGATACCTAAGGTATGTTCATTTCAGGGCAGAATCACCAACAGTTTTGTCTCTCCATGATGTTTTTTGAATGCCTTATGTATTCCTTCATCTCATCTTAGAAACTTACTTTGGTTTTAAAGGTTCAAATTAATCACACTTATCTCAGTCTTTGAGTTAAGAACTAGGCCTGACGGGACTTCAATACAGTATGAGCTCTATTATTGGAGAAGATGCCTTTGACCCAAGACTAAAGTGGTCTTTCTCCCCTCCTGATTTGAACTTACCTTCCTAGTCATAGATACCACAACTATAGAGTACCTGCCAGTCTCCTGCATTTACTGCTAGTCATATTCAGGGGAGAAGTGGAGGGTGAGAAGAGTGATCAAAGTGAGGAAATAGTACTTCTAGAGGCCTTAAGGCAGGAAGTAGAGTCACTAGTAACTAGCAGCCCCACAGAAGTCTTCAGGCATTTGAGGGAATCACTATCAGTGAAGTCATTGCTGAAGATGAAAGTCAGCAGGTTAGCCTGAAGAAAATCAGATCAAGAGGGAAACTGAGAGTTGACCATAAACATAAAAAAGGACTGAACTCCATTCAATAAATATTTATTGAGTGCTCCCTCATGCCAAGCATACTGCTCTGTATTTAGGGGGTCCAGCAGTTAGCAAAATAGCCATCTCCCAGTCCATGTGGAACTTATATTGTTTATAGGATGGGGTAGAAACAATAAGCTAAATAATTAAAAATATATACTAGTACTACTAGAAGCCCAGTGCACGAATTCATGCACCTTGAAAGGAACTGTTGGACGCAAGGCTCTTGTGGGCACAGGGGCAGGTCTCACCCATCCTCCATGCCCTCATCTGGCCCCTCCTACCACAGCTTCCCTGCTCCTGCTGCTGCCGCTGGCCCTGCTTGTACCTGCTGAGCTGCTGAGTGATTGGGGCCTGCGCCAGCAGCAAGTGCGAGCAGGGACCACGCCGGCATCAGGTGTAAGTGGTGGCTCTGGTGTCAGCTGCAGTTGCGAGTACTGGCTGCTGGCCCTGATTGTGTTTCAGGAGCAGGAGGAGGTGGAGAAGCCCTAAGGTGTGATCAGGGCCAGCAGCCACCGAGCACACCTGACAACGGCACTGAAGGAATGAGGCTGGTGCTGGCGGCAGGTGCAAGCTGTGGGTCCAGTGTCGGCAGCGGATGCGAGCAGGACTGGCTCTGACAGCAGGTATGAGTGTCAGGCAGGACCACAGCATATGGGAGCAAAGAATTTTCAGTAACCACCAGAGGCTTGCCCTGATGATAGTGACCGGTGCCTAGCCTTGGTCTGGTGCCCCTGTGCACCTGTTTCACCATCCTGCCATGGCCAGTGCCCACCATGTTCTGTACTTATCCCCTGGTGTTCAGTGCAACATCATAGGGAACAGTTGTTCGGGTGTTCTGCCTTTTGATCTGATGGCATGTTAGGGTTTTATATATGTAGATGATAGAAGGTAATAAGTGGTAAAGAGAAAACAAGAAGAGGAGGATTGGGGTGTGTTGGCAGGGTAGGGTACAATATCAGAAAGGAGGGCCAGGATGTGTGATATTTAAGTAAAGATCTGGAGGAAGTGGGACCAAGGATAGGAGCATTCTGCAAAGGTACAGAACCAGCAAGTGCAAACACTTGAGGGGGTTGTTGCTGGAGGATGAAGGATGAGGAATAGTAAGAAGGCCAGTGTGGGAGAAGTAGGAAATGAGGCTAGCCAGATAATGGGGCAAGTGGTGAGAGGAGAGGAAGGGCAGATCACCTGGGACCTTGTGAGCCATTGCAGTGCTCTAGGTATTTACTCTATGAGATACAGTACTTTGTGATAAGGGAGACATGGTCAGATCTACCTTTTAGATGTAGGCAAAAGTTAGGCTACAGTGTGGACTACAGACTGAATGGGAGTAAGGGTCATCATTCTATATGAACCTGAGGATGTAACTAGAGTCAATGGATGGAAGGGGCTGATTTCTCTACATCAATGACCCCAATTAATTGACTACCCATCAGTAAGACTGGCTCAAAGTTATACTCAGCAGTGTGTCACCAGCAGTATCAACAGATGCCAGGGATGTTGACATTGGGAAGTTTCTACTTAAGTAAGGCATTACACTTGAGTGGCCAGATTATTCTGATCTCTGAATGCATAATAATCTGGCCACGTAGTATATATCCTATATAATAAAGGACTAATATGCAAATTGTTTCTTGTACCAGGAGTTTGACCAGCAGGCAAGCTGTCCAACCGCCCAAGTCCCCTCCCCCTGGCCAGGCTGGCCAAACCCCATCCATGCACAGGCATGAATATATATATATATATATATTCACACACGCACACACATTGAGTGGCCAGATTATTGTGTTCAGAGATCATAATAATCTGCCCAATCAGTATATACCCTATGACAGTGGTCGGCAAACTGAGGCTCACGAACCACATGCAGCTCTTTGGCCCTTGAGTGTGGCTCTTCCACAAAATACCATGGCCTGGGTGAGTCTATTTTGAAGAAGTGGCGTTAGAAGAAATTTAAGTTTAAAAAATCTGGCTCTCAAAAGAAATTTCAGTCATTATACTGTTAATATTTGGCTCTGTTGACTAATGAGTTTGCAGACCACTGCCCTATGACATCCCAGATTCCTTCCAATGAGGAGTGTCTGATTTCATAGGATGTGTCAACTCTGTCTATAGCTCCGTGAATGTAAGGGCTTTGTTCTGTTAATTGCTCTACTCCTGGTCCTTTGAATAGTGTTAAGAATATAGCAGATACTCAATTAGTATTTGTTAAATATAAGAGTTAAACTTACTGCAGGACCTTAAACAATGTACTTTTCTTCTCTGCATTGATGGCCTCTAATGACCTTTCTAGGTCTGCCAGGCTATGTTCCCATTTTTTAACTCTAAGATTGCTTCTAAAAGGGTTTGCAGGCTATGAGACATTTGGGAAAGGCGGTTCTTATGGGGGGGGGAAACAGGAAGTCAGGGATGGGTAAGGGCAAACCTGATTTAAGGAGAAGTGAAGAGATATGTCCTTTGGAGCTGGGGACCAGGGCATTCTGAAAATTAATGTGAATTGACTCTTTGAGATGCACAGGGTTCTAATTCCAGCAAGGGATATATATTTTTTTATTAATTTTTTATACATATCTCCCCATTGCCCCCCCTCCCTCCCAGGCATACCCCAACCCCCCAGTGTCTATGTTCATTGGTTATGATTATATGCATAGATACAAGTCCTTTGATTGATCTCTTATCTACCTCACCTAACTTTAATCTTCCCCAGCAAGGGATATTTTATTAAAACCTGAGGGTACAGGATGCTGAGGACCCATCCCAAGCATGTTGCCTTTGCCTCTTTTGAATCAGCCTTGTCAACAAATGTTCATATCCCCTGAAGCTCTCCTGTGGCAGGGAGTAAGGGGGAGGGGGTGGGGGGGCGCAGCATAAATAGCAGGAGGGACGCCTTTTAAGTTTTTTTTTTTTATGAGGTTCACAACATTTTTTTAAAGAAATGGTTTTATTGAGGCTCAGGATTACTGTGTGTCCCAGACACCCAGGGTGCAGTGATTTCATGTCCCCCTGAGTTTTGACAGAATTGCCAACATCAACATGTTGGCTGACTGTGCCCAGATTTGTTACCAGATAAGCCAATGATATGTGCTGTCATTCTACTGAATATAGAATAAAATATAAAAGACACCAGGTAATTTTCAATAGCTTTATTATGCAGTTAAATTTAATTTATTTTGAATAAGACAGAGTCTTTTCAATGTTAAGTAGCATGCACATTGTGTTTAGTTTTTCTCCAGTTTTTTTAATGATGAATTTAAAGAAGTGGGTAGGGTTCGGCTTCCATCATCTAGAAGAAGAAAAAAACACACAAAGGTTAGAATTTAGTTACTTATTAATTGTGAGGTTATTAACATCTATATTTCCTGGGCTTCATCTATGGGGACTCTGTCTTCTTCAGATATTTCCCTTGTTGATTTTTTTACTCACATGGGCTCTAGGAGGATTAGAGTGTGGACTGCACCCCTGCAATATCCAGTCATCCACCCTCCCATCTAAACAGTACAAGAATAATTACCTTCTTGCTGGGGTCCCTTCCTTTAGGGCCTTAGCCCTGGGAGAACATGGTAGGGGGCAGGATCTTGGCGCGGGCAGCACTTCCAGACTTGCTCAAGAGCACAGCAAGCTTATTGGTCAAGCAGGTGCCTGTGTTGCAGGTTCTCTTCTGGGTAGCAGCACTGATTTACATAATGGAGAAAAACAGAAGACCTGTCAGTTAGAGGCAAAGCCTTCCCAGGGGACAATCATTACTGTCTTGAAAGGTACCAATGAACCTTAAGTGTTGCTCTTAACACAATTATCACTATAGATAATCATTGGCCATCTGGGAAAATTCCATGATAACTCTCCATAGAGAGTTTATAGCACTGATTTCTGGAGGTGTTTTCCTTCTTAGCACAGCTGTTCTTACTGGGCAGGGGTGAGCCTTACCTCAGATCCAGTGCTGCCTGCTCCTTCTCACTGGCGATCTTCTTCATAAACTCCTTCACCAGAATGGACAGAAGGAGGTCCTCTTCCTCCTCAGTGAATGAGATGTCCTCCAGGGCAGACCTGAGGAGAAATAGCAGCCCAATACAAGCTATGAGTCCTTCCTCCCCCCTCCCCAGGATAAGCATCCACACTTCCTGGTTCTTGGGTTTCCCCTAAGGAAGTGGCCACTTCAACTCCCAGTGGACAGGGTATACTCCTCTTGGTGCCCCCCTCCCCTTTCAGCACACCACAATTCAGATTACAGAACTGTTTGAACCCAGAGGCACCGAAAGGAGAATGTACTACTTTCAGGGCTGTCTTACCTTAATGGTGCTGCCTCCATCATGCCCACCTGGTACAGGACCAAGAAGCCAAGAGCCAGGAAGGGTAAGAACTTCCCAAAGGCCATGGTGTCTCTCTGCAAAGGAATAATCATATCAGCATTTACACCAGTTTGAAGTGTTATGAACCCACAGATCTGAGCTCACGCTTAGGAATGTAAGGGGATGATGAGGGAGAGTGTAAGTAGAGAGGAAATATCTGCAATTGAAATCTCTGAGATACAAGATCACACTTTAGTGCTCAGCCAATCTATACTTCCGCAGAGCCCCAAGCTTAACAGAGAGTTAAATTGGGACGCCGCAGGACTCAAACTGTCGTTTAGCCTGTTTTCCACCCACTCACGCTGACCCAGGTTCCGAACCGCTTTCCCTGGGACCACTAGTCATGAGCAGCAAGTTATTCCTGCATCCTGCTCTTCATGGGTACAACGCCAGCGTCAGAGAGACTAAGCGCGCTCCAACTGCAGCAACACAGCTAGACCAGAGGCGGATCTGCACGGGAAGAGTGGAGCACAGATTCCCTGGACTCAACATTACCTGGGACATGAGTCTTGGATGAATCAAAGGCTAACAGAAATGGTGCGATAAAAAGACCCAGACAGAAGTGGAGAGAGACTGGCAGGGCATTAATCAAGAGGTACAGTAATGGAGAGAGACGGAGGGGGAGAGAGGAAGAGAGAATCATACAGGGGACTCACCTATCAGCAGGTGGTGGCAGCGGCAGGCTTCGGTAGCGGCAGTGGAGGTGTTCCTGTGGAAGTGGCAGTGGCACTCCAACTGGGAAGTCGCTCCGATCTCTCCCAGCACAGCGGCTCCTCTTATTCCCGCTCTGGGTCTGGGGAGGGGGAATCCAGGAGCACCGGGCAACCAATGAGGAGAAGGTTCCGGTGCCTCAGACGGATTGTGTCACCCACTTGCGTCCAGAACCTGTAGCATCCAACCGGATCATCCCACTTGTATTTGCATTGAGGTCATTGATGGAAAGAAGGGGGAGTGATGGGCACCCGAAAACACCCACGAACTGGGGGACAGTTTGACGTCTTTGCAAATTTCACCTGCTCAGTTTCATCCGGTTTTGAATGTGCATCCCACTCCATCCCCAGCGGAGCAATATTGTAGGACAGGGTCCAGGATCACAGGGACTCCTGCCTCCCCCAACCCTTGATGCAAGGGATGGTGATAGGGTTAATGCGTTAACAGGGTTGGTTCTGGGTCCTAGCAGGGTGTTAAATCCAGCAGCTGGAATCACTTGCAAGGAGGACAGCTTGTGGGAGCAGGAACTTTGTCAGACCGAATTCAATTCCGACTAAGCAAATTCCTAGCGGTAGGACTAAAGACAAGTGACTTCTCAGTGCCTCAATGCAACAATCTTTAAAATGGAGACCTAATGTCCTAAACTTTAGGAATGTGGTCATTAGTAATTTTCTGCGCCCTGCTGCCAGCTAGGTAGGGATCTGGAAGGGTGTTGTGGCTCACATCTGGGATTCCTTAGCATGTTGATTACCCACCTACTGACCAGAAGGTCTTATTTGCCCTGGGTGGTTTTTTAAGTGGATAGAAGGCAACCGATGTCCCGCTCAGCCACAGCAGGGAGGTGCAAGGCACCTCTCCTTCCCCGGCTGCCCAGCAGCCCCTGCAACCTCCTCCGCCACCCGCCATCCATCACCTTTGCTCATCTGCCTGCTAGAACCTTTTGCCCAGCTGCCCCTGTTTCCCGCAGCTGTTTGCCAACGTGCCCCATTGGCGTGCAATCCCCGACCTGCCTCCGCATAAGGGACCTGCACACACATACTGCATCTGTACACACATCCATGACCGGCACATACATATGAACATGCGCGCCAATTGCGGACTTTCATGCGCATGCCAGATGTTCACACGCATTTTCTGCGCTTCAGTTCTCCAATAGAGAGCAAGGCAGGCTTGACGGGAATCCCTCTGCTCACTGTCACTTCCACTGGCACTCTTCCCACCCACAAACCCATTACTCTCTCCAAACATAAGCCCACTCCCCCAAACAATGGCACTGGCAAAAAGGACACTGGGACAGCACACGCGGCCATATGAATCCTGCCTGAAACCTGCCTCCCAGTGTCTCCTGTGGTCACATCTACATACCCGCTTGCCGGCAGCCTCTGCACACCATTGCTACCTGCACTCGCGAGCATAGGCATGCCCGAAACACCTAGACGCGCTCACACTGTTTACCGCTGGTTTCAGGACCCCTTCCCTTGAGCTTTATAAAGGCTGCCAGCCCGCCTGGAAGGTTCCCGCTCCCTGCTGAGCTGCTGTTCTCAGCGGGTAAAATGCAGAAAGAGAAACTTCTCACTGTCCCCAAGATTCCCAGGAACTTCTCCCTGTCTCCCGGGTCCCCAGTTCTGAGCGCGCGGCACGCGATGCGCTAGATGGAGTTTCCCAATGCGGCAAAACGTGGCAAACGTGGAAAACGCGGCAAAAGTGCCAGAGCTGTTGGGGAGACAGGCAAGGATCCCCATCTAGCTGGTTTCCAGGCAGAGGGAAATCAGCCCTACTTGTGCTGTGTGCTATGAGAGACCAAGCCGCAGGTCCGCATCTTAGTCCGCACTCTCCAGAATCCTCAGCAATTCCTGTGACACACCTGCCTCGATCCATATCTGTCGCTTTCCAGGTGGGTGGCCTCCTTGCTCGGGGACACCCAACTTCCAAGATGCCCTTTTAAAACTTTCCTCCTTCTTAACTCATGGTGCGCTACTGCCACAAGGAATCCACGGGAGATGGGAGGGCTGCTCTGGACAGGCTACAGGGACCCAGCTATGGAAGAACTGGTCCCTAGAAGCCAGGTGCGTCCTGGGGCACAAGGCAGGGGGAAAGAGTGCACAAAGGAGAGTCGGGGATCAGCATGTGGGATCCTGGACTCAGTGCCTCTTGGAGCTTAAGACACAGAGAGTGCGCGGAGACCCAGCCTGGGCGTTGGGGCTCAGCAGTTCGAGTCCCAAGCCCTGGTGCGGCTTTCGGTGCAGAATTGCAGGACAGATTGACAAAGCGGCACAGCGGACAACACTTTGCTAGAAACTGAGCTCTGCCACAGTTGTAGGTATTTGCTCTCAGGTGCCCGGTGCTTTGGGGAAAATTTCCTCCATTCCGAGACCTGACATTCTAACATATGAACCTTCGAAATCATTTGTGAGTGTGTCTCCGGGTTGCAATTTCCTGACGAGCTTTCCACCTGCGCGATGTTGAGTGCAAAATGGTGAACAACAGCACTGACCTCTCTGCAAGCCGATTTCCTGGCCGCGCCACTTCCTCAGAACGCCCACCCCTCGGGCGGTCAGGTGTGCCTTCCGTAGTCAAAGCCAACAGTCCTCCCACACTCTGAAATCTTTGGCGGTTCCAAACCATGACTGGGGTGTGGATCATATGAATCAGGGTCTACTCTCAGAAGGTGTTCTTCTTATTAGTTTTTAATCCTCAGCGAGGATATGTTTCCATTGATTTTTAGAGAGAGTGGAAGAGAGAGGGAAAGACAGAGAAAAACATCGCTGTGAGAAAAACAGGTCAATTAGTTGCTTCCTGCACGTGCCTGGATCGGGACTAGAGACCAGGGAGGAGCCTGCAACCCTCATGGGTGCCCTCAATTGGAATCGAACCCTGGACCCTTCAATCCACAGGGTGATGCTCTACCCACTGAGCCAAACAGAGTAGGGTATTTAAAAAAATTTTTTTTTATTAATTTGAGAGAGGAAGGGAGAGATAGAAACATCAAGGATGGGAGAGTATCATTGATAAGCTGCTTTGTGCACACCCCCTACTGAAGATGGAGCCTGTAATGAGGGCATGTGCTCTTGACAGGAATCAAGCTGGGGACCCTTTAGTCCACAGGCAGATGCTCTATCCACTGGGTCAAACCAGCTAAGGCTGAAGGTGCTAGTTCAAGCTTTACTTAAATGTTCCTCTTCAAGGAGGGAGGGGCTCACATTAACTAGATCCTCAAGCAAGCTTTACTTCCTGCTAGCAGGGGGCCAAGGTTTGTTTTCCTTTTCTTTTTAAGAGTCCTTTTATTTGGCACTTAGGGCCACATCTCTCAAACAAGTAGGCACTAACCACTGTTAATGAATGGAAATTAATTCATGGTGGCAAATTCACCATCCAATCTGTGCTATTAAAAGGCTCTAATCCCAACATGCTGGAAATCTGGACCTACTTACAAGAGCAGCATTCTGCTTGGATTGGGAAATTGCAAGGGCAAGCATTAATTGCAGTGAGAGTCCTCCCATTTATTTGACACAGCAGAATAGAATCCTAATAAAGTTTTCAGGGATGAAACAGGGACATAAGATGGTTTTGTATATTCTAAAGACTAGGGTGTTCTAGCGTGAAATAGGAAACCATTTCTCTCTGAGCCCATGTCTGAACTCAGGGAAGTTTAGACCATGGCATGTATGAATTCTTTAGAGTGAGTCCAGCTATCTGTGAAACTTCTCTAAACAGAGAAGCCCTAAATGGAGCATGACCCAGCAAACAACGCCAATGAAAATACTGATACATTTGTCTACAGACAGTAGGTCCTCTGGTTACGTCAGACTCGATGTATGATGTTTCGTGGTTACGTGGCCATCTCCCATTTATTTATTAAATAAAAAAAAGGTCTGATCCACTGATCAGAAAACTATGGTACATCTATACAATGGAATACTATGCTGTCATAAAAAAGAAGGAATTCTTAACTTTTGCAGCAACCTGGATGGAACTGGAGAGCATTATGCTAAGTGAAATGATCTCTCACTCATTTATGGATAATTAAGAACATTATAAACGATGAACAAAAAAATAGATACAGAAGCAGTAAAGCATCAAACATTACAGTGGGAAGTTAAGGAGAGGTGGGGTAGAAAAGAGATCAACCAAAGGATTAGTATGCATGTATGTAAGCATAACAAATGAACATAAGACACTGGAGGGTTAGGGTATGCATGGGAGTGGGGAGGACATTGGGAAGATATGTATACATGTAATATATTACTAAAAAATAAAAAATGAGAAGAACTTTTTAAAACTTTCCATTATTTTAAAATAGGTACATATGTACTTTATGTTTTTTTTATTATTTATTTATCACCAGTAAATGTCAGGAATTACCTTTTAATTTTTTTTACTGTTTCACTTCATTACTACTGTGTATGTGCTCCATGTGAATATGTAGGTGGGTTCTGACTTAAAGTGAAAATCACGTTACTTCGAGCCATAGGAATGGATTTCAGGACCAGTAACTTAGGACTTACTTTATTTGTCAGCTGACTATTTGGTCCTGATTTAACAATCTTATTTCATAAGTTTTAAACCTCAGAATCAAGATTAGTTGGAAACAACCTAGTGTGGGAAAATCTTTAGGTGTGGGTTGTTGTTGTTTTTTAATTAAAAATCACTTATCTCAAAATGAATAAAAGGCTTAAATGTAAGTCATGACACCATAGAAATCATTGAAGAAAACAGAGATACAAAATATCAGACATCTCACGTAGCAAAATTTTCACTAATACAATACCTAGCACAAGGGAAACAAGGTGGGGATTTACAGGTGGCTGCACCTGAGATGGGATTACATAAAAATAAAAAGCTTTTGCACAGCAAAAGAAATGCCCAAGAAAAGAAGAAAGCCCACTGTATGGGAGAACATATTTGCAAATGTTATCACTGATAAAGGTTTAATCTCCAACATCTACAGGCAACTTATAAAACGTAATAAAAGGAAGACAAATGATCCAATAAGAAAATGGACAATGGACCTAAATAAAATCTTCTTGAAAGAAGACAGAGGAAGGCTAAGAGACACATGAAAACATGCCCAAAGTTACTAATTATCCGAGAGATGCAAATCAAAATGACAATGCCATACCACCTCACATCTGTCAGAATGGCTATCATCAACAAATCAACAAACAAGTGTTGATGAGGTTTCAGAGAAAAACGAACCCTTGTGCACTGCTGGCGGGAATGCACACTGGTGCAGCCCCTGTGGAGAACAGTATGGCGTTTCCTGAAAAAACTAAAAATAGAACTCCCATTTGATCCTATAATCCCACTTCTAGGAATATATCCTAAGAAACTAAAAACACCAGTTAGAAAGGATATATGCATCCCTATGTTCATAGCACAATTTATAATAGCTAATATTTGGAAACAGCCTAGGTGCTCGTCAGCAAATGAGTGGATCAGAAAACAATGGTACATCTACACAATGGAATACTATGGTGCCATTAGAAAAGAAGGAATTCTTATCATTTGAGCAACCTGTATGGAAGTGGGAGCATTATGCTAAGTGAAATAAGCCAGTCAATGAAAGAAAATTACCACATGATCTCATTTATGGATAATAAAGAACATTATAAACTGATCACCAAAAACATAGATACAGATGCAGTAAAGCAACAAACAGACTGTCAAATTACAGTGGGAAGGTTAGGGAGAGGTTGGGTAGATAAGAGATGATCTGAAGGTCTTACATGTATGCATATAAGCATAACCAGTGGACACTGGGGGTTGAGGACATGTATGGGAATGGGGTGCTGGGGGCAATGGGAAGATATGGACACATGTAATACATTAATTAAAAAATGGAAAATAAAAAAAATAAGCTGATACCAAATTAAAAAAACACACACTAGAAAGGCCAATCAGAATGGACATATGCACCCCTATGTTCATAGCAGCACAATTTACAATAACTAAGATTTGGAAACAGCCTAAGTGCCCATCAGCAGATGAGTGGATTAAAAACGGTGTGTCTACACAATGGAATACTATGCTGCCTGGAACAAATTCCAGCATGTATTAACTACAAGAGTTTCATGAAAAGCTTGGTGAGGCTTGGAGGGTTCAACAATGGCTGAGCCACAAATGTAATTACCTGTTACAAAATGGTTTCAGGACATTTCCCCAAACCTAAAGATTTGTATATATTTTTGTCTGCTGCTA
This sequence comes from Lasiurus cinereus, assembly GCA_011751065.1. Taxonomy (NCBI): domain Eukaryota; kingdom Metazoa; phylum Chordata; class Mammalia; order Chiroptera; family Vespertilionidae; genus Lasiurus; species Lasiurus cinereus. The sequence goes on from JAAGEH010000135.1 coordinate 2,709,173, forward strand.
GACAACAGCTCAGAGCATCTTAATCTGCATTTTATTGTCTCCTGTTGGCCAACACCTGAAACATCTGTAGACTACTCCCCAACCTGACAATACTTCTGTCAACATTACCCTTTGAAGTGTATGTCTCCACTTGCCTTAGGACCAATTGTATCAATAAAAGCAGGGTCCTGAGTCAAAAGGTAGTCTTTTAGCTCTTTTAGCTGAAGATCCTCTGACCCCCAATGCCTTTCAAAATTATCTTTCCTCTCTGGACTCTTTAATCATTTACTCATCAGCTCCTTTCTCCAGATTGCAGCACCCTTCGTCATGCTGGGACCAGAACCCTGGTATTATTCTGCTGTAAAAAGGAAGGAACTCCTACTATTTACAACATCATGGATGGAGCTGGAGAGCATTTTGCTATGTGAAATAAGTCAGTCAAAGAAAGATAAATATCACTTGATCTCACTCATTTGCAGATTATAATGAACAACATAAACTGATGAACAAAAAACAGATCAAGAGACAGAGAAACATCAATTAGATGCTCAAACCTCTGAGGGAAAGTAGGGAAGGGTGGGGGTAAGGAGGAGAGATCAACCAAAAGACTTGCATGCATGCTTATAAGCATAACTGATGGACACAGAGAACAGTGGGGCTATGTAGGGGCGTGGGGTAGGGGGACAATGGGAGGATACGGACACATATGTAATAACTCAATCAAGAAAAAATAAGTAAATATATTTTTAAAAGATTCAAATGAGCCTAAGCTTGCAAAAGTAACTCATCAGTAGATTTAATTGCAGAGAATTAAGGAGACAGGCAGAGGAAATTGAAAAGAGAAAAGGAGAAAACAAAGAGGGGAGAAGGAAGTCCTTTAATGATATGACCTTTGATTGAATGTAAGGAGAATGCTCAGATACTATTAAATCATGCCTGTTGCTAATGTTATTTTTTGTTTGTTTTTAAGAGAGAAACAAGGGGAAAATAAATGGGAGTACATCAAAATAAAGATCTTCTGCACAGCAAAAGAAATCAGCATCAAAATTAAAAGGGAACTCACTATATGGGAGAGCATATTTGCCAATGATACATCTGAGGAGGAGTTAATAGCCAAAATACATAAAGTACTCATACAAATCAACAAAAGGCAAACAATAAAAAAATAGGCAGAAGACCTAAATAGGCACTTCAAGGAGAGGACATAGAAATAGCCAAGAGACATAATGGAAAATGCTTAATGTCACTGATCATCAGAGAGATGCAGATTAAAAAGACAATGAGATACCACCCCACACTTGTCAGAATGGCTGCCATCAATAAATCAACAAAGGACAAGTGCTGGCCAGGATGTGGAGAAAAAGGAACCCTAGTACACTGCTGGTGCAAATGCTGACTGGTACAGCCACTGTCCAAATCAGTGTGGGGCTTTCTCAAAAAATCAAAAATGGAACTGCCATTTGACCTGGTGATCCCACTTCTAGGAATATCTCCTAAGAAGCTTGAAACACTAATCAGAAAGAATATATGCATCCCTATGTTCGTAGCAGTGCTATTTACACTAGCTGAGATCTGGAAACAGCCAAGTGGCCATCAATAGATGAGTGGATTAAAAAGCTGTGGTAGTCTTAGACTCGATTCCTAATTACAGACTGTTGTTGTTCCTTGTGATTAAGCCCCTATCTCAGTGGTCAGCTAACTCATTAGTCAAATGAGCCTCGGTTTGTTGACCACTGCCTTAACTGGTTTGGCTCAATGGATGGAGTGTTGGCCTGTGGACTGACGGCTCCCAGGTTCAATTTTACTCAAGGGCATATACCTTGGTTGCGGGCACATTCCCAGTAGGAGGTGTGCAGGAGGCAGCTGATTGATGTTTCCCTCTCTCTTTGATATTTCTAACTCTCTATCCTTTTCCCTTCCTTTTCGTAAAAAAAAAATCAATTATATATATTTAAAAAGCTGTGGTACATTTATGGCATGGACTACCGTGCAGCAGTAAGAAAGAAGGATCTCTTACCTTTTGAGACAGCATGGAGGTACCAGGAGAGTATTATGCTAAGTGAATTAAGACGGTCAGAGAAAGATAAGTATCACATGATGTCACTCATATGTAGAACCTAATGCACAAAATAAACTGATGACCAAAATAGATCCAGAGTCATAGAAGCATAGAACACTGTCAAATCTCAGATGAAAGGCAGGGGTTGGGGTGTGGGGGTGGGATAGAGATCAACCAAAGAACTTGTATGCATATAAGGATAACCCATGGACACAGACAATAGTGTGGTGAAGGCCTGGTGCAGGGGGGAGGGAGGGAGGTGAGGGAGGCACTAAGAAGGGGTCAGTGGAGGAAAAGAGGGGACATATATAGTACTTTCAACAATAAAGATTCTTTAAAAATCATTCATTTTTACAAATAATAGAACCAGTGCTGCTCTCTGTCATGCAAGAGAACATATAAAATTAAATTATTTTGTAGACTTTGGTAATGTTTTATTACCTACACAGGCCTCAATTTCTCTTAAAGATCTTTTATACAAAGTCACCATCAGGATTTACTGAGTAAAAATCCTGGTACTAACATGGTCCTAAATGTGCTATTCCAAAGAGTAACAGGTCACTTTAAAGGAAATTTATTAAATTGATTGGGGTGACATTGGTCAACATTAACATATAAGTTTCAGGTATGGGTTTCTCCATTACTAAATCTATATATTGCACCATGTACCCATCACCCAACGTCAAATCTTTTCCCGTCATCTTATATTAGGACTCCCTTCTCCCCTAACCCTTCTTTCTGTAATCAACTCACTACTGTTTGTGTTCATGAGTTGCAGTTTATATGCCACACTAGAGGACTGGTGCACAAAATTCATGCACTGGGCCCATCTTGCACCCTCTCGCAGTTCGGGACTCCTCGTTTCTTAATACCCTCCTACTCGCTGCTCCTTACTGCTGGGCTCCCTGCTCCTTAGCGCTGCCACAGAGTCAGGAGAGGCTGCTGCCACCTCCACTGCACTGGCCAGCCATGAGAGCCTGATTTCTGGCTGAGCGGTACTCCCCCTCTGGGAGCACATTGACCACCAGGGGGCAACTCCTGCATTGAGTGTCTGCCCCCTGGTCATCAGTGCACATCATAGCGATTGGTGGTTCTGGTTGTTCTGCTTAAAGGTTGCTTAGTCTTTTATTATATAGAATATAATTATTAGCTTTTCCTGACTAACTTATTTCTTAGCATAATGTTCTCAAGGTCCATCCATGTTGTTGCAAATGGTGCTATTTTGTCCCTTTTTATGGCTGAGTTGTATTCCATTGTGTATATGTACTACATCTTTATTCAGTCCTCTACCACAGGACACTTTTGTTTGTTTCCATATCTTGGCTACTGTGAATAATGCTGCAATGAACATAGGGTTGCATATATGTGAACACATGATTTTGAGTTTTTCATGTATATATGCAGGCAAGGAATTGCTGGGTTGTAGGGTAGTCTTATTAATTTTTTGAGATATTCCAGATTTTTTCCATAGTGGTTGTACCAGTCTCCATTCTCACCAGTAATGAATGAGGCTTCCCTTTTTTTCCACAACTTCTCCAACACTTATTATTGCTTGTTTTGTTGATAATGGCCACTCTGACAGGTGAGAGCTGTTATCTCATTGTATTTCCTTAATTACCAGTGACATTGTACAACTTTCATGACATTGTACAACTTTCATGTATCTATTGGCTGTTTGTATGTCTTCCTTGGAGAGGTGTATTTTCAAGTCTTCTGCCACTTTTTGAATGGGTTATCTGTTTCTTTGGTGTTGAGTTTTATGAGTTTTTTATATATTTTGGAAATTAAATCTTTGCCAGAGGTACTGTGTAGTTCCTCTCCCATTGTACATAAAGTTCCCCTTCAAAATCCTAAAAAATCCTTGTCTTTTCTGAGTCTGCAAGACAGATTTAGGTTTTCTCCTTGTCTCTTCATTTGGCTGCCTCTTGAAATGAACTTCTGTTGCATTCTGGGTGCGTTAGTGAGTGGTTTCATGGCACATCAGGCATACATTGGGTTTAGTTACAGATTTTGGAGTGCTAGCCAGAAGCTTTTGCCATGAGTCCACGCAGCTGCCTAGGCCTCTTGTCCTAGGGAATCTTCTCATGACTCTCCTTCAGCTGGGAGCCATCCACCTTTGATGCTGGTATTTCTTTCCAACAAGGAAACAGTTCTTCTGATTTTGGTTTATACAGATGTCCTTCTGAATGTGTGCATCAGTGCCAGTGACTGAATTCTTATTTCTTTTTCCTATTTAAGTGCTCCTTATAGGATGGCATCTGGTTGGCTTTTTTATGCTTTACTTTTTCTACTTGAAGGGATAGCAGACAGAAAAGATCAGTTGTTCTAATCAGTAAAGATCCAACTTGGGAGAAATTAAGGACTTTCCTTCAAAGAGGCATATCTAGGCTTCATTTGTTTTCATTTTAATACAACTTCTGGTTACTTGAAGTTGGCCAACTGACTGACAATAATGGACAATTCCAGTTCAGTTCCTGTGTACAATCCTTTACGTTGGAAACTTCAGAATTGGGCAGTATTTAGTAATAAGCCCATAAGAAGGAATAAAACTATTTTCTTCTTTTTAAATCTTTATTGTTGAAATTATTACATGTGTCCCCCTTCCTCTCCCATTGACTCCCTCCAACTCCCCCCGCTTCGCCTCCCACTTCAGGTCTTCAACATCGTACTGTCTGTGTCCATGGGTTATGCATATATGCATACAAGGTCTTTGCTTGGTTACCTCTTACCAACCCATGCTCCCCTGCCTCCCCCACTGAGATTCTGCATTCTGTTACATGTTTTTATGCCTCTGGATACACTCCATTCATCAGCTTATTTTGTTACTTAGATGCTACATATGAGACAGATCATGTGATACTTGTCTTTCTCTGACTGACTTATTTCACTTAGCATGATACACCCTTGGTACTTCCATGCTGTCCCAAAGGGTAAGAGATTATTCTTTTTTATTGCTGCATAGTATTCCAGGGTATACTTTCTTAAAATTTTTTATTAATGTATTACATGTATACATATCTTCCCATTGCCCTCCCATTCCTATGCATATCCTAATCCCCCAGTCTCTTGTGTTCATTGGTTATGCTTATATGCATGCATACAACTCCTTTGGTTGATCTCTTTATCTACCCCACCTCTCCCTAACCTTCCCGCTGTAATTTGACATTCTGTTTGATGCTTTACTGCCTCTGTATCTATCTTTTTGTTCATCAGTTTATAATGTTCTTTATTATCCATAAATGAGTGAGATCATGTCATATTTTTCTTTCATAGATTGGCTTATTTCACTTAGCATAATACTCTCTTCCATCCAGGTTGCTGCAAATAGCAAGAATTCCTTCTTTTTTATGGCAGCATAGTATTCCATTGTGTAGATGTACCATAGCTTTCTGATCCACTCATTTGCTGAAGGGCACCTAGACTGTTTCCAAATTGTAGCTATTGTAATTGTGCTGCTATGAATATAGGGGTGCATAAATCCTTTCTGATTAGTGTTTCTAGTTTCTTAGGCTATATTCCTAAGAGTGAGATTGCTGGATCAAATGGAATTTCCATTTTAATTTTTTTGAGAAAACTCTATACTGTTCTCCACAGTGGCTGCACCATTGTGCATTCCCACCAGTAGTGTACAAGGGTTCCTTTTTTCCGCAACCTCCCCAACACTTGTCCTTTGTTGTTTGTTGATGATTGACATTCTGACAGGTGTGAGATGGTATGGCATCGTCGTTTTGATTTGCATCTCGGATAATTAGTGACTTGGTGAATGTTTTCATGTGTCTCTTGGCCTTCCTTCTGTCTTCTTCCTAAAAGATTCTATTTAGGTCCATTGCCCATTTTTTTATTGAGTCATTTACCTTTATATTAAGTTGTATAAGTTTTCTGTAGATGTTTGAGTTTAAACCTTTATAGTGATAATATTTGCAAATATGTTCTGTCATACAGTGGGATTTCTTGTTGTTTTGTTGATGGTTTCTTTTGCTGTGCAAAAGCTTTTTATTTTGATGTAGTCCCATTAGTTTATTTTCTTTTAAGCTTCCATTGCCCTTGGAGCAGTACCAGTGAATAAGTTGCTTCAGCATATGTCTAAGATTGTGCTGCCTGTGAATTCCTCTAGTATTTTTATGGTTTCCCATCTTATGTTTAAATCCTGTATCCATTTGGAGTTTATTTTTGTGTATGGTATAAGTTGGTCTAGTTTCATTTTTTTGCATGTATCTGTCCAATTTTCCTAACACCATTTATTGAAGAGACTGTCTTGATTCTATTGCATCTTCATACCTCCTTTGTCAAATATTAATTGAGCATAGTGGTTTGGGTTGATATCTGGATTCTCTAGTCTATTCCATTGGTCTGTTCTTGTGCCAGCACCAGGCTGTTTTGAGAACAGTTGCTTTGTAATACAACTTTGAAATCTGGTATTGAGATCCCACCAACTTTATTCTTCTTTCTCAGGATTGCTGTGGCTATTCGGGATGTTTTTTTGTTCCAGATGAATCTTTGGAGAGTTCTTTCTAGGTCTGTGAAATATGTCATTTGTATTTTAATGGGTAGTGCATTGAATCTATAGATTGCTTTGGGTAGTATGGACATTTTAATGATGTTTATTCTCCCAGTCCATGAGCATGGTATGCTCTTCCATCTGTTTACATCTTCCTCTATCTCTTTTTTCAGTATCCTGTAGTTTTCTGTGTATAGGTCTTTTACCTCCTTAGTTAAGTTTATTCCTAGATATCTTAATTTTTTTGGGGTGCGATGGTAAATGGGATTGCTTTTTTTAATTTTTCTTTCTGTAAGTTCACTGTTAATGTATAGAAATGCCATAGATTTCTTGGCATTAATTTTGTATCCTACTACATTGCTGAATTCATTTATTAAGTCTATTAGTTTTTGGAGGGAGTCTTTCGGGTTTTTCATATACAGTATCATGTCATCTGCAAATAAGAACTGCTTTACTTCTTTTCCAATTTGGATGCTTTTTATTTCTTCTTCTTGTCTAATTGCAATGGCTAATACTTCCAGTACTATGTCAAACAGGAGTGGTGCGAGTGGGCATCCCTGTTTTGTTCCTGTTCTTAGGTGAAATGATTTTAGTTTTTGCCCATTGAGTATGATGTTAGCTGTCGGTTTATCATATATGGCTTTTATAATGTTGAGGTATGAACAGGGTATACTTTTTTATCCAGTCATCTACTGATGGGTACTTGGGCTGTTTCCAGATCTTAGCTATTATAAACTGTGCTGCTATGAACAAAGGGATACATGCATTCTCTCTGATTAGTACTTCTGGTTTCTTTGGATATATTCCTAGAAGTGGGATCACTGGGTCAAATGGCAGTTCCATATTTAATTTTTTTGAGGAAACTCCATATTGTTTCCCACAATGGTTGTACCAGTCTGCATTCCCACCAGTAGTGTACTGGGTTTCCTTTTCTTCACATCCTCCCCAACACTTGTCATTTATGGATTTGTTGATGGTAGCCATTTGGACAAGTATGAGGTGATACCTCATTATCATTTTAATTTGCATATCTCAGCTTATTAGTGACTTTGAGCATTTTCCCATACATGTCTTGGCCATCTGTATTTCCTCTTTGGAGAAGTGTCTGTTTTCATTCTTTGCCCATTTTTAACTGGGTTGTTTGTCTTTCTTTTGTTGTTGTAAATATTGAATATTAATCTTTTATCAGATGTATCATTGCCAAATACGGTGGGCTCCTTTTTCATTTTGTTGATGGTTTCTTTTGCTGTGCAGAAACTTTTTATTTTGCTGTAGTCCCATTTGTTTATTTTTTCCTTAGTTTCCTGTGCCCTAGGACCATGGTCGGCAAACTGGGGCTCACAAGCCACATGCAACTCTTGAGCCCATGGAGTGCGGCTCTTCCACAAAATACCACCGCCTGGGCAAGTCTATTTTGAAGAAGTGGCATTAGAAGAAGTTTAAGTTTAAAAAAAATTGGCTCTCAAAAGAAATTTCAATCGTTGTACTGTTGATTTTTGGCTCTGTTGACTAATAAGTCTGCCGACCACTGTCTTAGGACATTGCTATAAGAGATGTCTGAGAGTTTACTGTCTATGACTTCTAGGATTTTTATGGTTTCACAATTTACATTTAAGTTTCTTATCCATTTTGAATTTATTCTTGTGTATGGTGTAAGTTGGTAGTCTAGTTTCATTTTTTTGCATGTACCTGTCTAATTTTCTCAACACCATTCGTTAAAGTGACTCTCTTGACTTTCGTGTATGCTCTAGCCTCCTTTGTCAAACATTAATTGAACATATTGGCTTGAGTTGATTTCTGGGGTCTCTGTTCTGTTCCATTGGTCTATACCTGTTCTTGTGCCAGTACCAAGCTATTCTGATTATGGTGGCTTTGTAGTACAACTTGAAGTCTGGTATTATGATCCCTCCAACTTTGTTTTTCTTTCTCAAGATTTCTGCAGCTATTCGCAGCTATTTTTGATTTCATAAAAATTTTTGGAGTATATGTTTAGCTCTGCAAAATATGCTGTTGGTATTTTAATAGGAATTGCTTTGAATCTATAAATTGCCTTGTGTAGTATGGATATTTTAATGATGTTGATTCTACTGATCCATGAACACGGTATATTCTTTCACTTGCTTATATCTTCTTCTATCTCTTTTTTCAATGTCCTGTAGTTTTCCGAGCACAGTTCTTATGCCTCCTTGGTTAAATTTATTACTAAGTATCTTAATTTATTTTTGTTGCAATGGTAAATGGGATTGTTTGTTTAGTTTCTCTGTTTGAAAATTCATTATTGGTTTATATAAAAGCCATTGATATTTGGGTATTGATTTTGTATTCTGCTACATTGCAAAATTCATTTATTAAATCTGGTAGTTTTTTGGTGGTCTTTAAGGTTTTCTGTGTACAGTGTCATGTCATCTGGGAATAATGAGAGTTTTACTTCCTCCTTTCCAATTTGGATGCCTTTTATTTCTTCTTCTTATCTGATTGCTGTGGCTATGACTTCCTGTATTATGTTGAATAAGAATGGTGAAAGTGGACATCCCTATCTTGTTCCTGTTCTTAGGGGAAATGCTTTTAGATTTTGACCATTGAGTATGATGTTCACTGTAGGTTTGTCATATATGGCCTTTATCATGTTCAGATATGCTCCCCTCTTCCTATTTTGGTGAGAGTTTTTATCAAAAATCGATGTTCAGTGATGTTGCTGAATGCTTTTTCTGCATCTGTTGATAAGACCATGTGACTTTTGTCTTTCAGTTTGTTTATGTGATATATCACATTTATTGATTTATGAAAATTTTTCTCTGAATTCTATATTCATGCTCATTTTCCCTAAAGCCTGATCAATAAATATCAGTTCTCACCTACTTGTGTTGCTCGGTGGTTGAGTTATTTTCACTTTTATTTTCTTTCTTTTTTTTTAAATTAAATCTTTATTATTCAGATTATTACATTTGTTTCTCTTTTTTCTCCTCCATAGCACCCCTCCACCCAGCTCCCACCCTTCCCTCCCTCCCATTGATTTCATCCATAGGTGTATGACTTTTGTCCAGTCTCTCGCTGTACACCCCTCACTCCTTTCCCCCTGAGAATTATCAGTTCACTCCCTTTCTGTGCTCCTGATTCTAGTATATTCACCAGTTTATTCTGTTGATCAAATTTTTAATTCACTTAATTTTTAGATTCACTTGTTGATAGATACGTATTTGTTGTTCATAATTTTTTGACTTTAATCTTTTTCTTCTTCCTCTTCTTAAAGAGTACCTTTCAGCATTTCATATAATACTGGTTTGGAGTTGATGAACTCCTTTAGCTTTTTCTTATCTGTGAAGCTCTTTATCTGCCCTTCAATTCTGAATGATAGCTTTGCTGGATAGATTATTCTTGGTTGTAGGTTCTTGCTATTCATCACTTTGAGTATTTCTTGCCACTCCTGTCTGGCTTGCATCGTTCCTGTTGAGAAATCAGCTGAGAGTCATATGAGTGCTCCCTTGTAGGTAATGAACTGTTTTTCTCTTGCTGCTTTTAATATTCTCTCTTTGTCTTTTGCTCTTGGTATTTTAATTATGATGTGTCTTGGTGTGGTCCTCTTTGGATTCCTTTTATATGGGGTCTGTGTGCTTCCTGGACGTGTAAGTCTATTTCTTTCACCAGATGTGGGAAGTTTTCAGTCATTATTTCTTCAAATAGGTTTTCAGTATCTTGCTCTCTCTCTTCTGGCACCCCCACAATTCTGATGTTGGTACATTTGAAGCTGTCCCAGAATCTCCTTACATTGTCTTCACATTTTTAGATTCTTTTCTCTTCTTGCTTTTCTAGTTGAGTGTTTTCTGCTTCTTTGTATTTAAAATTTTTGACTTGATTCTTGCCTTTCTCTAGTCTGATGTTAGGACTCTGTATAATATTTTTTATTTCAGTCAGTGAATGTTTAATTTCTAGTTGGTCCTTTTTCATCTTTAGTTGGACCTTTACCATCTCTAGTTGGCTCTTTTGCATCTCTAGTTGGTCCTTTTTCATCTCCTCTTGGCTCTCGCTAAGTTTATCCAACTTTTCTAGCATATTCTTGAAAAACCTTATAAGCGTGGTTTTGAACTCTATATCCAGTCGTTTTTTTTCCCTCCATTTCTTTTGTTTGTGATCCCTTCCCTTGTCTCGGCATTTTCACTATGCCGGGGAAACTTCTGTGTTGAATTCAGCCTTATAATGCCAGACTTGCAAAGCCGCAGAAGCCTCTGTTGAGCTTGGGATGGGTGGAGTCTCAGGGCTTAAGGGACCACCTTGCCTTCCAGTCGGCTCCGCCCTCCACGGCCCCTGAGTCTCATGTGACTGGGTAATCGCTGGAGCGGTCCTTGTGCCGGAAAGGCGGCAGTGCCTCTAGACCGCTGCCTTTCCAGCTCCCCTGCGCTCCAGGACCACACGAGTCTAGGTCCCCAGGGTTTCGACCGAAACAGGGGCTTAGTGGAGTCAGAAGTGGCACAGCTGGGCAGGTCTATCTCCGGCCCATTTGAGAAAGTCAGCGGCACAATCAGCAATCTGTCCTTTGCGCAGTGCCGTGCGCACCGCCACCAGCCCTCTGATCTTTTGAGACTCCCCTAAATTTCCGTGCACCTCTCCCTTTTCACAGTCCAAACTCCCCCTGTATGAGTTTTGGCTGGATCTGGGGTTTAGTGTCCTAAGAGAAGGGGTTCAATGACGTTGGGAGTCTCAGTTTCCCTCCCGCCAGAGAAAGCCAGCCAGGTCCTCCGGCTTGTGCGTCTCCGTACCTCAGCTTTTTGCAGCTCCTCTGGGTCTCTGTGAGCCCCTCTCTTTCCTTCTAGCTGTAGAACTTCCACTCAGCCAGCTTTCCTATGGTTCTGGATGATGTTCGTTCTGTCTTTTAGTTGTAGTTTTGAAATTGTTGTGCGAGGCAGCAGTGTAGGTGTTTACCTATGCCGCCATCTTGGATTCTCCAGGCAGTTTTTCTTTTTTTTTTCTTTCTTGATTAAGGTATTAATATGTGTCCTTATCCCCTCTCCCACTCATCCCCTCACTCCCCTCCACCCCAAGGTGTCATGCGTATAAGTCCTTTGGTTGATTTCTCCTCCTTACCCCATGCTCCCTTATCATCCCTCTGAGGTTTCATGGCCTGATCAATGTTTCTTTGTCTTTGGATCTGTTTTTGTTCATCAGTTTATGTTGTTCATTATATCCCACAAATGAGTGAGATCATATGATATTTATCTTTCTCTGATTGGCTTATTTCACTTAGCATAATGCTCTCCAGTTCAATCCATGCTGTTGCAAATGGTAAGAATTCCTTCTTTTTTATAGCAGCTTAGTATTCCATTGTGTAGATGCACCATAGTTTTTAATCCACTCATCTGCTGACGAGCACTTAGGCTGTTTTCAAATCTTAGCTGTTGTAAATTGTGCTATGAATATAGGTGCATATATCATTTTTGATTGGTGTTTCTAGTTTCTTGGAATATATTCCTAGAAGTAGAATCACTGGGTCAAATAGGAGATCCATTTTTAGTTTTTTTTGAGAAAACTCCATACTGTTCTCCACAGGGGCTGCACCAGTGTGCATTCCCACCAGCAGTGCACGAGGGCTCCTTTTTCTCCACATCCTCACCAATACTTGTCATTTGTTAATTTTTTTTTTATGATAGCCATTCTGACAGGTGTGAGATGGTACCTCATTCTCATTTTGGCTTGCATCTCTCAGGTGATTAGCGACTTTGAGCATGTTTTCATATGTCTCTTGGATTTCTGAATGTCCTTTCGAAAAGTGTCTACTTAGGTCCTTGGCCCATTTTTTGATTGCATTGTTTATCTTATTTTTGTAAGTTGTGTGAGTTCCCTAATTTTTGGCATTTTATTTATGATGTGTCTGGATGTGGACTTATTCGGGTTCTTCTTGCTTGGGGTTCTTTGTGCCTCCTGAACTTGAGTGACTTTTTCCTCTACTAGTTTAGGGAAGTTTTCTGACATTATTTCTTCAAACATCTTGGCTATGCCTTTCTGCTTTCCTGCCTCTTCTGACACATCTGCTATTCAAATATTGTTATGCTTCATGTTGTCCCACAGCTCTCTTAAGCTGTTCTGTTTTTCAATTGTTTTATTTTTTATGTTTTGGTTCTCTGATAGAGTATTTTTTCAACCCTGTCGTCTAATGCACTGATTCGGTCCTCAGCTTCCCATAATATGCTGTGTATTCCTTCCAATGTGTTCTTTATTTGTGCATGTCATTCTTTATTTTTGACTGTTCTTTTTTCATAGTTACTATATCTTTTCTCATGCTGTTGAGCATCTTTACCATCATTATTCTGAACTCTGTTTCAGACTAAAAATATTTTTTATCTCTGTTTCATTTATCTCTTCTTCTGGAGAATTTTCTTGTTCCTTCATTTGTGGATTGTTTCTTTGTCTCCCCATTTTGGCTGACTTTCTGAGTTTGTGACTATGTTAGGTAGATGTGCTATTAATCTCTAGTGCAGGTCAGTGTCAAACACTGTTTCTGACTAATTAGATCTGGCAAAGGTCAAAGACTCCAGAGACCACCTCTGCCTACAGACTGATAGGATTCCTCTTGAACTGCTTTTAGGCAATCCTGCACAGGTGTGGTAAGAGTTTTATTTTTTTTTTAACAGGATAGGGTAATTATTTCTGCCTGGAGGCAAATTGTTATTCTCAGTCTCATAAGGGACAAGATAGTTTTCAACAGGGTGGGTCAACTGTCTTCCCACCAAGCAGTGCCACCTGTATTGCAATTATCTGCGTGAAAATTATGACCTCTGCAGCATGAAGGAATGACTCAGCACAGAAGATCAGGTGTCTGCCTTCTGAGCTCTAATCCCAGGCCCTCAATCCTAGCTTCTGCTCACCCAGCTCCAGTCCACTCTGTCATCCCTCTGCCAGAGCACAGTGTGGGTGGCTCCACAGGGAATTTTATGCTTTGGCCTTTAAGAAGGTGACTAAATTTTCAACCATTTCTTCCTGACAGATAGCAACCACACTGCTTTTCACAGCCAGATGTTATGTGGGCACCCTTCTTAGTTTTGGTGCTCTCTGCTGGGGAACCCAACTTGGGAATTAGACTCCAGAGTTCTCAGTGGCAACTTCCCACAGCTGAGATACCTCTCTGGAACTTCAGTTGCTATCTGTGAGGTTCCAGCCAGCCCTTTTGTGCCTCTGCCTCTCCTACTAGTCTCTATGTGGTCTGCTCTTTGGTTTTCTGTTAGCAAGGTTCTCTCCAGCGAGTCTTGTGTTGATTAGTAAGTTTTTCTGTATTTTAGTTGTAATTCCAGTTTGGACCTGGGAGTGTGTCCGTGCAGCATCCACTTACTCTGCTGCCACTTTTAATCTCAAAATAAAATTATTTTCTACTGTAATACTGCATAGCCACAGTAATTTTGGGGCTCTTGAGAATAATGGCTCAAGAACAAATACGTAACCCTGGCTGTTGTGTGTAAGTGGTTAGTGTCGGCCTTTACACTGAAGGGTTGTTGGATCCTATTCCTGCTCAAGGTCCCATACTTGGATTGCATATTCAATCCCCAGCCCTGTTGGGAGGCAACCAATGGATGTCTCTTTCATATTTATGTTTTTCTTTCTCTTCCTTCTTTTCACTCTCTCTAACAAGGTAAAGATAAAAATTATGAACAATAAATACATACCTATCAACAAGTGAATCTAAAAATCAAGTGAATTAAAAATCTGATTAACAGAATAAACTGGGGCATAGAAAGGGAGTAGACTGACAATTCTCAGGGGGAAAGAGGTGAGGGGGATTTGGGGAGAGACTGGACAAAATTCATACACCTATGGATGAGGACAATGGGGGTACAAGGTAAGGGCAGAGGGTAGGGTGGGAGCTGGGTCGAGGGGAGCTATGGGGGGGAGAGGAACAAATGTAATAATCTGAACAATAAAGATTTTTTAAATTAAAAGAAAAAGACAGTGGGATTGAAGGTATAGCTTATTTTAAGGGTTAAAAATAAGGTTAACAATAGAAATGTAGAAACTTAGTTAATAACTGAAGGTAATCTTTATGGTTTTTTTCTGTCTTCTGGTTTGGCTGCCTCTACTCAAGACTTCAGTGATTGGTTTCACAGGGAGTCAGGCATATGAACTTGAGTTTAGTTACATATTCATTGACACTATCATAAAAATATCACTTAATGTGTTGGCATGAATGCAGTGCTGCTCTAGGGGTGTAAGACATCTAGGCCCAATAGCTCCAAAGTCAATGATATCACCCTGTCTGTTCTTTTTGATATCTAATAGATATATAATTTTATGCTGAATCAATTCCATTTTTTCCCATCAGGTTGTCAACTGTCACTTGTTACTGATGTCATTTTTTTCTAATTTCTTTTAACTTTATTCCTTTTTAATTTATTTTCAAACACTAGTTTTCTTGTTGTTGTTATTATTGACAGTGTTACAGATGTTCCACGATTCTCCCCCTGCCCCTTAGCCCTATTCCAAGTCCTTGACTCACCCCAGGCCTTTACCATACTATTGTCTGTCCATTGGGTATGGATATATGTGTATAAGTTCTGTGGTTAGTCTGTTCCATGCATCCATGCCTTTGGACCTATTTTGTTTGTCAGTTTATTATGTTCTTTAGATTCCACATATAAGTGATATCGTGTAATATTTGTCTTTCTCTGTTTTATTTCATTGGTGTCATTTTAAATTGTATTTAGCAATAATCCACCCACTTGCATTTTTATTTGGTGTACAGTGAAACAAGCAATAAAGCAAAAACAACAAGAAACAAAGAATAATGGTATGGTTCTAATTGGTTTGGCTCAGTGGATAGAGCGTTAACCTGTGGACTGAAAGGTCCCAGGTTCAATTCCGGTCAAGGGCATGTACCTTGGTTGCAGGCACATCCCAGTAGGAGGTGTACAGGAGGCAGCTGATCATTGTTTCTCTCTCATCGATGTTTCTAGCTCTCTATCCCTCTCCCTTTCTCTCTGTAAAAAAATAAATAAAATATATAGTTTTTTTTTTAAAGAATAATGGCATGGAAATAAAGAACCTTTATGTAAATGAGAACCTGTAAATACTGATCAGAAACTATATAGATGTCTTTGTGGTCACCTGCTCAATTCACCTGTTCTTAAGAGAACAGAAACAGAGCCTGTCAGATTTATGTGTAAACACAGAGAAAATGAATCTTGAGCAAACACTTAAGGGAAATGATCAGGAACATCATGATCTTATTTATCTTTGTGATTTTTTTAAAATTTATTTTTCAATTATAGTTGGCACACAATAGTGTATTAGTTTCAGGTGTACAACATAGTGATTACACATTATGTATATTATGAAGTGATCACCTGATAATTCATGATTCTTTTTTTTTAAGTTTAGCAAGGGTTTTTATTCTGCAATTATTTTGTGTAAAATACATATAATATAAAATTTACCATCTTGATCATTGTTTTTATTAATCATTTTTAAGTGTACAGATCAGTGATATGAAATATATTTCTAATATTGTGCAACCATCACCAACATCTATCTCCAGGATTCTTTGTCTTGTGTAATGGAAACGCTATACACATTAAACAATAAATCACCATTCCTCTTGCTCCCAGTCCCAGCAACCACCACACTCCTTTCTGTCTCTGTGATTTTGAGTACTTAAAAGTACCTCATAGAAGTGAAATCATACAGTATTTGTCTTTCTTTTATTTTTTATTGTCTTCTTTTAATTAGCATAATGTCCTCAAGATTCATCCATGCTGGAACATATATTAAAATTTCTGTCCTTTCTTTTAAAAAATGTATTTTTATTGATTTCTGAGAGGAAAGGAGAAGGAGAGAGGGAGATAGAAACATCAGTGATGAAAGAGAATCGTTGATAGGCTGCCTCCTGTAGGCCCCACACTGGAGATCAAACCCATAAACTGGGCATGTGTCTTGACTGGGAATCCAACAGTGACCTCCTGGTTCACAGGTTAATATTCAACCACCAAGCCTTATTGGCTGGGCTTGAGTTAATTTTTTTCTACAGTGTTAATTAAAGGTACAATTTAATCTTTTTTGTATGTGAACCTCATTTTCTCAGCATCATTTGTTGAAAACAATCCTTTCCCCCATCGAATGATCTTCATACCCTTGTCAAAAGTCATTTTATGATACAAATACAAAAATATATTTCTGGGCTCTTTTATCTAAACTATCCCATGATTTAGCTATTTCATAATTGGAAATTTGTATTTTTTGACCTCCTTTTCCCATTTTGCCCACCTCCACTCCCCAGACCTCTGGCAATCACAATATGTTCCCGGTATTTACAACTGCCTAACTTATTCCATTTAGCATAATGCCCTCAAGGATTATCCATATTGTTACAAATGGCAAGATTTCATTTATTTTTATGGCTGAATAATATTTTATTATATATATGACACTTCTTTATCCATTCATATATCAAAGAACATAAGGTGTTTCCTTTCTTGGTTACTGTAAATAATGGTGTAGTGAACATAGGGGTACAGATACCTTTTGAGAGAGTGCTTTTGTTTTCTTTGGATAAATACCCAGAAGTGGAATTGATAAATTATATAGAAGTTCTGTTTTTTATATTTTGAGAAAATTCCATACAGTTTTCTGCAGTGGCTGCATTCTCACTAACAGTGTACAAAGATTTCCTTCTCTCCACATCCTCTATCACAACTGTATCTTATCTAATTGGTATGAAATGATATGTCATTGTGGTTTCAATTTTTATTGCCCTGATGATTAGTAATATTGAGCACTTTTTCATGTACCTGTTGGCTATCTATATATATATTTTTAAAGAAAAATGTCTATTAAGATCTTCTGACCCTTTTAAATTGAATTGTTCTTTTTGTGGTTGTTATTGAGTTGTATGAGTTTTCTATATTTTAGATATTAACCCCCTTATAAGATGTATAATGTGCAGATATTTTCTCCCATTAGTAGGTTGCCTTACATTTTGGTAATGGTTTTGTTTTTGTTTTTTGCTGTGCAGAATCTTTTCAGTTTGATGTATTCTCCACTTGTTGAATTTTGCCCTGCTTGTCTATGTTTTGGTGTCAGATCCAAAAACTTATTGATTACTGCCACAACTCATATCAAGAACCTACTATCTATGTTTTTCTGAAATTTTTATAGTTTCAGGTCTCACATTCAAGTCTAATCCATTTTGAGTTAATTTTTTGCGTATAGTATAAAATAGCGGTCCAGTTTCATTTGTGCTGCTTTTAAGATTCTCTCCTTGTCTTTAACTTTTGACATTTTAATTATAATATGTCTTGTTGTGGGTCTCTTTGGGTTCATCATATTTGGAAATCTCCAACCTTTCTGAACCAGCATGTCTGCTTTTTTCTTCAAATTAGGGAAGTCTTCAGTCATTACTTCTTCAAAGAAGTTTTTAGTCAACATCTAGATTCAGACTAATTGGAAACCAGACACTTAGGCAGTGGCTTTTAAAGTAGGTAAACATATACAGTCCTTGTACAAGCATAAGGCCTACTGGCCACCAGACAAGTGTATAATCTTTCTGTGAGATACGTATGATCAAGGGAAAAGGGAAACACAAAGATAGCATCCACTGGTTCATGTTCACCAAAAGCAGATAGGTTGGTAGATGTATGCCATACATGAACCCGGCTCTCAGGATTTTCTCTGTGCTAAGAGAAAAATCTGAGGTATAAACTCAAGTTTTTCTCAGGTCTTTTCTGGGGCTTTCCCTGTTCATACGTGGTTATTTCTAATTAACCCTGTATATGCAGTTGTTTTTTAATGTCTTTGTCCTCTGGGAAAAAGAAAAAAATGAAAGGGGGACAAAAGACCCTTACTGGTTTGGCTCAGTGGATAGAGTGTCGGCTTGCGGACCCAAGGGTCCCCAGTTCCATTCCAGTCAAGGGTTGCGGACACATACCCAGTGTGGGAGTGCAGGAGACAGCTGATCGATGTTTCTCTCTCATCGATGTTTCTAACTCTCTGTCCCTATCCCTTCCTCTCTGTGAAAAATCAATAAAATATATATTTTTTTTAAAAGGGTTCGGGGGGAACAAAAGGAGCACTGGACCTGTAAATATGCTGGCCATCACTTCTAGCAGAGGGGAGGGGCTTGCAACAATGGGGAGGTGCAACAACAATAGCCATCAGACCCTCCCCCTGGCTGAATCTCTGTGATTAAAGCAGCAATCAGCAGTCAGACCCTCCCCCTGGCTGAATCTCTGTGATTAAAGCAGCAATCAACACTGACATGTGCCTTCCAGATTCTGGTCAAGGGCACAGATCCTAGATATTTGAAGGACAAGGTCCCCTTTGATTCACCCTGACTTCCACACAGTGTTTGCAAACTGCTCCAGGAACACATGCATAGCTAACTGTCACATGGCTGGGGTGGAGAACCCATGGTTATATGGGTTCTAACTCTTATAGTCCTAAGAGCTGGATTTGGCCAAAATTAGCTGCAATTTTTAGTCCAAGTCTTTTCTTGGAAATTACTAACCTTCAGTACTCAAAAAGATTGCATTTGACAGGTTTATGAGTGCAGTTGTTGCCTAAGTGGGGAGACAGCTACCTGGTACTTTTTATCCCACCATTCTCCCAGAATCCTCCTTCATGATCTTTTATAACAATAGCTTGGAAAACAAATAGAAAGAAGCTTGTAGGCATTCAGTCAAAACTTAGTAAAGATCACCATGGCTGTAATGAATTGCTGTGTGACCCCTATTTCAGTATCCAAAGGCTGTTTTCTTGGTCGTTTCTTTTCAGCTTTGTCTGCTTTAAAGTAGGTATGCATACAAGGACACCTGGTGAGTGAGTGATTTTATAGTTCCTCTCAGGAGGCACAATCATGGTGCAGACAAAGTCTATGATGAGGGAGGTGTCCAGTGATCCAGACTACAATCTTTTGAGGAGTGTGTCACTGAATAATAGGGCTTTGAGGGGAAGAGTAGAAATCATGTTCCTTTTTCCCCGGCAAATTTCCTTGAAGCTTGTGCACAATCGATCAACCAGTCTAGGCTACTTGTCCTCAGCACACCTTTAAGCAGTTGTCAAATACACTTAAGCAGTGAATTCCTAAATTCTCTTCAGCACCAATAAGAGCAAGCCACAGTAAACCTTCAATTAAAATGAGAATATGGGTCCTAGCTGGTTGGTTTCAGTGGATAAAGCGTCAGCCTGTGGGCTAAAGAGTCCCAAGTTTGATTCTGGTCAAGGGCACATGCTCAGATTGCAGGCTCAGTCCCCAGTAGGGAGTGTGCAGGAAGCAGATGATCAATGATTCTCTCTTATCATTGATGTTTCGTTTTTGTGTATATGTGTGTGTTTTTGAGGTTTGTGGGAACTTTTTAAAAAATAATTCTTTATTGTTGAAAGTATTACAAATGTTTCCCATTTTCCCACATTGATCCCTCAAGCCTACCCCCACCTCCTATCCCAGGCCTTCAGTACCCTATTGTCTTGTGTCTGTGGGTTATGCATATATGCATACAAGATCTTTAGTTAATTACCTACCCCCACCCCTCGCTTTCCCTCTGAGATTCCGATTTCTGTTCCATGTTTCCATGTTTCTGTATCCACTGTTTGTCAGTTTATTTTGTTACTTAAATTCTATATATGAGTGAGATCATGTGATACTTGTCTTTCTCTAACTGACTTATTTCACTTAGTGTGATACTCTCCAGGTCCCTCCATGCTGTCCCAAATGGTAAGAGATTCTTCTTTTTTACTGCTGCATAGTATTCTAGGGTATAAATGTAACACAGTTTTTTATCCACTTATCTATTGATGGGCACTTGGGTTGTTTCCAGATATTAGCTATTGTAAATTGTGCTGCTATTATATAGGGGTGCATACATTCTTTCTGAATGGTGTTTTGCACTTCTTAGAATATATTCCTAGAAGTGGGATCACTGGGTCAAATGGCAGTTCCATATTTAATTTTTTGAGGAAATTCCATATTGTTTCCCGTAATGATTGCACCAGTCTGCACTCCCACTAACAGTGTACTAGGGTTTCTTTTATCCCATATCCTCATCAGCACTTGTCATTTGTTGATTTATTGGTGGTAGCCATTATGACAGATATGAGGTGATACCTCATTGTCATTTTAATTTGCATCTCTCTGATGATCAGTGACTTTGAGCATTTTTTCATATGTCTCTTGGCCATCTGTATGTCTTCTTTGGAGAAATGCCTAATTTAGGTTATCCTTGATGTTTCTATCTCTCTCTCTCTCCCTTCCTCTCAGAAATCAATAAAAACTTGTTTTAAAAAAATGAGAATGTGAAGGTTTGGATACTATAAAGAGCCCAAGGCTTACCCAGAAATCACAGTCTAGAATATAGTTGGTTTCTCTTTTTCCTACTTTGCCAACCTGGGAGGATTTGTTCTTTTGGCCTCAGAAGTTTAGGAGTTTTCACTGCCAAAATACTACTATAAGTCCTTCTGCTCTCTCTGTAAGAAGACAGAGATCAGGGCCTACAGGTGATAAGGTAGGACAAAGGAGGGTGTTGAGAAAGTTTATTCCAACTCTGTCATGTATGCTGAGCATTAAATGCCGAGTTTAGCCTTCTTCCATTGATTTTTCTTCACTATAGTCCTATTAGGTATGTGGTAAATTTAGATCATATGTAGTCATTAGATCATAGATAGATCATATTAGGAAAGTCATTCTAACTTGGCGTCATTATATGTCTAGAAAATAGTAACATTTAACTAAAATATCTTGAGGCCCATTCCAATCTCATACTTTTGTTCTATTAAAATGGGGAGCAGTAGCCCTGGCCAGGTAGCTCAGTTGATTACAACATCATCCCAATATACTAAGGTTGTGGGTTCAATCTCCAGGCAGGGCACATACAAGAAGCACTCAATGAATGCATAAATAGGTAGAACAACAAATTGATGTTTCTCTTCCCCACCCCCTTTCTCTCTATATAAAAATATTTTTAAATAAAAAATCATGGGGCCTAGATAGTGTTGCTCAGTGGTTGATCATTGACCAATGAACCAGGAGGTCATAGTTCCATGCTGGGTCAGAAAATATGCTGAGGTTGTGGGCTTGATCCCTTGTAGAATACATGGAGAAGGGAGCCAATCAATGATTCTCATCATTGATGTTTCTATGCCTCTCCCTTCCTCTCTAAAATCAATAAAAATGTATTTTAAAAACATGGGGAGAGAAAGGAAGGAGATGGATATAGAACAACAAAGAACAAATAAGGACAATGTGATGGCAATGAGATTTACTTGGAGGTTAGTTCAGAGGCATGATGATAATTATTTAATTATTTTATTTTATTTTTGTTGAGAAGGCAAGCCTGATTTAATGGTTAGTTCTCTGGAAGAAACAATTTTCAAGAAGTCATCTTTCAGTCAACTATGAAGTAAAACTGGTTTTCTTGTGAGCTCTGTTTTTTCCCCATGTTTTAGATCCCATGCATTCATGTGACAATTTATTCCTTCACATTGCTTCATTCCTTCTCCCCACTTGGCACACTTAATCACATCTGTGACAGTCCTCATTCACTTTTAGAAATAGAAGCTACTCTGGGTACTTTAAGCACAATGGAATTTCATACAGGGACTTACATATTGAAAAACAATATTTGTAGTTCTGGAAGAGGCTATGTTTACCATAGTCATAAAGTTGGGGACTAAGGGTGTCCACACATTTGAAGTGTAGGTATCAAGAAAATCCTATGGAGGCTGGGATCTGCCCCTGGAGCTGCCAAAACTACCATTCAACACCCAGAGGAAATATTTAATACCCTGCTAGCGGTTCTCAACCTGAATTCGAAAATAATTTTATAATTGGAGGTCACCACAACATGAAAAACTGTATTAAAGGGTCGCGGCATTAGGAAGTTTGAGAACCACTAAACTAGAGTCATGATGCACAAAATTCATGCAAGAGTAGGCCTTCCTTCCCCTGGCTGCTGGCACCCGCTTCCCTCCAGCATCCGGGACCTGGGCTTCCCTTGCAGCCTTGGCTTTGTCCAAAAGGTCGTCAAGAAGGACATTTGGTTTAATTAGCATATTATGCTTTTATTATTATAGATGATTATCCTACAAAAGGCAAAACCCTCACTTAATCTCCCATTTCTTACTGCCCAGAAATACAGTATATTCTTTATCATTGAGATTATGAATAAGGTAGACCTACCTATCTCAGACCCTCATTCTCATGAATGTACAAAGTAGAATATCCAAAGGGGACAGCTTTGTGCTGGTTGCATTCTTCTGCACTGGAAAAGCACTGTGGGTGAGCATTCAGGGCTCAGGCCAGGGCTGCAGCTGCCCCCAAACTGGCAGGAGCCATGAGCCACTATCACCTGATATTACCCCCTTACAGTGAGTCCTGAATCATATAATATCTTAAAATTTCTAGCTGAAAGAGACTTATAATTTTTTGAAACTGAAAATCCATTTTAAAATTTGTCCTTTATATTCTAATTTTTTAATCAGAAAATTAGAAGCCCAGTGTACAAAATTTGTGCACAGGGGGACGGAGTCCCTCAGCCAGGCCTGTACCCTCTCCAATCTGGGATCCTTCTCATAATCCAGAACCACTGGCTCCTAACTGCTCACCTGTCTGATGCCCCTAACTGCTCCCCTGCCAGCCTGATGGCCCTAACTGCCTATCTTCTCTCCCCCTCCTGGCTTGATCACCCTGCCTAACTGCCACCTTCTCCCTCTGCCTTCTCGTGCATGGTGCTGGCCTTTTCACCTTCTCCCGTAGTGCTGCCTACTCTCAGGTTGCTTCAAGCTAGTCCTGTCTTCTCTTGGTGCCTCCCTGCTTCCACCCTCTCTCCAGAGTAACGCCCCGCAGCATGCATAGAAGCTAATAAAGAATTAATATGCTGATGGTTTGGCTTGACTCCTTACACCGTCCAAGCTAATTTGCATATTACCTCTTTATATTTATAGATGCCTTGTTATAATTCTGGATTGATTTTCCAAGGTACACAATATATTTTTTATTTTTATTTAATAAATCTCTATTGTTTAGATTATTACATTTGTTTCTCTTTTTTTCCCCCATAGCTTCCCTGCACCTGGCTCCCATCCCTCCCTCTACCCTTACCTCCCCCCTGCATTGTCCTCATCCATAGGTGTATGATTTTTGTCCAGTTTCTCCCTGTATCCCCCTTATCTCTTTCACTCTGAGAATTGTCAGTCTACTCCCTTTCTATGCTCCTGATTCTATTATAGTCACTAGTTTATTCTGTTCATCAGATTTTTAATTCACTTAATTTTTAGATCCACTTGTTGATAGTTATGAATTTGTTGTTCACAATTTTTATTTTTACCTTTTTCTTCTTCCTCTTCTTAAAGAGTACCTTTTAGCATTTCATATAGTACTGGTTTAGTGTTGATGAACTCTTTTAGCTTTATCTTATCTGTGAAGCTCTTTATCTGACCTTCAATTCTGAATGATAGCTTTGCTGGGTAGAGTAATCTTGGTTGTGGGTTCTTGATAATTCATCATGTTGAATATTTCTTGCCACTCCTGTCTGGCCTGCATAGTTTTTGTTGAGAAATCAGCTGACAATCATATGGGTGTCCCTTGTAGGTAATGAACTATTTTTCTCTTGCTGCTTTTAAGATTCTCTCTTTGTCTTTTACTCTTGGTATTTTAATTATGATGTGTCTTTGTGTGGTCCTCTTTGGATTCCTTTTATTTGGGATTCTGTGTGCTTCCTAGACTTATAAGTCTATTTCTTTCACCAGGTGGCAGAAGTTTTCAGTCATTATTTCTTCAAATAGGTTTTCAGTATCTTGCTCTCTCTCTTCTTCTGGCACCCCCATAATTCTGATGTTGGTACGCTTGAAGTTGTCCCAGAGGCTCCTTACACTATCTTCACATTTTTGGATTCTTTTTTCTTCTTGCTTTTCCAGTTGAGTGTTTTCTGCTTTTTTATATTTCAAATCTTTTACTTGGTTCTTGTGTTCCTCTAGTCTGCTGTTAGGTCTCTGTATAATATTTTTTATTTCAGTCAGTGAATGTTTAA
Source organism: Lasiurus cinereus (assembly GCA_011751065.1). Taxonomy (NCBI): domain Eukaryota; kingdom Metazoa; phylum Chordata; class Mammalia; order Chiroptera; family Vespertilionidae; genus Lasiurus; species Lasiurus cinereus. Next base: position 2,733,702 of record JAAGEH010000135.1, read on the forward strand.
TTTCTGGTTGGTCCTTTTTCATCTCCTCTTGGGTCTCACGAAATTTATCCATCTTTTCTAGGAAATTCTTGAAAAACTTTATAACCGTGGTTTTGAACTCTATATTCAGTCATTTGTTTTCCTCCATTTCTTTCGTTTGTGATCTCTTCCTTTGTCTCCACATTTTCACTATGCCGGGAGAACTTCTGTGTTGGAATCAGCCTTATGATACAAGACTTGCAAAACTGCAAAAGCCTCTCTAATGAGCTTGGATGGGGTGGAGTCTCAGATCGCCTTGGCTTCCAGTCAGTCCTGCCCTATGGTGGCCCCTGGGTTTCAAGTGTCTCTTGGTAATCGTTGCAGCCTCTCTGTGCACAAATGCACGTGACTCTAAACCTCTGCCTTTCTGCCTCCCCTGCACCCTGGGACCCGTATGAGTCTGGGTTCCCAGGATCTTGCCAAAAACTGGGGCTCAATACAGTTAGAAGTGGCCCAGTTGGGATGCCCACTAAGAAAACCAGTTACACAATCAGCAGTCCATCTTCTGCGCACAATGGTGTGCACGCCCCCAAACCTCTGCCCTTTCGCAGCTCCCCTAAATTTCTGTGCACTCTTCCCTTTTCACAGTCCAGACTCCCCTCTATGAGTCTTGCCCAGACCTGGCATTCAGTGCCATAGGATAAGGGGTTCAGTGCAGTTGGGAGTCTCTGTCTCCCTCCTGCCAGAGGAAGCCAGCCAGGCACTCTGGCGCCTGCTCTCTCCACACAGACGTCTCCATACCTTAGTTCTTTGCAGCTCCTCTGAGTGTCCAAGCCTCTCTCTTTCATTCTAGTTGTTGAATTTCCTATGGTTCTGGATAATGTCCATTCTGTCTTTTAGTTGTAGTTTTGAAATTGTTGTGAGAGGCATCAGTTTAGGTGTTCACCTATGCTGCCATCTTGGTTTCTCCTAGTATATTCTTTATATATGATTTCAAGTTGTACTTTATTTCAGAATGGTTTTCTTCAGTGGTCATTCTTTAGTATTTGTTCTGTTGCTTTGGTCTTCTGCAGGGATTCACACACACACACACACACACTTTGCTAGTGCTCTATATCACTTTCTCTTAGGTGTTTTTTATTTTAATTTTAAAATTCTCTTCCACTTCCTATTTCTCTTTATATATGACTCATAGTATTTATTAACTAATAGATCACTTTTATTTAATCTCCATTTCTAAAATATTGTTTCTTTTACTTCTAATGCTTTGTAAGCTACATTTTCAAGTTTCCTTGTTTTCTTTTTTCCAATAATATCATTTCTGAATTATTTTTATTCTTATTTAAGTTGTTCTTTTATAACTTTTATAATTTTCTTAATTTCTTTGAGCTTGTTCCTGGGCATGTCTTTCTAGCTTGTTTTAATTGCTTTAAAAAATGATATTCTGCTCCTAATTTTTCTGAAATAATTTTACTACTCTTCTTTCCCAGTTGTTATATTTCAGCAAAATGAGTGTGCCTGTACTAGAAAGAAAAAAAAAAAGACAGCCAACGTAGCTTTTCTAGCTTCAAAGCTCTCTCTACTTCATTTATTTAAATTCTTAGAAAATTCTGTGCTTTGTGATGTGTGCTCTCCTTTCCCCATTTCTTTCTTTTGTTTCTGTTGTTGTTCCTCCATATGGGGGCTTTGTCCTAGCAGCAAAACTGGAGCCCAGCATGGAGACCACTGCCCCGCCCCCGGTGCCCCCCTCCCCCCCCCCTCCCCCCCCCCCCCCCGCACTCTCTGTATCTGTCTACAAAGTTACTCCCAACTCCCAATTTGGACTGGACAATATGTCTGCCATGCATATTAGCACAAAGGATTTCTAGTAATATATACACCACATATAATCAATAAGAAAAAGAAAGCTGTTAAATAGGATAATTTACAAACAGGCAACCTATGAAGGAAGAAACCTGAATGTCAAACATATGAAAAAAAGTGCTTCATATGAAAATGTGCATCATCTTACCAGCTATTTGAAATGCTAATTAAAACATGAAAATAAAGTTGCATCTAACTCAGCACTAAGGACCTTACAATAAAATCTTGACATCTGTTAAACAATCATCACCTCTAAAGAGAGTCCCCCCCAAAAAAAAAAAAAACGCACAAAAAAACAAGAACAACAACTCTGATTAAGAGAAAATTGCATTTCTAGGGCCCTCTCTGGTCTCCCTGGCTTTGCATAAACTTCTCACATCCCAGAATATTCTCCATATACCTGTTTATCTAATTTCTACTCATCTCTCATATCTTACCTTTTTTGTTACCTCTTTCAGGAAAACACTGAGATAGATGTCCTTGCTATGTCTGTTGTTGGCATCCTTCTCTACCATAGCATTTTCCAAACATTGCCGTCATGGTCAGTTGTATGTCACTGTGGCTAGGCTACTCACTGAGTTAGTCTCTTGAACCCTAATTGAGGTGTTGCTGTGAAGGTAGTTTAAAGATGCTGTTCGCATATACAATCACTTGACTTAGGTTCCATAATAAAGATGGGCCTGTTCCAAGTAGTTTAAAGGCCTTAAGAGCAAAATGAAAGTTGCCCTGAAAATAAGAAATTTCCCTTATGAACTGAAATATCACCTCCTGCTTGAGAGTTTCTAGCCTTCCTTTCTTGACTGCCTGCCCTAGGAATTTTGCACTTGACTAGTCAAAGCCCATCCCTTGCAAATCTCCCTCTCTCTGTAAATATATATGTTATAATGAAATATGCACATATTTTGGTGTCTCCCAAAATGTGTAAACACTTTAACAACTGAGAGCTCAATTGATATTTCTTTCTTTTCAGCTTTATCCCACTGGAATATATAATTATTCAAAGTATGTGTGTGTGTGTGTGTGTGTGTGTGTGTGTGTGTGTATAGATATAGATATAGATATAGATTGGGGGGATACCCTATATGTATATTCTAAATATGTTACAGATATGTATATATCCTACTAGTTCTATTTCTCTTGTGGAACACTGGCTAATATATAATCCCTATACCAGTTTATATAATTATCTCTTTTCTTTGACATCAGACTAAGCATCATTAAAACAGGAATGGTGGCCCTAGCCAGTTTTCTAAGTGGTTAGAGCATCAGTCCATGGACTGAAGGGTCACAGGTTCAATTCCAGTCAAGAGCACATGCCTCAGTTGCAGGCTTCATCCCGGGCCCTGGTTGGGTGTGGGCAGAGGCAACCAATCCATGTGTCTTTGTACATTAATTTTTTTTTCTCTCTCTACCTCTCACCCTCCCTTCCACTCTCTCTGAAAAATCAATGTAAAAATATCCTCTGGTGAGTATTAACAACAACAGCAAAACGAATGGCGTCTGTCTTGTTTATCCTTGTATTTCTAGTGGCTAGAATATAGTATATGCTCAAAAACTATTGACAATGAATTTTCTACTGAGACTTGAAGAGGCCCAATATAAAAATATTTAATACAGCTGTGGGAAACCCTCATTAGTACACTATAGGATTGGAGAAAGAAAGGGCTATAAGACTCTAGATGCTTTTGGAAAGTTCAGACAAATGCCAAATAATAAAAGTTCACTCCTTGGAGAAATCAACTTTTGAGTAACTCACTGGGATATTTATCTAGTTTTCAGAATTATAGCAAACATTGAAATGAAGCTCTATAAGGTAGTCATTTCTATACTAAAAAGGAAAGTTTAGCAAATCACTAGCGGTGTGGTTCAGTGGCAATAAACTTTGATATTTTATTTTTTAAAATACCTTTTTATTGATTTCAGCGAGGAAGAGAGAGGAAGAAACATCAGTGATGAGGGAGAATCATTGATTGGCTGCCTCCTGCACACTGCACACTGGGGATTGAGCTCCCAACCTGGGCGTGTGCCCTGACTGGGAATCAAACCGTAACCTCCTGGTTCATAGGTCGATGTCTCAACCACTGAGCCATGCCAGCTGTGCTAAACTTTGATATGTAAATAAAATCTTGTTAGGGAAGTTTTCATGTTATTGTAGTGTGTGCTTTATGGTAGAAACTTTTTATTTGAAAATGTGATTAGCACTGACTCTGAGAATGACTCATAGAAGATGAATCAGAAAGTGCACTGACAGATCCCAAATAATACCAACAAAATATACAGGGTGGAAAAGCTACAGTCATCTCTAAGTCTGTATGAAAGCCGGAGATTGAACTCTCATTGCATCCACGCCTCCTACTCAATCCCCTGAGCTCCCAGAGCATGCATCATTTTCCAAGAAGTTCGTGCTGTATATTTTGCCCAATTAAGGACAGAGAGACAAAGGATGCTGTTCTTGCTCTCTGAGAGCTTTGGCTCTTGTCATTAGTGTAGTAGCTCATATTAGATCATGTTATGGTTTAGAAAGGACCAGGTCTTATTTGTATTTTTTTACTGTGTCTAGCACAGTAATCTGTTTTAATTGCAGCAAAATAGTTAGAAAGGTAATGTTTTACTCAAAGTATGGTCAAGAGAATAAAGAGAAAAATGGGATTAAATGAAAAAAAAATCCTGGTTGTCACATGCCAAACATCCTTCCAGGGAATTTGAATTTATTTCCTTGTTTAATCTTTACCCTAATACTGTGAGGCATGAAGGAAACTAAGCCTTACAGAGGTTAAGGCCTATTCCTTTCTAACTATCCTTCCCACTGCACCCAGGTGACCCAGTCTGGTCACTCATTGGCTTAACAACTATCTATGGCTTTCCATTGTCCTTGGAATAATGTCCAAAACCCTCATCTGATCTTAGGATTTATTGGACCTGGTGCATTCCCTGATTCCAGCCTCATTTCTTGCCATTCTTTCTCCTCTTCTCTCTGGGCATAATATGTTTCCTTCACTTACTGAAGCACACACCTTTTCATACCGAGACTTCCTGTAGGCCTTCTCTCCATCTAGAATGCTTTTTCTTTATTTATGGTTTTTTAAAAATTACTATTACTGTTGACTTTAGAGGAAGAGGAAGGGAGAGAGAGAGAGAGAGGAGAGAGAGAGAGAGAGAGAGAGAGAGAGAGAGAGAGAGAGAGAGAGACAGGGAGAGAGAGCGCGCTCAATATAAGAGAGAAACATCAATTGGCTGCCTCCTACACAGCCCCTACTAGAGATCAAGCCCCAAACTCAGGCATGTGTCCTGACCAGAAATCAAACCCACAATCTTTTTCGTGCATGGGAAGACTGAGCCATGACCAGAAATCAAACCCACAATCTTTTTCGTGCATGGGAAGACTGAGCCACACCAGCCAGGGCTGGAATGCTTTTTCTTCCTCTTTTTTCAAAAAATGTTGAAAGAATGAATGATAGGACATTAGAAAGAATCAGTTTAGGGACAATGCCCAACCAACTGGGCCACACCAGCCAGGGCATTATATCAGCAATTTAAAAGGGAGGAATAAAAGGCTGGAGCTATTATAGGTCACCAAAGTTGAGTTGCTATGAGCGTAAAATGGATAGTTTTATTGATAAAATGTGTAAGCCTTATGGAAACTATAAAGCAAAAACCTAGAGCAGAGGAAAGGGGGAGGGGAAGAGGGTGTGGAACAGTGTATACCAATGAAGAAAATATCCAATTTACAAAGATAAGCAGAAACAGAGAGGAAAGGTACCAATGGAAATACAAAAGAACCAGAAAGCAAAATTGCTATAAATGTAAATGGATTTGATCCATCAATCAAAAGGCACAGAATTGCTGAATAGTTTAAAAGGACAGGACCCAGCTATATGTTACCTATAAGAGATTCACTTGAGCCTTAAGGATATGTAGAATCAAAGCAAATAATGGAAATAGATATTTCATGCAAATGGAAACCAAAAGAAAATCAAGTTATCTATACTTATATCATATAGAATACATTAAGCCAAAAATAGTAAGAAGCAACAAAAAGATCATTATATAATGATAAAGGGGTTGATTCATCAAGAAGTCAAGAAGAGCCGAGACCGGTTTGGCTCAGTGGTTAGAGCGTCGGCCTGCGGACTGGAAGGTCCCGGGTTCGATTCCAGTCGGGGGCATGTACCTTGCTTGCAGGCACATCTCCAGTATGGGGTGTCCAGGAGTCGGCTGATCGATGTCTTTCTCTCATTGATGTTTCTGACTTTCTATCCCTCTCCCTTCCTCTCTGTGAAAAATCAATAAAATATATATATAAAAAAAAAGAAGTCAAGAAGATACAACAGTTGTAAATAGATAAGTGTTTAACATTAGAGCACCAAATATATTAACATGTTAAGCACCCAGCCTGTTTTGTCTTCTGGATGGAAAGTATAGTGTCAGTCACCATTAACTGACCAGGCACTTAACATGGTAAGCAAATACTAATAGATAAGAAAGGACAAATAGGTAATTCTATATAATAAAAGCCTAATATGCAAATTGACTGAATGGCAGAATGACTGGTCATTATGTCATACACTGACCACCAGGGGGCAGTCGTTCAATGCAAAAGCTTCCCCTAGTCCACAGGCACCAGGCCAGTCAAGGAACCCTACCTGTGCATGAATTTTGTGCACTGGGCCTCTAGTAATACAATAATCTATACTAATAAAAGGGTAATATGCTAATTAGGCCAGGAGACCTCTGGACAAAGCCATAGTGGCAGGGCTGAGGCAGAGGTGGTTAGGGGTGATCAGGCCAGCAGGGGAGGGCAGTTGGGGACAATCAGGCCAGCAGGTAGAGTGGTTAGGGGTGATCAGGTAGGAAGGCAGGTTAGTGGTTAGGAGCCAGTGGTCCTGGATTGTAAGAGATGTTCAACTGCCGGTTTAGGCCTGATCTCATAGGGATTGGGCCTAAACCAGCAGTTGGACATCCCCCAAGGGGTCCAAGATTGGAGAGGGTGCAGGCCGGGCTGAGAGACAACCCTTTCCCCTATGCACAAATTTCATGCACCAGGCCACTAATACTGTAATAATAGGGGACTTCAGTATCCTACCTTCAATAATGAATATATCATCTAGACAGAAAATCAAGAAGGAAATGATGGACTTGAACCAAACATTAGACCAAATGGACCTAACAAACATTTAAGGAACATTTTATCCAACAGTATCACAATACAGAGCTCATAATTATACCCCCACATATGTTGTCAACTAATATTTGATAAGGGAGCTACTAACATCTAATAGGGAAAGGATGGTCTCTTCAATAAGTGATGTTGGAAAAACTGGATAACCACTTGCAGAAAAATAATATTGAAACCATATATTATACCATTCACAAAAATTAATTAAAAATTAATGAAAGAACTAAATATAAGACCTAAAACAACATAGCTCATAGAAGAAAACATAGGACAAAATCTTCATAACAATGGATTTGGCAATTATTTCTTAGATATGATACCAAAGGCACAGTTAAATAAAAATGTAGGATTATTAGGTGAGGTAGGGCAAGGTTATGGCTTTTGATTCAAATTGCCAGGTTGCCTTCCAAAAAAAATTCTATCAATTACACACCCACAGACAAACAGTTTTATAGGATCATAGCCATTATTGTGCATTATTTTCTAAACTTTTGCTCATACTTTAATATTTACTTAATCTTTTTGCTCATTTAATAGGCAAAATAGTACTTTAGAGTTTTTTAGTTAAAAATGTACTAAGAGGCCAAAACCGGTTTGGCTCCGTGGCTAGAGCATCGGCCTTTGGACCCAAGGGTCCCAGGTTCGATTCCAGTCAAGGGCATGTACCTTGGTTGCGGGCACATCCCCAGTAGGGGGCGTGCAGGAGGCAGCTGATCGATGTTTCTCTCTCATCGATGTTTCTAACTCTCTATCCCTCTCCCTTCCTCTCTGTAAAAAAGCAATAAAATATATTTTAAAAAATAAAATAAAAAATAAAAATGTACTAAGAAGAAATTGAAATACAGAAATGTTGAAAGAATTGTTTAATGTCTGCCCATATATTCATAGTTTGAGTTTAGAAGAAATATTTTGCTGTATTTGCTTTGACACACACTTAAATATCTATCCACCAATACATACTATTTTTATTATATTTCAAAGTATTAAACTGTTTACTTTCCCTCTCAGCATTTTAGTATCATTAGCACATCATTTAGCATATCATTAGAGTTTAATATGTGTTGACTGATAGCAGGGGTGGGGGGGGGTGGTTGTTGTTAATCCTCATCTGAGGATATTTTTTCCAGAGACAGTGGAGGGGAGGGAGGGAGAGAGGGAAGAAGGAGGAAGAGAGGGAGGGAGGAGGAAGAAAGAGAGGGAGGGAAGGAGGGAGAGAGGGAGGGGAAAACATTGCTGTGAGTGAGACACATCTGTCTCCCACAAGCTCCCTGAACAGGGACAGGGAGCAAACTTGCAACCCAGATACATGCCCCTCACTGAGAATGTGACCCATCCATGCACAAGTGGACACTAACCACTTAGCGACACCACTCAGGGCATCAACTGGTGTTTTTTAGATAAAATTTAAATATAGTGAATGCAGAAATCTTCAGTGTGCCATTTGATGAGTTCTGGCAAATATACACGTATGAGACACAAACTTCTATGAAGATACAGGACACTCTCCCCTGGGATATCAGCGAATTGCATGGGAGCAAAGAGTCTTGGAAGTGCAATGCCCAGGAAACTTGTCTTATCTGTCAGTGAGAGAAAAATTAAGGACAATGCCATCAGTTGGTATCATTTAATGCTGAAATGGAAAACCCTCAATGATGCAGGCTTTGCTACTGCAAATAATATTGCCAAAAGGAAAATCAGTTTATTGAGTAGACAAGACAGAGAGCAGCAGCCTGGCTTGCAATGAAAATGCAGAACCGAGGCTTCCAAAATACACCAAGGAACTCGCAAGGAGCTGCAGGCCATCTTAGATGGTTTGACCCAAATACAGGTGAACATGGAAAAGTGATCTTCAACTACCAAAGGTTTGTGAACTGGAAAATTACCATGATGGGGAGGAGACTGTTTTACACACGGCACACAGCCCATATTTACCAGGCTTCCCGCCAGCCCTCGGACCACCACTTCACCCTGACCTACCTGTCCCTGTGACTGCACCCACGCCTGTGATTCTCTGGGCCCTGCCTGCATCACTGGCTTCTGCAGCTCCCACCGTGGACAGTCCTCCATACCCCAGCCAGCACCATGCCCCAGGCTTCAGCAGATTTTTTTATGGTCTCCAGACTGGACCATTTCCTCTGCAGACACACTTGTTACTGCTGCATGTTGTCCGCCACTCAGCGTCATCTGTACCCAGTGTGAGCCTGTCAGCCATGAGGATCTCAGCATGAAATAAATTAGTTCCTCAACAGAAAAAAAAAAAAAGATACAGGACATTACCATTATGCCAAAAAGCTGCTTCATGCCTCTTTTCATTAAACCCTGCCCTTATCCCAGTGCGTTATTTAAATTTTTTAAAATATATTTTTATTGATTTCAGAGAGGAAGGTAGAGAAGTAGAAACATTAATGATGATCGGTTGCCTCGTGCATGCCCCTCACTGGGGATTGAGCCTGCAACCTGGGCATACGCCTTTGACAGGAATCGAATCTGGGACCCTCCCTCCAAGTCTGCAGGCCGACACTCTATCCACTGAGCCAAACCAGGAAGGGCCTCCCAGTATTTTAAATTATAGTTTACTTGCCTCTGTTCCAGAATATCCTGTCAATGGAATCATACAGCATGTACTCTTGGCATCGGGATTATTTCACGGAGCATAATGTTCCTGAGATTTGGGTTTTTTTCTTCTCCCTTTTTATTGCTGAGCTGTATTCCATGTACCACAAGTATTTTATTGATTCTCCTCTTGATGGGCTATGTTTGGTTTTTGTCTTTTCTGAATAAAGCAGCTATGAATTTTACAAATGTTTTATTTTGCATTTATTATAATGAATAAGGCTATGAATTTTCATTTTCTTTGTTTAACAGCTGTAATTACTCTTTAATGAGTTAAAGATTTAATTATGTGTTTTGTTAAATCGTATCTAATAATTTCAAACATTTTTATATACTTTTAAAATCTTATTTTAATAACAAAGGTATTACCTCCATAACTATTGTACCTTTGGTATTTGATTATTGTCATAACTTTTACTTGGCAGTGATGGCCATTTTTCACAAGTTAGTTCTATAGTAGAACTATTTTATAATATATTCTAAAATAATCTGAAAGGATTGGTTATATTTTTTTAAACAGTGTTCTTCCTCTGGATATCTCATACAACTGCCACATGAACACACACACACAAAAAAAAACTTTACAGAGACAAAATAAGTGGTTTAACTTTGATTTTAAATTCATGTGTAAATTCTAAGCAATCACTAGATTCATAGGTATGAGCTTATTATTAAGTTCTGAAATTGAGTAATAAATATATCAAGTAGCCAAAGTGCAGTTTTTCAAAGTTTTAATTTCCCCTTGGATAATAGTTACTATAAATTTGTATTTCAGAGCTTAGGCTAAAATACTGTTTTTGGATCATTCCATGTGTGAGCAAGACAATATTTTTTTTAAGTCTGGTCCTTCCTCTATTTTGGCAGAATTTAAAGATCTCTAATTAAGTGGAGTGTTCCAAACTGTACAGAATTATGGTTTTGGAAAGAGGGAGCCAAAAGCTTTCTATCAAAGGACCCATTGAGAAAGGAAATAGAAAGGAAATAAAATGGCTGTAGATTAGGATTTTATCAGAGAAAACTATAACATTGTCCTTAGGGAACAACTAATCCAGGTAGCAAAATACCCAGATGGAACCTCTGCTTAGAGATCTGGCAGTGTGCTAAGGAAAGAAAATGGACTTATTTTTTCATGTCTCCTTTACTCTCACAATACTACCACACCACAACACTTCTGACACCAGATCTGTGATGTGGTAGTTCTGTGACACAGACTGGGTGTTATATGATTTAACTCAATTCTGATGCTCTTTACCTGGAGACTCAGATTCCACAGGTTAAGGGCTTAGTCCTTCAAGCATCTCCTACCCAACTTCAGACACCAGTCACAGGTACAGGGTCCCCAGTCTGACTTGGCTACACATCATTTCCCCACAACTCCCTCCTCAGTTTTAATTAATTAGCTAGAGTAGCTCAGAGAACTCAGGGAAGCACATTTACCAGTTTATTAAAGAATGTGATGAAAGATGAACAACCAGATGAAGAGTTACATAGGGAGAAGAAACCATAATGCTCTTCCCTGAGGCAGTTACCATGCAAGACAAATGCTCCTTCTCCCACCTCTTTGTTTTTAGGCATATAACTAGACTCAAGTCTCAGCAGGTCCCTAAAGATGAGCTATAAAGCGTGACCCATGCCCTAACTCAGTGGTCGGCAAACTGCAACTCGTGAGCCACATGCAGCTTTTTGGACCCTTGAGTGTGGCTCTTCCACAAAATACCATGGTCTGGGCAAATCTATTTTGAAGAAGCAGCGTTAGAAGTTTAAGTTTAAAAAACTTGGCTCTCAAAAGAAATTTCAATCATTTTACTGTTGATATTTGGCTCTGTTGATTAATGAGTTTGCTGACCACTGCACTAACTTTGTTTGGCTCAGTCGATAGAGCATTGGCATATGGACTGAAAGGTCCCAGATTCGATTCTGGTCAAGGGCATGTACCTCGGTTGCGGGCACATCCCCAGTAGGAAGTATGCTGGAGGAGGCTGATCGATATTTCTCTCTCATGGATATTTCTGTCTCTCTGTCCCTCTCTCTTTCTCTCTGTAAAAAATCAGTAAAATATTTTTAAAGTGTGCTACACTCAAAAAAAACTACTTGATTTTTCTAATTTGCATAAGCAGAAATCTGAGGAATGTGCCTGGGAATGGATACTGACAGTGTGGAATAATGGTGGAAAGAAGGAATAAGGTTGGACCAGGCCAAATATATTGATATAGGCTCAATAAGGAGAGAGTCTGCATTTAATGTTGCATTTTAGATTGTTAGAAAGGACTCTAATAGTTTGTTTAGTTGTCTGAAACATGACTGAAAGATGGCCCACCATGAGCAAGCTGGAAATGTGTTACCTTTCTTGGTTTAACATTGAGGAAGGGATTGTGAGGCTTACAGAGATTGGAATGTTAGAGTGCCTTTGTCATTTAAGACTGACTCACTTACATTGGGGAAGTCCAGATGCTATGCCAACACTGAGAGAAATTTGTGAGGGGAGCCCTAGCATTCCCGAAAAGCTCTGTGCCTGCTCCTTTCTGTAGGCCAGACCTTATGATGGGAAGGAATTGAACCACTCCATTGGAAAACCTAAACACTATGGGAGTAATTGGGTTCCACGATGGTAGGGGCCCAGTGATGGTACTTACTGCTAAGAGCAAGGTGGACATGCTTACTATAATGGACAGCAGTGTCAAAGCAGCAATCAGAACAGTCTGACTCACACAGACCTCTCGTATTGCCTCGTTAATTGACGGGTTCCTAGAAGTGAAATCAATAGCAAGCCTACTAAATTCTTACTTAATTTGTACAAGCAGAGAAGTTCTAGGTTAAGTGAACAAAAATCTAACCTGAGTCATAAAAACAGAGTTATGGGCCCTTAATCAATTCTCAGAATTGAGCCAGTTTAGAGACTCAGAATTCTTTGAAGAAGAGATCCTCTTAAGGAAGGGCCCTGGTACACTACCTAAAATGTATACTGTTAATCTTCCTCTGGCCTTTTACTAGGATAACTGTACATTGCAGAGAAGAAAATAATTAGATATTTAGGAACCACCGAAGGACACTAATTCCAGGGGATTTGAAACATCACAGTGTCCTGCCACTCAGAGTATGGGATCCTGAAGGTCAGGTGATCTGTGGGGTTTTAGCTCAGGTCCATCTCACATTGGTTCTAATGGTTATTTTCCCATTTCTAATATTTATAATTGGAACAGACACACTTTGCAAAATCCCCACATTGGTTTCCTAAACTTTGGGGCAAGGGCTGTTATGGTGGGAAAGGCCAAGTGAAAGCTATTAGAATTGCCTCAACCTCAAAAAAAATAGTGAGTCAAAAGCAGTACTGGCTCAGCCGGCATGGCTCAATGGTTGAGCATCGACCCTATGAACCAGGAGGTCACAGTTAGATTCCCTGTCAGGGCACATCCCTGGGTTGTGGGCTCGTTCCCCAGTGTGGGGCGCGCAGAAGGTAGCCCATCAATGAGTCTCTCTCATCATTGATGTTTCTAGCTCTCTCCCTGTTCTTTCTTCTCTGAAATCTACAAAAATATATATATTTTAAAAAGCAATATTGAAAAACAAAAATAAAAAGCAATAATGTATCCTCGGAGGGATTACAGAGATTCATGCCACCGTCAAGTACTTGAATGATTGCAGGATGATTCCCACACATTCCCTATTCAACTCTCCTACATGGACTGTGAAGACAAATGGACCTTGGAGTATGTCACTGGATTATGCTAAGCTTAACCAGTAGTGCCTCCAATTGCTGTCACTGCACCATCTTCTCCTAGTTCTTGAGCCTTTGGACTCATATTTACAATTCCCCTCTTTTTCAGGACTTCAGATTCAGACTACATTACATCACCAACTTACTTAATTCTCCACTTGGCAGATCATGGGCCTTCATAATCACATGAGTCAACGACTACAATAAACTGCTCTTATGTATTAGATCTCTATCTTTATCCATATATATCATCTATATCTATAGCCTTTTGGTTTGTTTCTCTTCAAAAACCTGCCTACTGAATTTATCAATTCTACATTTGGAAATATACAACAAGGAAATTACCTCAAACAGAAAATTCTGAATGAAGAAAGATGTTTATGACAACACTATTTATATTGCTTTAGCCCAAGAAAATGTAAGGATATTTTGAAAGTTTTACTATAAAGCTACATAAAAGTATGACTAATTGAAAAATTGTGTTTTATAGATACCAATATATAAATATGTTGTCCTTAAACTAAACCTTGATACCAAAAATAAGATACTTATGTTTTAAGAACTGTTAAGCTTAAATTCAGTAATATTCCCAATATGTCTAAATCTAAAAATCAACATTTATGCAATTCTACCATAGGCTTTTTACTAAAATATTTAGTTAACAGACTTCTCTATTTTCTGCCATATTTGCTAAGATATCTGATTTTCTGAGACAATGGTTGTGCTCAAAAGTCAGGTCTTTCAGGACCATACTGATTAAAATAAAAGATACCATTACAGTACATAAGTTTCTCCAAGACACCAGTGTATGAGAAACTTTCTATTTTGTGGCAGAAAATTGTATATTTACTCATTGATTTCAGAGTGAGTACTACATTTTCTTACATCTAAGTAAAAGAGACAAACACTACACTCTAGCAGAAAATTTCTCAACTCAATTTATTCCGTGTTGATAAATCTGCTTAAACAAATCAATCCATTTTACTCAAATTGGAACTCAAACATCTGTGAACTGACTTTGCATTGGAGTGCCTCATATTATCAAATCTTAAGTTTAACCCACTCAGCTGAGGCAGCCTAAGAAAGCGGAAAGAACAAAGCCCCAGCAATGGGCACATTGTGTTCTTGTTCCTGCCACTAACTCAGTGTGTGACCTGGAGTGTCATTTGTCCACTCAGGGCCTCAGCTTCCACATCCGTAAAGTGGAGCTTGATTTGGACTGAATGCTACCTAATGTTCCTTTCGATTCTAAAATCTTTGAAAATTACTGTAAACTTCATGCTATGTTAACCCTACATTAATTTTCTGTAATACCAGTTCACTCTATGCCTTCCAGAATTGTAGCCAAGAGGTACAAGGATATGTCATTGCAGTGTGAGGCATAATCAGGAAAATTCCTTCACATCCCACCTGATATGGAAGAGTGAGTGATTCTCAGAAGAGACAGGAAAAGCAGAAAGGAGCACTATGCTCTTTACCAGGTAGCGGTAGGGCTCATTCCTGCTTGTTTGAAACAGACTCTATTTGTGTCTGGGCTCATGCTTCTTTTCTCAGTATACATTTTCTGCAGATGGCACAATGCCTTGCTATAGACAAATGCTTTCCAATGTGATTGCCTGATGAATAAACCTAGAGGCAAAACACATCTTCTGCCGAAGCCTGCAAATTGGCACAAAATACTCTCCCCTGAGGGCCCTGTAGGGAGAATTCCCAGGTACATCCTGCCAATCATCCAGCATGGATTTAGGGACTGTGGTGTAACAATGAATTAGGGTATTAGAATTCAGGAGAAGAATAAGACAGAAATCGAGTCATTCTTATAAAATCATCAATGAAAAGCAGAAGGTACTGAAAGGTAAAAGCTGATCTGAGTGATAAGGAGTCTAAGGGCTGGTACAACTCAAGTGTGGAGACCATTAAGGTTCAGAGCATTTGCATAAAACTCCCCAGTGAAGGAGGCTGGAGTGGGATAATTTGGGGATAGGCAGAAAATAGGAAGCCAGGTATTCCTGTTTGGGAAGTCTTACTGGCTCTCCATGTCCTGCAGGCCCAGAAAATTATGCACTTCCGACCTCACACTCAAAATGCTGGTCTTCAAAACCCCAGAGAAATAAATACTCTGTGCTACCAGGTACCTACAAACATCTCTCTCAAAGGAAAGAAAGTATTTTTCAAAGTTGTTGGAACAAAATGAGCTGTATATGACATAGCCCTACCTCAGTGCCTGGCTCTTAAGAGAGTCAGGGAAATCAAAGTGTGCAGTCTAGTTCCTCCAAACCACTTTGTCATCCAAATCATCGTTTCATCCCTGCCTGCCAGGGATGGAACTAAGGTGAGGTAGGTGAGACATTCACCTCAGGAGCAAAATTTAATGGGCCACCAAAAAGCTCAGTAATGAAGATAATACTCTAATGTAACACTTTAATATAAAAATTAATGCAAAATCCATCATGAACAAGGTATCAAATTTTTGATAAGCTAAGGCCGGTATTGTAGCCTTTTTTTCTCTTTTGCCCCAGGCTCCAAAATGGCTTGACTGGGCACTTCCTCTGGCTCTCACTTCCTCTTCATTCCAGTTAAACACAACTGTGAGTGCCCATAATGGAATGTAAGGAGGAGGCACATTTGTGCTCATTGCTTCACTGCCCTGGGGAAGGACTGTCTGGCCAGCTCCCAGGGCTCAAGCCAGGGTTTCAGTTCAAAGCCACCAATGAACTGGCAGGGGGCCCTGGGGACACTCTCGTTTGACCCTGGCCCTCAGAATGAACCCAGGAAGGATAGTTCCCAAAGGCCAATAAAGAGGCTTTCAATCCTGCCCAGCAGCACCGGCCTCTGTTGAAATCATTACTGTGTGCACACAGAAATGTGAGAGGCATGTACAGGGTTTTCACATTTCTCCAGGCACCATTCCATCCTGCATATTGAAGATGGTTCCTGCCAAGAAAAGTGAGATCTTTCACTTCCTGTTCCACCAAACATTCCTGTCGTGATAAACTCCATTGACAGACATTATCATTCGCTATCACACTAGGAGCAAATAGTGAGCTATTTCTCTTTGCTAAGCTCTGAGAGACCATAATAAATGATGACAGGGAAGGATCCATGTTCTGAGAAACTTTTAGTGATTACTGAGGACCTGCCTCCATCATTCCCAAAGGGGAGGTAGGGGAGGGGAGCAGTCCTCTCATCAATGCAATTAGACAGCTGTCAGGATTCAGGCTCTACTCAGGTAGTATATAGCCAGGGGGGATGCCAAAGAAGGAATGTTCCTTAATTTAAACGAATGGCAGGATATTTTTGAAAGGGAATTCTTTTTCTGAATATAAATGATGCAAGGGGGCCACTCTAGAACAGAATACCAATATACTGCGTAACAGTTGTGACCAGATTGATGACATTGGGAAGGCAGGGAGGGCTGACCTCGGGCTTCCCATAGGTACCATTCCTCTGGTCCTGGTGCCTCAGTGACATTGTGCCACACCCAAAGTCCCAATATCCATCCTTGGTCATCTCCACTGGCCTTTGTTATGTCACTGAGAACTAGGTTTAGCAATAATCTCTTAAAATTTACCCATTTCACTAGAAGATTCTTGATTAATAAGAAATTTAAGTTATCTCTAAAGATAAAATACCAGGCATCTGTAGTAAGCAATAGGCAGATACCTCATGACTAAAAATCCTGGGAAACATACCCTGTTTCAATAGGTTGATATCCTGTACCTGGGGATCCTGTGAAACTCACCTTCAGACTTTGGGGATCTCCATATGCCAGAGTGTGAGCACACAACTTTAGACAGTGAGAATACTAAGGTTAACAAAATGGTTGTCTTCATTACCAGTGTATTTGCATCAGAGATACACGAAGTATGTGGCCAAAAAAAATGGGGGCCATATACTGAACCTGACAATCTCAGGGAAGGCCTGCATGGCAAGTCATGCAATCTCAGAGAACAACCGCATAGGATAGTCTGAAAGAAAAACTTCCTAACTAAAAGCAAGTCATGACAGGTAGTCCTAGGCCAATATCTTTCTTAACGAAGTCAAGGTTTGCCCTAGCCAGTGTGGTTCAATGGATAGATCTCTGGCCTGTGGACCTACGGGTTTGGGTTTGATTCTGGTCAAGGGCACGTAACTTGGTTGCAGGTTTCTCCCTGGCCTGGACCCTGGTCAGGGCACATGCAGGAGGCAATCAATGGGTGTGTTTCTCTCACATCACTGTTTTTCTCTGTACTTCCCTCTCTCTTCCACTCTCTCTTAAAAGATCAATGGGTGAGGATTAACCAAAAGATAAATAAAAATAAAAATCAAGTTTTACCTTAGCTGAGCCTCTCTGTTGTCTTCTTGCATCTATAACATGCCTTTGGAATGTCAGAGTGATCCCCTTTTTCCAGACCTTTCAGGGCACAATTTCCCACCAGAGCAGAGACCACAGAATCCTTCATTGTTATCCTGTTCCTCACTTACCATCTCTATGTGCTGTAAAAACTGTTAACTATCCTATACCCACCAATGCAAAAGAAGTGTCTATCCATTTTACTCTTTATCCAATCTCAGAGATTTCCCCCTTTGCTTTCTTCAGCCAACCTAATCTACCACCAGTGAATTTCATGTAACTCCTTTACATCCTCTTCTTTGAGTTTAGTGAATAAAATAAGGTGTAGAACTGCCTTTCTCTGGAGCATTTCCCCAATGTGCTGAGACTGTGCTACCCAGCAATTGTCATTGGTTTGGCTCAAATAAACTCAAAAAATTCTTCCAGATTTGGGCATTTCTTGCGTTGACAAGTGAGAGACTGGACACTTGTTTATGTGTGGGAGACATTGATCTTGGTGTTCCCTCTTTGGAAGATTTTCCTCAGGTTTCCCTCCCGTGATAGGGAGAATAGTGACCCCCCCCCCCTTCACCCTACATATGCCCATGTCCTAATAACCTGGGACCTGTGAACATGCTAGGTTTCATGGCAAGGAGTAACCAGTCTCGGAAGACTAGGAAGGGAGAAAAGATGTAATTAACTCAGATTACCTAAATAGTGTGTGAACACAGTTTTCAAGGGATCACACTCAGAAATGCCTCGAAATATGAGGAAAGAACAGATGAGTAGTAAGATTATTTTTTATGTTGATAGAGCAATTCACTAATTGAGATTTTGAAGATGGTCCAAGTCCGTGTTGATAAGCTCTCCAGTTTTCCTAGTTTGCAATGCCGGGCCAGGCTCCTAAAAAGACCCTCTGGGCTGTCCGCGAGGTGCCTAGCCCAGCGAGGGAGATGCCAGCCCCCGGAAAAGGCCGCCAGGCTCCGTGCCCCCGCCTACTGGTGCCCGCCCAGGGCCAAAGGGGCGCCCCCACCGCCCCGCGGCCAGCTCTGCGCCTGGGAGCACGGAGGTGACTGACCCCGGCCCGGGCCTACCCTCCGCCAGCCATTGGCCCCGGGCCCGGGCGGGACCTCAGGGTGTCGGGCCAATGGGGTGCGGCGCAGGAGGGGCGAGCCCGTCCCTGGGTGGGAGTTCGCAGGCCCCGCACCCCGGCCATGTGGGGGCCCCGCGGAGCAGAGGCGTGCGTGGGGGCGCTGGGCTTCGCGCTCTTGCTGCTGCTCTTCGCCCTGGGGGTCCGCCAGCTGCTGAAGCAGAGGCGGCCCGCGGGCTTCCCCCCGGGCCCGACGGGGCTGCCCTTTATCGGCAACATCTACTCGCTGGCAGCCTCCGCCGAGCTCCCCCATGTCTACATGAGGAAGCAGAGCCAGGTGTACGGCGAGGTACAGCCCGTCGGGCCGCGGGCAGGGAGGGCCCGGCCTTGCTCCCGGGTGGGCTGCCGGCCGCTCCGGCCCGAGGCCTGTCCGTGAATTTCCGGCTTGGGGGGAAGCCTACTTCCTGGGTCGGGCGAGTCCTCGAAGCCGCGCCCCCACCTGAGGCGCCCCGTCTAGACCGGACCCAGACCCGCCCCACGCCCCGCGGGCTCCAGGGGTCCCCTGAGCCGCCAGGCTGGCTCCCGCGCCTGCGCAGTGGGCCTACGGGCTCCATCCTCCTGAGAGAGTTGGGTTGCGGGTTCCAGCCCTCGCACGTTGGGGAAGCAGGCGTGTGGCTTCTGGGACCGAGTCAGTGGGTATAGATGCTGGGATGTCTGCATTTCGGGGCGGCTGTTGAGGCGTTTGCTGCGAGGATTAGCAAGTACTTGGGAAGGCCCCAGCCGAGACGTGGGCTGGTAAACGACTGTGAATGAGTGAATGAACGACCCCAAATCCCTGCGGGGCTCTGCGGCGCAGGGGGTCACCGCGGGGCCGACAGGCCGGGCAGCTGCCGGGGCCTCCTTCCACTCTGACCTCCTTTACACTCCCAGGGTCCCAGCGCGGAGCCCCCTGCGCCTGCCTCAGCCAGAGGAGGAGCCTGCCCCCAGAAATGCCAGGGCGGAGGGCCAGGGCACCAGCCTGTGTTGGGAGGTGCCCCCGCCTGACCCCGGGAGGAGGCGGGCGCTTCGGAGCACGGGCACTGACCCGGCTCACCTGTTCTGTTCTGAGCCCATTCATTTATGGACAACAACAAGCCAGACTCTTGCCAGGTGCCGCGGGTGAAGAGGAGAGGGAGGCAAACACAGCCCCACTTCAGGGGGCAGTTCCGGTAACCGGAGGGGAAAACATCCCTCTGATTGTCCACCACCAGCTGGGGCGAGGGCTGTGCGGGAACAGTGCAGCAGGGCTGCTTGGCAGCTGTTCCAGGTTGAGGCTTCGATCCTTACTTGAACCCGGTTTCACAATTCTGTGTTTCCGCAGCCCACTAATGGTTTACATCACCAAAAGGAAGCTGGCCTGAGGAAAGCAAACACACAATTCTTAGATTTTATTTTTTACCCTCCAGTTCTCCAGGAATTGAGTGTATTTCCATTAATACATATTTGATCTCTGCTGTGTTGGTACAGAACATCATAATATTCTAGAGAGGTCATTAGATATGAGAGCAGGAAACCGGATAAAATTTTACCTTCTTTGAATTTTAATTTTTTCCTCATGTGTGTAATGAAAATAATAACTGAGAGCAGTTAAGTACTATTTAAATGTCCTTGGTTATTAATTGCAGGACAATTTATTAGACCTCCGAATTCAAACACAATTTTATTTCATTTTTTTTTTTAAAAAGATTTGGTTGTTTTTTTTTAGAGAAAGAGGAAGGGAGAGGGAAAGAGAAACACCGATCTGAGAGTAAAACATCCATTGGCTGCCTCATGGGGATCGAACCTGCAACCCAGGCATGTGCCCAGTCCAGGAATTGAACCTACAACCTTTTGGTGCACAGGATGACTCCCAAATAAGCCACACCAGCCAGGACTCAAATGTATTTTAAAACCAATTTTTTGAAATGGTGTCTTTCAGAATAGGAATATGTTTCTTATATATAAAGATATGAGCTGAAAGGACTGCTATATTTACACTGAACATATATTTTTGGAAGGGAGTCATCTAAGTCTCATAATAAATTACAAATTAAATTAGAAACATGCTGGAAAACTTATCTTGGGATGGGTAGTTTTGGTTCAATGGATTTTTAAGAATTTGGCATGAGTAAATGGTTTTATTGCTGGTATAGCTGTGGTTCTTTACAAAGGGCTTTTTACTGGAGGTGGTAAAATCAAGTTCTTTTAATAGGTAAGAGAAATAGTGGAAGACACTGCCTGAGACTTGAATGCTACCTAACATTACCTTTTAACTACAGCAGCACTTGATCTTTAAGTGATGAAATACCCCTAGCGATCTCCTATTTTCTTAGAGTTGTTTCCCAGTTCTGACAATGTCGCAAAGTTAGTGTAAGTTGTTAATACACTATACAGCTATAATATACTATACAAAAAATTTTTGGAAGTGGAAGGAGACTATTATCTTCTATACTTCTGGAGATTGTAGAAAGTTGTTGACAGGGCTTATTTGTAAATGGAATATTTTTTTGCACTATCTTTATAATTGGGAGATGCGTGCTAGCAGAAAAATAAAGGACTTGGAAATTGCTTATGAGAACTGACAATCACTTCAAGTGGCGCCTATTTTTATGAAGTCTGTGAGTTCAGTTCTCCTCTATAACTTTTGAAAGGAAAATAACCAGACCTCAGGTTTTATACATTTATTTTAAAGGCAATCTTAAATAGAAATGTACTACATCAAGAATTGCCTATTCCTTGGAGATTCACTCTTAATATATTAAGTTTCTGCAGTTACTTTAATCTTATTTCAATTTCGAAAAGGATTCCCTAGCCAGTAAAGTAGTAAACAAGTGGTTTTTACAGATTATGTTCAGGTAATACACGTGGGACAATAAAAGAATTACTTTAAGGCAAGTGAAATTGACAACTTATTAAATTTATTTATATAGTAACTGAAAGGTGAACATGGTAGATTAGCATGGTGGTGCACACAGGCAGGTTAAATAGCAATCTCAGACATTGGATAAAGAGAAGTTAAATTTATTTAAGGATGGGGGATGGGATATCCCAAGGGAAGGGCTGCACAGCACCGAGCCAACGGGATATTGGGGTGATGATGGCAGCACCCAGGAGCTGAAGTTTCATCCTTACATGCAGCCAGAAGTGTAGTAGAGTATTGAGAGTAGAAGAGACACACAGAAAGAGGAGTTTCTCCATTATATCTGCGAAAATTACCCTTCTAGGTAGGTCCTTCCTTTTCATTACTGCTTCGGGAACTGGAGAAGTCCCACCTTTGCTCAGCTGAAACCCTTACACTGCCACTTTTGACTAACACCACTGCTTGTGGCAGGCAGCCCATGCTCCTTCCCCAGGTTCCAGACGTACCTACTGCTCAGCTGGCAGGGCCTATTCTTGTGCCAAAGACTCCATTGTTCATCTGGTTGATTCTTGTGCCAAAAACTCCATTGCTCAGCTGGGCCTGTTCTTGAGCCAAAGACTCCATTGCTCAGCTGGTTGATTCTGTTACTGTTTGGAGGTTTCCATCAGTATTGCTGCTGTAATTATTTCTGCTAAATTCTTATTCTCTGCCAAGACTCTTGGTCTTTTTTTTTTTTTTTCCAAAGTAGTGTGAAACATGGCTAACTCAGCTCTGCCTGTTTGACTCAATATTTTGATGGTAAAAAGCTCTCAGCCAACTCCTGAGAGGATGGGGATAAGCATTCTCTGCATCCCACTGATAAGGTAGCACTGTTCCCTCACCGGACTAGTTTCTTATGGGCCTGGGTATAAGGTGTGACATTGTAAGTGAACCTGAGGTGAAGCAGAAGAGAAGCTCCAGCAAGGCATGGCATGGATATTTTGTCTTGCCTTCCCCTTAGCCGAGGATGGTCACCTGTGCCTGTGTGGTGAATGCTGTGAAAGGAGACAGCATGGAGTCACTGTGCTAAACCCCATGTCAGCAAACCAGGACTTAACTGCAATTTCAATCTCCCCAGGAATGTAACCTCTGACCACTGGTCAGCACTTTATAATTTGGAGATGTGTCCAGTACTAGTCAGGGAGTATGCTGGACAAACGTCTTTGTTCCCCTTAGGAGAGTGACTTTGCCTGAAAGTGCATTCTTTGCTAATTTCCTTTTCACATTTTTTTTCTGCCTTTAAAATTTTTCCTTTTCTACGGCTCTTTGGAGCTCCTTTCTCCTTATTTGATGGAATACTGTCCAATCATAAATCATTAAAAAAGCCAATTAGATCTTCAGATTTACTCATTTGAATTTTATATTTCAAAGTTGTCTCTTATGCCTTTAACAGTCCCTTTTCTAAATCTGGAGTAATAAGTGATTTGTAGATGGTGATGCTTCTTTATAAATCTTTGAAGTAAAAGGAAATTCCTAGATATCATTGAATGTTTTGAGTTGGAATGAATCTTAAAAGAGCATCTGACTCAAGTACCATAGTTTCAGTGGTAACCCTGACGCCCCAGAAGGTTAAGGGTTCTGCACAGGGTTTTATATTTTTATAATGACAAAGCTTAAGCAAGAACCCAGGCCTTTTGAGTCAGGTACTCTTTTTATTATACCATTTGAAAGATTATGTCTTCGGGCATCGAATGCATAATGAAATCATTGTGTTCAATATGCCTTGTAGAGAGAAGACACTCCACACATTATCAGTTGAGTAGGAAATAAGTGCCTATATTTTCAGGGAAGTGACAAATCTGGGAGAGCTGCTTAATACATATTAATTTCCATAGTTACCTTTCTCCATACATTTTTCCCATTTAATTGTTTTTCTTTTCTTCCTCAAAGATCTTCAGTTTAGATCTTGGAGGTATATCCACTGTGGTTCTAAATGGCTATGATGTAGTAAAGGAATGCCTTGTTCATCAAAGCGAAATTTTTGCAGACAGACCATGCCTTCCTTTATTCATGAAGATGACAAAAATGGGAGGTATGTTTATTTTTACCTATTTAGTGATTTACTAATCTATTTCAAATCGTATTTATTATTTTATGTAAATTTAGCATGTAGAGTTTGCATTCCATTGTACTGGTTAATAGGAGGTATTAATTAATCAATTTAGGCTACAGACCAAGTATTTGAAGACTTTCAGGCTCCATTTCAATCATACAGGGGTGGGCAGAACTTGCTTTACATTTGTGAGTATGTGAACCACAGTTTATCCTCTTATGATTATTTATTATTATGTTATTTTCCATAGGAACAACTATAAACCTACTTTTGCCCACCCCTGTATTTTAGACTAGTACATACTAATTCTCTTGTAATCCAGTTTTAGTGAATATTGTACATAATGTTTTAAAGAATTGGCACTTAATCTATGCAAGTTTTATGAAATTAGGAATACACATATGTGCATGCACACTGGTGCCTTTTGAAGCCAGTCATGGGTACATGGTGACATTTTTTGCTTATAAGATTATAGAACCTGAAGCAGCCTTTCTTAGCTACTAATCAATTTGAGATATATAAAAAAATAATTGTGGTATTTGTGTAAAGGATTAGGATTTTATATGGTTTAGTGTTGATCAGTGTTGGAGGAGTCCATATTTAACAAGGGAAAAGGGCTAAATGCTAACAGAACTGTTGAGAAGAAAGCAGCAGCAAAAAGTCTAAAATAGAATGCTGAAGTCAGATGCAATGGTTTTAATACATCCTATATAATGAAAGACTAATATGCAACTCATCCCCTTGAGAGTTCAGCCCACCAGGAGTTCAGCCACTTGCTATGATGTGCGCTGACCACCAGGGGGTGGCACAGAATGAAGGAAGGCCCCGGCCGGCAGCCAGCTGGGGGAAGGAAGGCCCTGGCCAGCAGCCGGAAGGCCCCAATTGGCTCTGATTGCAGGCCAGGCCTATGGACCCTACCCATGTACGAATTTTGTGCAGTGGGACCTCTAATAACAGTATAAGGGTTTTAACAGTAATGGTGTCCAGAATTCTCCAATTTAATGAGAGCTTCACATTTAATTTTAAAGTAAACTTTATAGTAACTTGCTTAGATAGATTAAAAAGACATTGATTAAAAAGTAAAAATAGCCGAGACCGGTTTGGCTCAGTGGATAGAGCGTCGGCCTGCGGACTGAAAGGTCCCGGGTTCGATTCCGGTCAGGGGCATGTACCTTGCTTGCGGGCACATCTCCAGTGTGGGGTGTGCAGGAGGCGGCTGATCGATGTCTCTCTCTCATCGATGTTTCTGACTTTCTATCCCTCTCCCTTCCTCTCTGTGAAAAATAAATAAAATATATTAAAAAAAATAAAGAAAAAGAAAAAGAAAAAATAACCACATATTATATCACAAGGCAAATCAACTAATGCAAAGAAAGCACTAGTTTTTTAAAGGCCAAATTCTTAGGCCAAAGTATAATGATACTTAAAGCAATAATATAAATAAAACTAATTTCTAGCCTCTGCAATAATTGTCTAAATAATAAATTAGGCAGGTAGCTCAGTTGGTTAGAGAGCATTGTCCTGGTAAGTGAAGATTCAATACCTGGTAAGGGCACATACAAGAAGCAACTAATGAATGCATAAACAAATGGAACAACAAATCAATGTTTCTCATTCTCATTCTCATTCATCCTCCCCCACTTTCTCTCTCAGTGTTGAAAAACTCTCTCTTTCCCTTTCTCCCTTCCTACCCCTCTCCTTCCCTGCTCTGTCTCTGAAATAAATCAGAGCCACCATTAGCTCTCTGTTGGGAAACATATTACCCAAGTATACAAGGCTCCTCTGTGCCTTCTTGAACATGTATACCTTTACCCACAGTTTGCTTTCATCCCAGTTCGTTCCATTCGATCAGCTGTCCCCTCTGCCAGCAGTGATCTCTCCCCAGATATCTGCTTGACTTACTGTATCATCTCCATGTCTTTATTTGTGTCATCTTCTCCATGAGGCTTTCCCTGGCCATACTACCTCCTTCCTTGCTGTATACTTTACATGTTCATTTGCCTGTCCTCACAAGAGTAGGGATCTGTTGCCTTTTTTGTTCACTGATATATCTGTGACATTTAGAACACTGCCTGGAGCATAGCAGGTGCTTCATGAATACATGTTGAATGAATATTTGTTGAATGAATCTGGGAGTATGGAAAGAAAATGAAATGCAGAAATATAAAATCACTGCACAGCACTAAAGGCCCCATTATGGATGGCTAACTTTATCATAAACTCCAAATTAAAAATTCTTGCACAAAAGTTAATGGAATGTAGATTACATAGGTACCTCATGTAGATAAAAGAACATGACATTTTTTATCATAGGTGTACCTATGTACAAATTATAAGTGAAATGTTAAGTACATGTTACCCCTAACCACTCTGCTTGCCAGCTTGATCACCCCCAACTGCTCCCCTGCCAGCCACAGAATATCCTATATAATAAAGAGGTTATATGCAAATTGGCCCTCACATCATCACAAGATGGCCAACCCCACATTGTCACAAAATGGCTGCCTCCAGTAGTAGGAAACAGCTCTGATTCACTGGGTCTAATTTTAGTTTTATAGAAAGATCATTTGGAGAAGAATAACTAACCATCTTTTTTCTTTTCTCCATAGTCTTTTTAGCTGTTAGGGACAGGGATTGTAGACATTATAACATATTTTTACCTTTTTTTTTCAGGTTTACTCAATTCCAAATATGGCCGAGGATGGATTGATCACAGAAGGTTAGCTGTAAACAGCTTTCGCTATTTTGGATATGGCCAAAAGTCTTTTGAATCTAAAATTTTAGAAGAAACCAAAATTTTCATTGATGCTGTTGAAACATACAAAGGCAGACCTTTTGACTTCAAACAGTTAATAACAAATGCTGTTTCAAACATAACCAATCTGGTCATTTTTGGAGAACGATTCACTTATGAAGACACTGATTTCCAGCACATGATTGAGCTATTTAGTGAGAATGTGGAGCTAGCTGCCAGTGCCTCAGTCTTCCTGTATAATGCCTTCCCATGGCTTGGCCTCTTACCTTTTGGAAAACATCAGCAGCTGTTCAGAAATGCCGCTGTGGTCTATGATTTTCTCTCCAGGCTTATCGAAAAAGCTTCTCTCAACAGAAAGCCTCAGTTACCTCAGCATTTTGTTGACGCTTATTTAGATGAGATGGATCAGAGTAAAAATGACCCATCATCTACTTTATCCAAAGAAAACCTAATTTTCTCTGTGGGTGAACTCATCATTGCTGGAACTGAAACTACAACCAATGTGCTACGATGGGCAATTCTTTTCATGGCGCTTTATCCTAACATTCAAGGTAAGGACTCTCAATCTCAAGGTCTGAACTTACATTTAGGACTCACACATGTTTTAGAGTCTTTGGACCTATCCAAAGCAGTTTATTTTGGAACTCTTGCAGTGTTAGCCAAGAAGAAAAATATTTAATAGTTATAAAAAGTTTCCTTTTTAAAAAATTAGATTTTTATTGATCTTCAGAGAGGAAGGCAGAGGGAGAGAGAGAGAAACATCAATGATGAGAGAGATCATTAATCCGCTCTTCCTGCATGACCCCCACTTGGGATTAAACCCACAACCCGGGCATGTGCCCTGAGTGGGAATCGAATTGCATGCAACCTGGTTTATAGGTCCACAGTCAACCCCTTAGTCACACCAGCTGGGCAAGTTTTCAAATCTATTATCTCAATTCATGTAAACACCTTAGAGAGAAAGAGGTTATATTATGCCTGTTTTATAAATGAGGGAGGCTGAGTGACTGACATGCTCAGTCTCATTCACTGGAAGTGGCAGAATTGGGACCTGAACCCTGGTGGTTTTGTTTCAAGTTTTATGCTTTACTATTTTTCTTACTGAGAATGAGATGTTATTCCAATTCTAGGTTTGTTTGGTTTTCATTACTCTTACTGTGTTATTCACAACAAAGTTACCCAGAGCATTGGTTACTGGTAGTAGAAGATTTATGGTATGTATGTAAATAAACTCCCAGATCATGAAAAATCTGCATCTGGTTGGACCCATGCCCTACTTATTACTACAGGTTATCCCTTGTTTACCACAAAGGGAAATTACTTTAGATACACTTTTTCAGATTGCATAATAACCCGAACACTTTCTTCTCTAACAGGACAAGTACAGAAAGAGATTGATTTAATTATGGGACCCAATGGGAAGCCTTCTTGGGATGACAAATGCAAAATGCCTTATACTGAGGCAGTTTTGCATGAAGTTTTACGATTCTGTAATATAGTGCCATTAGGGATTTTCCATGCAACCTCTGAAGATGCAGTTGTACGTGGTTATTCTATTCCTAAGGGCACAACAGTAATCACAAATCTTTATTCTGTACACTTTGATGAAAAGTACTGGAGAGACCCAGAAATATTCTATCCGGAGCGATTTCTGGACAGCAGTGGATATTTTTCCAAGAAGGAAGCTTTGGTTCCGTTTTCCCTAGGTAAGTGAACTTCCACAGTGGCATAACTTCAGGGCAAAGTATAATGGTGGTTCATTAGTGTAACATTTTGCTGTTGTTGTTAGTCCTCACCCTAGGATATATTTTTCCCCATTGATTTTTTAGAAAGTGGAAGGGAGGGAGAGGGAGAGAGAGAGAGACATTGATATCGCTGTGAGGAAAAACACATCAGTTGGTTGCCTCCCACACACACTGTGACTGGGGCAGTGATGGAACCTGCAATCCAGATACACGCAAATTTCGAACACATGACCCTTTAGTGTGAGGGTTGACATTCTAAACACTGAAATGCTGGCCATTGCAGTACAACATCTTAATCTGAAGCTCTCTGTTGCAGAATTATCTGTTTCAACTCTGAAAACATAGCATTGATTCTTACAGGACAGAATAGTTTAATTAGAGGTCATTAATACCCATATCTACTCAAAAATAAACAAGCGTTAATTGAGTATCTAGAGAGAAACTGATGAGAGCTCTGACTCCTGAAACATTTTTGTCTGTGGATTTTTGGCTTGTAATCAAAACTACAAGAGCCAGAAGGTCAGTAACAAGTAGCTTGAGGAACAGATCCAGGGAGGGGAATGACTCATAATTTGAAGTGAAACGAGAATCGAGCTCTCTTGGCTCCTAGTTTATTATATCTCTTTTCTAAAAATACTGCTTCTGCAGTGAAAAAGTGCACAGATCACAGGACCCTCGGGAGATGGACTGGAAACTCTTCCTTTAATTGGGGAAGGGTACACATTGAGTCATCTGAAATGAAATGACCTTCTCTTGAATCTACAGAACAAAATGTCACACTTCAAATTAGATCTTTCACAGCATACCTCAGGCTTTGTTGCAAGGGAAGTGGGGGAGGGACTATTAAGTTTACAAAGTCCAGAAAGGTAAAGAAATGGATTTTGGGAGATGAAAAGCCAACTTCTATTCTTTGGAGTTTAAGGAAATTCTTTAATAAGATTAACCCTTTATAACTTTTTTTAAATTCCAGATTTCCAGAATTTAGACATCTATTTTGTAATGTATTAGACATACATTTAGGTGAAAATTGTGGATTTCAAAAAGATGACAATGTCTGTTTTTTTCTGTTTAGGAAGAAGACATTGTCTTGGAGAACAGCTGGCTCGGATGGAAATGTTCCTGTTTTTTACAGCATTGCTTCAGCGGTTTTACTTGCATTTCCCCCATGAACTGGTTCCAGATCTGAAGCCCAGGTTAGGCATGACCTTGCAGCCCCAGCCCTACCTCATCTGTGTGGAAAGACGCTGAAAGGGCACGTTGCTGTGTGGAATGAGGCCTTTTATGTTCATCTCACCCCTGAACCTAGTTTAAGCAGTGCATGTGTTTGGTCAAAAGCCACAGCATCAGAAAGTTAACACAGATGTGTCTTCATTTCATTTTATTTTTTAAAATGCAGATTATGAGATTCTTTTTAACAAAAATGTTTTTATTCATTTCAGAGAGGAGGGGAGAGGGAGAGAGAGAGCGAGTGCTCGAGAGAAACATCAATGATGAGAGAGAATCCTTGATGGATGCTCTCTACTGGAGATCAAGGCCACACCTTGGGCATGTGCCTTGACAGGGAATCAAACCGTGACCCCCTGGTTCATAGGTCAATGCTCAACCACTGAGCAACACTGGCCTGGCCACACAAATTTGCCTTTTTTCAAGCTTTTATGACTTCTAAGGTAGAATTACCTCTTGAGGAAAACAAAGGTGAAAATGCCAGGTGTTGCTTAAGACACTAAGATTTTCCATGGTCGCCTTAAGCAGAGCTTGACCTTTCAGCCTCTAGTTGAGCACCAGGAACCCTCTTCCATCTTGCTGCTGTCCTGGGGCTTTACTTCCAAATGCCAGTGCTGTCTCCTTTCTGGTCAGGTACGTCATTAATAGTTTGTGTGGTGCTAATCCAGTTTAATAGAGAGTTTGGACTACAGATATATTTCATTTTAGACATGGTGGCAGATGATAGAAGAAATACTATGTATTTAATATAGAACCTTCCAGTGTTCTCAAATCTTGCTCCCTGCTATGTGTTCATACTGAGTATCCACCCCTACAGCAGCAATTCTTACAATAATGTATTTAAAACATAAACAAAATGTAACAATTAATTCTTGGTAGGCACAGACAATTTACATAGTACCACTTTTTCCAAAACCAGTCACAGGGCTTAAAGATTGAATTCTTTTAATTTTTAGAGGTCTTTAAGCATTTCCACGATTATTGTTAAATGAGGGACTTCCCATTGATAATTATGCCAGGGACACAGTGTAAACTGTGACTGTCCTGATCAAACAGGTGTGTATATTCCAGTTATAGGTTTCTGTTTTAAAATCTTAATTCTTCTGAAGTTGTACATTAAGGGTTCATGCACTCATAACTTGGCCCATAAATAGTTGCAACCTTGGAGTAAATACACAGACAGTGACTTCTGTTAAAATATTTCCCTTTTTGTATGTCATGGGGAATAAGAATGTATGTGTGTATAAACATGCATTATGCACTTGTATTTGAATAAAAAGCACTGGCTAGATTAATGTGAACCTAATGAAAATGGTGATTTTTAAAAGACTGAGAGAAAAGGGTAGAGTAACATCTTAGTGTGTTTGACTTCCATCAATTAAAATTTTGATTATATACCAGTAATTATATTCATTTATATATAATATGTAATAAAATATGCATTAAATATATAATACATAAATAAAATTAAAGCCACAACTTAAAGATATATTCTTAAAAATTAAAATAATTTTTTACTAATTAATGCCAAGATTAAATTAAAATCATTTAAAGGTCCCAAATGATTTTAATATGCAGCTTGTATAAAATACTGTCTTAAGATTCTCCAAATTTCCAAAACTGACACCTGCAGTAATAAAAAATACCTATATAGTCATATAACAAATAAATTTAATTCATTCTTTAAGACAATGTCAACAAAGAACATTCTAGTTTTAATGGCAATCCTATACATTTTTAGAGAATAGGAAATGACATCTGCCCAACTGATTTTTAATGCTAGTATAATTTCGATGCCAAATGCATTATCTATATACAGAAAGGAAAATATATGTCAATCTCACTTATGCACAGAGACGCAAGAAAATATATAGCATGCATACCAAATTACCTCTTATAAAGACCCTAGTCAGATTTGATTAGAACCTTCACAATGGACTTATTTTAACTTAGTAAGCTTTTTAAAGTACCTATCTTCCAAGGCAAGCCACATTCTGAGATACTAAGGGTTAGGACTTCAATATATGAAGAGGGGGAGAGGGTCACTAAACTCATAACACCAGCTAATGAAGAATTACAGGGTTAAGATCTAAATGAAGGAGGAGGGCGGAATGCCACACTTTTCTTCCAAATCTGAAAGAAACAACTGAGAGGCAGATAGAGTAAAGCACAGTTTTTGATAGATTCACAGAGCTAGGGGCTAAAAAATGGGAGAATATATACTACCAAGGGACTCTAAAAAGCTATGTTTCAGCTCTAGCTGGTTTTGCTCAGGGGATAGAGTGTTGGCCTGTGGACCCAAAGGTCCCAGGTTCCATTCTGGTCAACGACACATGCCCTGGTTTTGGGTTCAGTCCCCAGTAGGGGCCTTGCAGGAGGCAGCCAGTCAATGATTCCCTCTCATCATTGATATTTCTATCTCTCTTCCCTCTCCATTCTTGCCTGAAATCTATATTAAAAAAAAAAAAAGTAAAAAAAATATATATATATACTTCAGAGTAAGACTGGAACAAATGGGTTTCAGTGGCATTGAAGCTAAACTCTGAATCACCTCAGTCCCTGATTGGATTAAGATGATTCAAGATTCCCAGCAGCTTGCCAGAGGCAATCAGATCATCTCTGTAGAAATATGAAAATCCAAGGCCTCAAATATATCTTGAATTTTTTTTATATACAGTGTTGTCACTCAATAATGACTAGCATACAAGGAGACAAGGTATTGATTGAAACCAAAAGAAATAATAGACAACAGAAAAAGACCTTCAACAGATCCAGATATAATCAGCTGCACACTTTACCATGAACATGCTTAAATACCTGTAGTGCTCTACCCTGTTTCTGTTTACTAGATGTATTTGCTCATTCCAACTCTACCCCAAACTCATCCCCATCCTCAAGCATTAAATGCACCTTCCATTGCCAGGACAACTGTTCTCAGTTGATGGGGTCATCTCTCCTGGAATCCCCAGGAGGTTAGCATGAACTCCCCCTCTCCCCTCCTCCCTGGAAGGTAGTAACTGACTAATCTAGGAGTATTTAAGTCACACCCACAACCCTTGCCTGAAGGAGGACAATTGTGTGCTCCAGAGCTTCATCCCATGGGATCAGGGTAAGAACTTCAGCCACATAAACACCTTGAGCTTCTCCCCAGGCCCCTTCCTTCTCTTACAAAATTTGAAACCAGACAGTCAGTGGGTCTATGGTGCCTGTCACTACTTGAGCCAATTAAGCAGAGATGGGGTTGAATCATACAAGAGTGTTTATTCTAATAATGCTGGCAGCATGGGAGAGTAAGCAGGTCATCCATGAAAATCTCTCTCCCCCACCATAAGCCAGCTGCTTATATGAGGTAGAAGGACAAAAATTACATGGGGACATAGGCAAAGGGAACAAAAATGAATATACAAAAGGAATGAAAATGGATGTAATAGTTACACATTACAGGCAATGTGGGCTAGGGGTTTGCAAAGGGCAGGCATATCCCATTGTTTCCTTTCTGCAACTAGATTGTTAATCTTTCTATGATAATAGGCTGTTCCCTGATAGGAATGGACCACATTCAAGCTTGACTCCCAGATCCCCGGGAGTGTACAACTCCCATCCAGGTTAAAATTTGCTTTCTTTAATCAGAACCGAACCATCACGATTAACAGAGCATGATTAATATTTCTTACAACTGTAGCCGGTTTCCACTATTCTATTTCTCCCTCCTGCCTGTAAGAGTTTCATCTAAGAGCTTTATTCAATAATAGGGTAACCGGACAACCAAGGGTTCCAGGCTGCCTGTCACTACTTGAGCCAATTAAGCAGAGACAGGGTTGAATCATATATGGGCTTTGATTCCAATAATGCTGGCAATATAGGAGAGCACAGTTTTTGATAGATCCACAAAAACCTTCTCTGCCACTCTCCATAAGCCAGCTGCTTATATTCGGTAGAAGAGTAAAGATTACGTGGGAAAGTAGAAACTACAAGCGTGGGAAAGTATCATTAGAGGTTGTAAGTCACGCAGGCTCGGGGAGAGAAGGGGTCGCACAGAGCAGGTGCCTCTGGGCTCCCCAGGACCAGATTACAGGCAATAGAGGTTTGGAGTTATAAAGAGCAGGTGCTTGGGACTAGATTGTTTCAGCCTCGAGGTTGTAAATCTTTCCATTGCATTTGGATGTTAGCTCCCATGTCCCAGGACATACATCTCTCAGCCAGGTTAGAATGTGCATTCTCTAATCAGAACAGAACCGTCACAATTAACAGAGCATGATTCATACTCTCCCCCCCCCCCGTTTTATTTGTTTGTTTAAGAGAAATTAATTTAGTCATGCAAGAGCTGGAGAAGATTCTGTTTCATATTTCTTATAATTGTAGCTCGTCCCCAATATTTCATTTCTGCCCCTAACAATAGCAGTTTCACAAGAATTCCAAGCCCAGGCTCTGCTTCTAGGAAACCTAACATGTTTAAGATTGAGAAATTCATAAAAGAATTAAAAACCATAAAAGAAAATCAAGCGTAAATTCTAAAACTGACCAGTACATTTAAGGACTTAGCAGATGGATTTTATAGCATACAGGTCACAGCTGAAATATTGTGAAGACCGACTAGAATTAAGTACAGAGAGGTAAAAGGATGGAAAATACAAAAAAAAAACAACAACAAAACAATGTAAAAGACATAGGGGATATAATGTTAATATCTAACTTGTATATTTGAAACCCAGAGCAGGAGAAGAGAAATAATTGGACAGAATAATATTTGAAAATCTAATATAAAAATTTTCCAAAGCTAGTGAAAAACACCAGGCCAGAGTTCCAAGAAGCCCAATGAATGCCATACAGGGTAAATAGGAAGAAAATCACTCCAAAGCAACAAGACAAACTTCACAATGGAGATAATGGCAAGCCAGAAGACACCATGATCTCTCTTTAAATGCTGAAAGAGAATACTTGATGTATAAAATTACATGCAGCCTTGACAATCTTCATTTCAGGCGTGAGACATTTCAGACAAATAGAAATCAGGTGAGTGGTTGTCTCAAGCAGGGAGGAGGGGTTGGGAAGAAGATGTGAGGACTTCTGGGAGAAAGTCCTGTTTGCTTTATAATGGTTTCTGCTTTATAATATTTTATTTTGCTGTGTATACGAAACCAAAATGTGGACATCTGAGTCCGAGTTCGTTGTCTCACCGAAATGGAAGAATGAAGTTGCAGACAAAAACAGCGCGGGCAAAATTCATTGAGTACATGCAACCTATTTAAACTCTATTAGTCCTGTGTAGAGTCCCATAAGGCCATAAGCCATGTGGGCTCGGGATGTGCTTCCTCACAACCGGAATTCCAGGTATCCATTGTGTTCTGTGATTGGGTGGGGAGAGAGAAGCTACTTGCCCTTTTTTATGTATATGTTTGTTAGTTCCTGAGTGGTTATCTGCAAGCTGCCAGTCTAAGCAATATCCATACATTTTAAAGTTCATTCTTCTCCCGTGCACCCTTCCCTCCCCACCTAGTAGTATCTTAGTAACTCCACCTAGAAGGGTTTTTGGGTTTTACTTTCCCTTCCCATGGCCCCACACCTACTTACCTACCTTTTTTTTTATTTCATATTCATAATGTATATTTCACAAAGACATTAAAAATTTTACTCATTTTTTTTTTTAATCCTCTCCCGAGAATATTTTTTTGGGTTGATTTTTAGAGAGAGTGGGAGGGAGGGGAGAAACATCTATGTGAGAGAGACACATGGATTGGTTACCTCTCACACACACCCCAACCAAAACTGGGATCCAGCCTGCAAATGATGTACGTACATGCCCTTGACCAGGAATCAAACCTGAGACCGTTCAATCCAAGGGACAACACACTAACCATTGAGCCAAACTGGATAGGGCTGTCTGTACTCATTTTTTAAGGTAAAAATAGTCTATTTATAAATGACTTCTAAAGCAGATGAGCTTCTATATTCAATGAAGAACAATGACTATTTTTCAAATATTATATGTAGTGATGATTAAGAAAAGGTTTGCAATATTGTGATTTATAAGAAATACATATTTGGTCATTCAGATAACCCCAAGTATATTTTTTGTATGTTTGGTCTTCATCCACAGTTCCTGACTCAATACCTAATTTCCTGAATGATAAGAGCAATGGGAGCATTTTTTGTTAAATATTTGGTCTTTAGATCTCAATTCCTGAAAAACTGCTTCAGAGCCATAAAGGTGAAATGGGTGTCTTGTTATGCAAATTAAGCCCCTTTCTGCCTCAGCTGGGTTTATGTTAATACAATGATTTTGGGAAAGCACCTGAAGAGGGGGTTGTCAGGGGAACCAATCCAGAATAGAGGGTTGGAACCTTTAGTCCCACCCCCTGTTTTCCTGGGAGGGAAAATTGGCTGGAGGCTGAACCAATCACCAATAGCCAATGAGTTAATCTGAGAGGCCTGGGTAATGAAGCGACCATAAAACCCCCAAAAGGAGGGGGTTTGAGTACGGAACCCATCCCCAAACTCCCAGAAGATAGACGTTCTTCTATTCAGGACATTGCCTGTGTCTTCATCTTGCAGTTGGTTCGTATCCTTAAATACCCTCCGTAATAAACTGGTGACCTAGTGAGTGAACTGGTTTCCTGAGCCCTGCTAGCAAATTACTCGAACCCTCGGAAGGGGTTGTGGAAATCTCGTTTATAGTTAGTTGCTCAGAAGTACAAGTAATAACTAGAACTTGCAACTGGCACCTGAAGTTTAAGGAGGGAGTCACGAGAACCTCCAGTCTGTAGTGGTGAATCATGATTGGCATCTGAGCGGTCTTGAAGGACTGAGCACCTACACTGTGGAATTTGCTATCTGCGGTAAATAGTGTCAGAATTGAGTTGAAAGTTAGGACACCTAGTTGGTATCGGAGAATTGCATGTCGCTGGTGTGGGGAGACGACACCCCCACATTGGATTTGGTTCCAGAACCCTTAAGTTTAATTTTAAAACTAAAACTTAACATTTTAAAATTGAGATTTCTTTTAGAAATTGTATAATTTTTTAAAAATGTGAAGTTCTGTTGATGCTGAGCTGGCATTTTGAATGGCAAACAATTGAAGCTGAGTTGTGGCATATGATATACACATATGTATTATGCCAAGTTCACATCATTAATTTACCTGGTCTCATGGGAATTTAAATATGTGGCCCCATTTTAAACATTTAGAAAAAACTCTTACTTGGGTTCCCCTGTGAATCTTTGCTTCCACAGGTTAAAAACCCTCGGTCTTTTATATACCTGGTTCCGATCACTTCTGTGGACCTCTAATTTACCAAGGTTCCCTTTAGAACATACGATCTGGCTATTACAAAATGGGGTGTTGACAGCATATTTTGAAAAATGCACTTTAAGATACCCTTTGCAGTTTTTAAAACAAGAGAAACATGCTTATGGGTAATTGACAATAGCTCTCCGGGCTTTTATCATTAGAAGTCTTATTAAACCGATCCTTCCCCATTTATGCTTAACTGAAAGCAGTTGTTTGAACTTAAATACAAAGAATCAGATTTACTCTTGAATTTCATTTTCTTAATGGTGGATTTTTTTCATATCTCTGGGTATTCTGTCTTCATTCCAGCTGGTAATACTGAAACAGCCTTTAAAGGAATATTGACAGACAAAGCTTTAGTAACCAAATCCCCACTTAACACATCTTCTGAAGAAAGTAACTGTGAATATTACCTTTCAAAACTTTCCTTAGCCTTGGCAGGGGTGGCTCCATTGGTTGGGTGTCATCCTGTGGAATTGTTGTATGGTATGAATTGTTATTAATTATTTGAGTAAACTTTGTACTATTTTCCATACTGACTGCACCAATTTACATTCTCAGCAAGTGTGCAAGAGTTCCTTTTTCTCTACTTTCTTGTTATAACGTGTTATTTCTTGTGTTTTTGATAATAGCTGTTCTACCAGGTAAGAGGTTCTATCTCACTGTGGTTTTGCTTTCACTTTACTGATTAGTGATGTTGAGCACCATTCATTAGTGTAGCTGTAGGCCACCTGTATGTCTTCTTTGGAAAAATGTCTTCAAATTCTCAGTATATTTTGTACATAGGTTTTTTTTTTTTTTTTTGCTATTGAGTTGTATGAATTCTTTATATATTTTGGATATTAACACCTAACAGATGACTTACAAATAGAGGGTGTCCCAAAAACGTATACACATTTTGAATAATTATAATAATGCCAGTGGGTTAAATGTAAAAAGAAACTTTAATTGAGCTATCAGCTGTTAAAATGTGTATACATTTTTGGGGGATACCCTGTATTTTTTTCCTATTTGGCAGGTGGTTTTTCCATTTTGTTGATGGTTATTTTTGCTGGGCAAAGGCTTTTAAGTTTGATGTAATTCCACTTGTTTAGTTTTGACATTGTTGACTTTGCTTTTGATGTCAAATCCAAAATATCATTGCCGAAATCAATGTCAAGGAGCTTACCGCCTTTTCCTTCTAGTTTTATGGTTTCCGGTCTTACATTCCAGTCTTTAAATCATTTTGAGTTAATTTTGTGTATGGTTTAAGGTAGTGGTCTAATTTAGTTCTTTTTCAGGTGGCTGTCCACTTTTTACAGTACCACTTATTAAAAAAACTCTTTCCTCCATTGTTTTCTTGGTTCCTTTGTCATAAGTTAATTAACCATATATTTTATTTCTGGACTTTTTATTCTGTTCCATTGACCTATTTCTCTGGTTTTATGTTAATATCATACCATTTGGATTACTGTAGCTTTGTAATGTTAGGTTGAAATCAAGAAGCATGATGCCTCTAGCTTTGTTCTTCATTCTCAAGATTGTTTTGGCTACTTGAGAGTCTTACATGGTTCCATAAAGAATTTAGGATTGTTCTATTTTTGTGAAAAATGCCAGTGGAATTTTGATAAGCATTGCATTGAATCTGTAGATTGCTTTGGGTAATACAGATTTTGTAACAGTATTAATTTTTCAATCCATGATCATGGATATTGTTACTCTGTGTTTTCAATTTTTATCAATGTCTTACAGTTTACAGGCCTTTTATTTTCTCAGTTAAATTTATCTCTAGGTATTTTATGGGATTTTTTTTTCCAATTTGTCTTTCTATTGTTTATTATTAGTGTGAAGAAACAACAGATTTGTGTATACTGATTTTATAGCCATCAACCTCACTGAATTCAATTAATTTTGTTTTTTGTTTTTGGTGGAGTCTTTCGAGTTTTCTAATATGTATTATGTCATCTACAATAATGAGAGTTTTACTTCCTTTTCGATTTTGGTTGCTTTTTATTTCTTGTCTAGTTGCTCTCTAGATTGCTCATACTATGTTGAATGTAACTGGTGAGAGTGGGCACTTGTGTCTTATTCCTGATTTTACAGAAAAAGAGTTATTTTTTCACTGTTGAGTACAATGTTAGCTGTGGGCTTGTCCTATCGCCTTTCTTATGTTAAGGTATGTTCCCTATATACCCATTTTGTTGTGAATTTTAATTGTAAATATATATTAACTAGAGGCCCGGTGTACGAAATTTATGCACAGAGATAGGGGTGTCCCTCAGCCCATCCTGCACCCTTTCCAATCTGGGACCCCTCAAGGGATGTCTGACTGCCTGTTTAGGCCTGATCCCACCATGAGTGTAGTGGAGGTATGGTCAATTTGTATATTATTCTTTTATTAGATAGGATTAGATGGGATTTTGTCAAGTGCTTTTTCTGCATCTCTTGAGATATAAAGATTTTCTCTATGGTGTATCTACATTGTTCTTTTCTAAATTACCATGCACACTTTGTTCATTAGTTAGTTTTTTTCCTAATATAAACATTTAATGCCATTTTCATTGCATCTCATATTTTTGGAAGATAGTACAGATGTTTTCATTATAATTTATTTTTACTTACATTTAAATTCCTATTATGACTTTTCTTTTTTATATATTTTATTGAATTTTTACAGAGAGGAAGGGAGAGGGATAGAAAGTGAGAAACATCGATGAGAGAGAGAGACATCGATCAGCTGCCTTCTGCATGTCCCCTACCGGAGATGTGCTTGAAACCAAGGTACAGGCCCTTGACTGGAATCGAACCTGGGACCTTTCAGTCCGCAGGTGTTCTATCCACTGAGCCAAACCGGTTTTGGCATGAGAAGCAATTTCTTAAATCTATTAAGCATATTGTCTTCAAGTGTTTTCGTTTTTTTGTTTTGTATGTCCCAGACTTACTGGGAATTCCTCCTTTGTGAGGAATAGTTGCAATCCCTAATCCCCATTATCAATGGGGTTCAGATTTTGGTTCCCCCTGGGTCATGACATTAAGCCAGTGGGCATCCTTGAACTATGACGGTATCTTCGATTTCAGTTCTGAGAATTTCACCTCTAGCCATAGAATATCTCATTAAAGGATTTAAAGTGGACTGTTCCAATTACAGGGTTTTGCAAGTTTTTGTCAATGTCTCCTGAGATTGGTAGTGGGTGATTTGCGTAGTAGGTATTTATATATCTCACACTCTTCCTCCAAAGTCAAACCCTGATTCTCAGTCACCCATGGTCCCCATGGTGGGCAGAGGACTACCATAGAAAGAGGCCGACCTGTGAATCTGTCGTGGCCACTGGGCGGTGTCTGATCCCTCCTTCTTATCTAGTCATCAAAGCACCCCCACCCTGCCCCCTCCCGGGAGTGAGGACATGACGCGTGGTGAGGGCGGGCTTAGCACGGTTGTCAGGCAGACGCGGTAGGGAGCAGCGGTATGCGGATGTGCGGAGAGAAGGCGGTGGAGGCCACCGCCAAGCAGAGATTCTTGGGCCAGAAGAAAAAAGGTAAAACCCAGATGAAAGATGATTCCCTTCTGGGATCGCTCGTGCGGTCTCCCCACCAGGGGCCCGCCAGCACAGGGCGGTCCGGCCCATGGAATCCTTCACGAGCGCGACGGCCAACCCCGAAGGGTAATACCCAGAAAAGGCAGGGTGCCTTCGGGGTGACAGGATGGAGCGGGCCTGTACTCAAAACGTGGTGCAGGGTACCTGTGGCGACAGGATGGAGGGGGCGTGTACGCATCACGCGGGTGGGCCCCCAGCGGCGCGCCAGACCAGGAGGGTGGTCTTGGCGGATGAAAACGAGGATCCCTGGACCGCGCGCGGGCAAGCTCCCTCGGAGGCCTAGCCTCCCAGCTGGGCGGGCCTTGCACTGGGGGCTGCGGCTCTCGGTGCGAGAGCGGGCACGGGGGGTGAACGGCCGGAGGCAGGGGACCTCAGACAGCCCTGGGGGTGGGCGCGGGGGCAATAGGCCTTCCGAGCGGGCGCCGGGACACCCTCGCGGTAGTTGCCCGAGGTGCCCCATGATATTCGCGCCGCTTTCATATTGTCCCTTCCTTGCCGAGCGGCCAGGGAGGGGAAGCGGCCGCGATGCCCATGGCTGACTTCCAAGAGGTTGGCGGCGCCGTGGGGATCGTGCTGGCTGCGCCGGTGCGGGTTTGGAGGTTCCTGGCCCGGTTTCCGGAGATGGGACCCGCGGGACCCCGGAGCGGACGGAGAGGTGCGGGACCCAGCCGCCCTGGGTCTCAGGCCCTGGCCTTCCAGCGCAGCGGACCCTCCGCTCGCCTCTCCTGGGTGAGCGGGCGCTGCTTTCGTCACGGCCTCGGTGGTGCGCCCAGAGCGCTCTGAGTCTCTCCAGGGCCCGAGCTGATGGCGTGGGTTCCGGTCCCCGGGTGCCGCTGTGGAGGTGCATGAGGAGCTGGGGAGTGCGGCGGCCGGACGGGGGAGGCCCGCCCCTACCCCTTCCCCGACCCCGACCCCTACCCCGACCCCCGCGCGTGCGGGGAGCCTGGCCGGGAGCGCTCGTGATGGGACCAGGTCCGCGGCGCGGGCCGCTGGCTGACCGGGAGCGCCTGCCCGCGGGCCCTCCTCCGCCCACAGCGTTTTCCTCCCGTTGCTCGCGCTGCCGGCCACGATCGCCGGTGCTCGGTGGCCCTGTGCTGACCTGCCCCGGTGGACCTTCCCGGCCCCCATGTCCCTGGGAACTCGCGCCCCTTCGTGGGCCCGATGGTGTCAGCCGACCGCTGGCCGCAAGAAATGACCTTGTACCGCGCGCGCGGGTCGCACCCAGAACCAGTCTGATGCTGCGCCCGTGTTACCCCTCAGCCCCCACCTCTGGGCGTGGTAGGTGGCGTCCCCAGGGGCCGGGGGCGCGGGCAGGGCTCGTGGGCACATGCGACCGGGAGGAGAAAGGACTAGGTTCTCTCGGCGCTGGCGGCGGGGTGGGAGGGAGGGGGGCGCACAAGATGGTGAGGTTGTTTCCCGGTTCCGCGGACCCGCCCCGGGAGGAGGGCCTCTGGCGGTGAGGCCCCGGTCTTGTCTTCCTTCTGCCGCAGCTGTGTGTTGCCTCCTGGGCCCGCCGCAGCCCAGTTCGGCTCTGCCGCCGCCGTCCCCCCCCGCTGCCCCCTGGGGGGGGGGGGGGGGAGGCGGGGAGGAAGGGGGGCATCCCTTGGTGCTCCCCGTTCAGAAGGGCACATCCTTGGGTTCGGCCACCCTGCGTGATGGCTGTGCTGCCAGGGGAGAGGTCCGGCCCCAGACACCCTTCGGCCCGTGAGCGTGTCCTGGCTCTCGGGCATCTGCCCCTGGGTGCTCCCGGGATTGAGCCCCCAGCCTGAGCATGTGCCCTGACTAGGAATCAAGCCATGGGGATGACTGGTTTCATAGGCCGATACTCAACCACTGAGTCATGCCAGCCCCGCTGATAGTCATTATTTGTGAACTGGCAAGTCTTAACGTTTTAAAATTTGTTTCTATTTGTCCCTCCACCCCCTATTTGTCTCTGTTTTGTTTGTTTTTTTTTCTCTCTATTATGGCATTTTTATTGAGTAGTTCGTTGTTATCCCCTTACTGGTATATACTTTAGAAGTTATAAACTTGATTATAATTTTAGTAGCCCCTCTCCCAAACTTTAGCATCTATCTATATATAAAAGGCTAATCTGCTAAGTGTCTGACCATCCCCATCTTCATGTCAAGTAGCAACACTTGGCTTCCTCCCCCTAGGGACTAGCTTCAGGTGGCAATATTATACACTGTAACCAAAAGTCTGCAGCCTTGAAGCGTTTTCTGTGCCTCATCTCATTTGATCTTCACAGAAGTTCTGGAGTAGGTAGATAGGAGTTTTGGTGGCATCCTATTTTCTTTTCATCAGCCAGAAAACAGATTTAGAAAGCTTAGAAACTTGACCCAACTGAGAAGAAATGGTGGACCTTGAAAATGACTTCAAGTTTTCTCACTGCGCAGGGTATAGTCAAACACGGCTGCAGTTAAATATTTTACCCTTTGTTCTCCCTGCCTGATCTACAATAATGTGCTTCGTCTTGATATTTACTGCTGTGTTGATGACAGAAAGAGAAGTTGGGGTGCTTCACTGGCTGGAAAAAGTTTAGCTACAACAGAAAGCAGGTCTAATTAAGCAAATTTGTTCTATAACTAGAAAAGGTTAAGTTGACTTGCACATGCACAATGCATATACATATACATATACATAAAGCTCTTGCTGGTGCCAATCGCATGCGTGTGTTCGATCTGTCATTGTTGACTGTGAATTTGGTTGTTTTGGCATTCTGAAGCTGAAAGTGGCAGTGCACAGAAATAACAATGGTGATTAAATATGATCATAATAGTGATCCGGGTAGATATAATTATCCCTGTGTAACTGAAGTTGCTGCCATATTCAAAAACAAAGATGGAGGACCTTCTTTTAAAAGGGACTTGCTTGTTGTAAACCAGATCCCAATAATCTGAATGCCACTAAAATGAAACAAATCAGTATCCTGTTTCCTACATTAGATGCAATGGCATATCCTATTCTCTTCCCATATGGTGTAAAAGGCTGCAGAATGGATACTGCATTAAAACTCAGAGACTGCAGTGTATCAATAATACTAGATTCAACAGATGATGCCGAAAAGGAAAACTTTCCCATCGAATTTCTTAAAAGTATTACTCCTTCAGGAATGCCGTGTTATAAATTAGAATTGAAAGTAGGTGCAATCACCAAGCTATTGAGAAATCTTAATAGGGAGTGGGGTAATGGTACTCTATTATCAAAAGATTTCGACCTAATATAATCAAAGCTGAAGTATTAACAGGATCTGCAGAGGAGAGGTTGTTCTGATTCCAAGAATTGATTTGTCCCCATCTGACACTGGCCTCAGTGTTAGATATATTGTGTTTTTATCTTTTTATATATGTTATATATTTTTTTTTACAGAGGAGAGGAATAGAAACATGAATGAGAGATATATCATGTTTTTGCATGATATCGTCTTTGTTATCATTTATAAATTTGTATATTTTCATGAGGAAGGGCAAATAGCAATATTAAAATATTCTAATTTCCTTTCAATGTGCATGAATCCGTGTACTAGTCACTAGTATATACATAATAGTTAATATCTTAATCTGTTTCCTAAACTATGTAAGACCTTTAAGCAATTTTTTCTTGTTTTTTTTTCCAAGTCCCACAAAATATTTTTAGTTCATATAAATGTCTATAGCTTTACCTAAACAAGTTGTTTATTCTTTGCTTTTACTTTTCCATCATGCATTTCAGATCTCCCCTCTGAGATCATTTTTCTTCTTCCTGAAGTATTTGTTTTAGAACCCTGCTACTCTACATATGGTTAATAAACTAGCAACATCTACACTTCCCTGTAGTCCTATAGTCTGAGTCTAGATCAGAGATCTCCCCATGTCTAATCTTACTCTTCCATTCAACATAGTATGTTGAGTAAGTCTTATAAAATGTGAAGCCAATATGTGACTCTTCTCAGTTAAAACTCAGTTGTTTCCCATCTTGCTTAGGTTAATGACACGCCATGCTCATAAGGCCATTTATTCACCACCTTCTCTCTTGCATTCTATGTTCCGGCCACCCTAAGTAAATCTCTCTTGGCTCCTCCAATGTGGAGATGCTCGCTCTTCTGGCCTCTACACATGCTATTGTCCTCTCACCACAGCTATCAGCTCCACGCTAACTCATAAGTCTTCGGTTCTCGGCATAAAAGCCACTTGCCTCTGGGAAACTGTTCATTGTTTTCCACATGCCATCCCCATACATCCTCTAGATCTGCTCACATTAGCCTGGCAGCTGTAATAAAGACATTCATCTCTTCTGTAAAGTTTGCTTCCATGAGATGAAGCAATCTAGAGAGAGGAAATTTCTGGCTACTTATGCAATAGTCAGAATTTCCAGGATTCTTGTAAAAATCAGTAGAAAAAGCGAATAGCACCAGCAAAATAAATGAGACTAGCAAGAAATCATGAAATAAAAAGGTAGGCTTTTTTATATATATAAAGAAAAAAAAATGTGTTAGTAAGCCCATATAGTATATACTGCAAGATTATTTCTACGAGCAGTTAAAATAATATCAAATTCATAGTATTTTAATAGAAAAACAGGCTTCTTTTAAGAAAACACAAATATACACTAAACCCAATACAAAATTTTAA
Organism: Lasiurus cinereus; assembly: GCA_011751065.1. Classification (NCBI taxonomy): domain Eukaryota; kingdom Metazoa; phylum Chordata; class Mammalia; order Chiroptera; family Vespertilionidae; genus Lasiurus; species Lasiurus cinereus. Next base: position 2,778,596 of record JAAGEH010000135.1, read on the forward strand.
TAAAATAGAAAGGAAATTTGATTGTCTCATTATGCATACATGCTACATGTGAATTTACACAAATATATGTACTTTGCAATAGCAGGATATGCAAATGCAAAATGTATTCTGGAGAAAGAGAAGCACAAGATATATATATATTACAAGTGCAAACTCAATAAATTAGTTAAAATTTTATTACTCAGGAATGTGGGACCAGTTTACAGATGATGTGGTGATGGTAGCAAAAGTGGCAGAAGACACTCAGCACTCACCATGTCTAATAAATAAAGCTTAGTGATTCATTAAAAATTATGATACTCTATAGGATCAAAACATCCAAGAGTTCCATAGATTTTAAATTGGTATCTTTCAGGTAATCCAACAAGTCTATTCTAGATAGGCAAGAAATTGCCTGCTGACATCATTTTTTTTAAAAGGAATTACCTTGGAAAATTAATGATTTTAATGCCTACAAAAGCTGAACCGATCCAAAATATTGTCTCCATGAATAATAAATATTAGTCTACCATGTTATTCTGCTGTTTATATCTTCAAAACTTTCACAGCTAGGGTACAAGTCTAGACCCTAACAGAAACTAATAAGCTTATAAACATTGTAAATATGTTCCATTTTCTTTGCAGTTATCTTAATAATGTGCAGTGTGCTTTTGCATGAAATGATTTACTAAAATATTTAGATTTGTTATATAAAAATCACATAAGTATTCCCAGCATTTACTTCATATCTCAGAAATTCGACTTGCATTGGGCTCTAGAAGGTTTGAGTAGTCATAAGTCATTTCTTTCGTGTAATCTCTAGGCAAAGGGAAATTAATAGAGAGATGAACATTAGTTTTACAGTAACTAAACACATGGCACCTAAGATATAAAAATAAGTACATATTCCAATTACTTATGCAATATATGTGTCTTCCAGAGCTCACACTATTTCTTTTGTCTTTATCTTTGACAGGATAGCCTCATTTGACTTTTTTCTTACATTAAGGCAAAAGACACATCTTTTCCGTGGTTGTAATTAGTCTCATTTTTCTAAGAAAAGAGAAAATAATGCTCCCTTTCATAAAAGATTAATATCAATACTAGGAAAATGTTTTTTTCTTTTGAAAATATGTGTTGGGATTATACTAATTGAATGTTTAAAAATTCTAATCCTGAGCAAGAGTAAAATGAGGAACAGTTTTGACTAAAGAATAAAATCCCATCATAGTTAAACCTAAACAGCTTTAAAATTCGACCATGAAATATAAAGTCAAAAAGGCTAGAATTCAGACTTCTGATTTCCACGCCAAATCTGAATACTAAGAACAGAAATAAAACACACACAGTAAATAATACACAACAGTAAAAAGCATCAGAAATTGATGCGTGTGGATTTTGTTAAATATAACAAAGGTCCCTCAGTCCTTCGTGGGTAAGTCTAGCAGGGTAAATAGCACTCAACAGTGTATGGCACTGAACAGATCCTTGGGAAGGAGACACTGGACTCCTTTTTAAATAGGCACAGACTTCCCCCTCAAAAACAAAACAAAACACATTCAGATATATAAAGGATACATTTGGGAATACAATATGAATCCGGCTTTCATTAAAGCAAGAAGTTCTGGCCACTTTGGAAACTGCAGTAAAAGTTACTTGAACTTTTAGTTCTAGATCTCCCTCATGAAAAATTAGTGCTTTCCACCCACAGAGCAGTACTGTGACAAAGTATTCCTACACCAGTGAGGCATTAAGTAAGGGCTTGTGACATGACATGAGTCAGGTGAAGCCAAGCTCTAGGAACAGCTTCCTAGTTTGTGGGGAAAGTGCGTAAGAGTGGGAAACCGCAGGCACAGCAGGGATCCCCTCACAGTAAGGCGGCCTGTCCACGTGGGAATGGTCAGTTCAAAGCCAGCAGAGTGAACACGAGGCATTGATTTCCAACCCTCAGGCACAGCCCTCGGGATTCTTCATTATGTCTTTGTTTCACTCAAACTGTCTCTCCCTCTTCATCTGCTTCTTCGATCACCTGAATCTCATCTGCTTGAGGTAAGGAAGAATTCTCCACCTGCAGTTTATTCCCATCAGCTTTACATTTCTCTTCTTCCTCTATCATCTCCTTCCATATCTTGTGGTTTTCAGTGAGGTGATGCATTAGTTGACAAAATATTCGGCGTCTGCCTTTTCTTCTCTGCGTTTCTGTGAAATTAAAAAGCATAGATATTCTAGTCATTGCAATATGATTCAGCCATTCTTTCAATAAGTACCTAAGTGTCTATCATATTCCACGTGCCATCTAAGCACTGGTGTATAAACAATAAGATCGAACCCAGAGGTCACTGGTTGATTCCCAGTCAGGGCACATGCCCAGGTTGTGGCTTGATGCCCAGTAGGGACCATGTAGGAAGCTGCCAATCCGTGTTCTCTCTTCCATCGATGTTTCTCTCTAAAAATCCTTTCCCTTCCTTCCTCTCTAAAAATCAATTTTAAAAATGTAACAATACTTTTAAAAATAAAGCAGAAAATGAGATTATGGAAGTGTGTGTGTGTGTGTGTGTGTGTGTAGGGGGGAGATGGCACTGAAATATCAAATGATAAAACCAATCTTTTTAGGATTTTTTAAAATGTATTAAAAAACATCAAAATTTTGGTGAGTAGCCCTGGCCAGTTGGCTAAGGATTGTCCTGTCCACCTCGCCCTTACCCCTCCCCAAAAAAGGTTGCAAATTCGATTCCCTGGTCAGGGGACACATACTTAGTTGTTGATTTGATCCCCAGTAGGGATGTGTACGGGAGGCAACCAATCAATGTTCCTCCTTATCTCCCTCTCTCTCCTTTCCTTTCTCTAAAAATCAATGAAAATATATCCTAAGGTGAGGATTAACAAAATCGGGGCGAGTATAGACTTTCAGAAGCCAGCCAACTTCCCAAGATGATACTCAGATGGTATAAGATTACTCTTCACTATGCTAATACTAAGACAATTTTGGGGTGATGGTGGATAAGGTTCTTTGTAATTATCTGTTCTGAATACAGCATGCTTCGAAAACAAAGTAATTAGATATTTAAATTCTACTTTGAAGAGCAAATAACTGACTTCATTTACAGATACAAAGATAACAAATGTTTCTTTTTCATTTTCTATCTATACTCTTTACTTTATATAGAAAATGGTGCCCTACACTTTTATAATTAAGATCTGTAATGCCACAAAACTTGGTTCTCTTAAGTCAGTTTTCCCAACTGCTTTTTAAAAAAATATCTTTGATTTCAGAGAGGAAAGGAGAAGGAGAGAGAGAAAGAGAGATGCATGATGAGAGAGAATCATTTGTCGGCTGCCCCTGGCAGACCCCGCCCTTGACCAGAATTGAATCCCGGGCCCTTCAGTCTGGAGGCTGATGCTCTATACACTGAGCCAAACCAGCCAGGGCAGTTTTCCCAACTGTTTTGATCCATTTTTAAAGTTTATATGCCCAGGAGGGGTGGACTAGCCAGTAGGACCCACCCACCTCCTCCCATCTATCCAGGTACGGTGACAGTCCTGTCATGCACAGATACAGCCTGCTGAGGAGCACTGGCTAGAGGACAAAACCTCAAGAGATGCTACTTTAGCTACAAGTGCTTGTCGTGTAACAGCATTAGCAATGCATACCCAGCCCACAGTAGGAACTCACAACCTGAACACTTACATCATAGTTATTCATGGTAAGGCTACTGAATTTTAAAACAAAGATCCAAATCCAAATTAAATGGATATTTCAGTTAAGAACATTGAGTAAACAGTATCCCTATGTTCTTACTAAGATTTAGATTGTCTTCTATTTCTTCATCATCTATATCTAATTCTTCACCATCCTCATCAGAACAACTTTCAGTATCATCATCCTCTTCTGCTTCTATCCACTGGCCCGGGAGCAAGCCAGCAGCATCGTAGGAGTTACACAGGGGTCCCACGATGTGGGTGATGAAGGACTCTTGGAGCTTGGCTAGTTGAGGAGAAGAACGATCCATGAAGGGACTGATGGGCAAACCAAGATTTGCTTCTTCATCTCCCTGATCATTTAAAAAAGAAAAGTACATTTTAATTGTTGAAAGAACAACTACTAAGCTTTTCTGTTAAATTATCGAGTTTTTTTTTTTTTAAATAAGCAGTCTACATAAAAATGATTTTTACAAAAAGTGCCAATGAATCTATTCATTACTCTATCATTTCAACTGTAAGTATTTCTCTAATATTTGAGAAATCTTAAACAAAATTTTATTCTCACACAAACCGTCAACTCATATGGTTGATACCCAGTTAACAAGAAAAAAATACATGTTTTTAAAGTAAGTTATTAGCAGAGAAACCAAGATGGCGGTATAGGTAAACACCTGAAATTGCTGCCTCGCACAACCACTTCAAAACTACAACTAAAGGACAAAACAGACATCCAGAACCACAGGAAAGCTGGCTGAGTGGAAATTCTACAACTAGAAGGAAAGAGAAAAGCACACTGAGACTCAGAGGAGCTGTGGAAATAAAGTGCAGAGGTACGGAGGTGCATGTGCAGAAAGGACTGGCAACTGAGGATATTGTTGTCTTTTTCAAGCAGAGGGAGACAAAAGCTCCCGACTGCTCTGAACTCCAATTCCAGATGAGACTCTGGGGACCCAGACTCATACCGGGAGAAACTGGAATGTCTGGCTGTGAGCAGAACTCTAGGGCAGCTTTCTCTCAGAGGTGCTTGCAGCGATTACCAAAGGACACTGGGACCCGGGGGCCTCTTAGGGCTGGGCTGACAGGAAATGTTCAAAGTGATAAATAGCAAGAACCTACAACCAAGATTACCCAGCAAAGCTATCATTCAGAATTGAAGGGCAGATAAAGAGCTTCACAGATAAGAAAAAACTAAGGAGTACATCAACACCAAACCAGTATTAATATGAAATGCTGAAAAGTATTTTTTAAGAAGCGGAACAAGAAGAAAAGGAAAAGAGAAAAATTATGAACAACAAATACATATCTATCAACAAGTGAATCTAAAAATCAAGTGAATAAAAAATCTAAACAGAATAAACGTGAATATAATAAAATCAGGGCCATAGAAAGGGAGTGGACTGATAATTCTCGGGGGGAAAGGAAATAGAGGGGTGCGGTGAGAGACTGGACAAAATCAATGGATGAGGATGGGGGTGGAGTGGGAACTGGGTGCAAGAGAGCTATAGGGGTAAAAAAGAGGAACAATTTATAATAATTTGAACAATAAAGATTTATTTAAAAAGGAAAAGAAATAAGTATTAGCAAATTTACTAACAACCTGCAAAATTCCTTAGTGTCAAATACAGATTCTCTTTGTCCTAGTTGGAGACTGTAAATAGAAACACTTATTGTAGCGGCACTGTAAACATACAGAGTGAGTTTTGCAAATGCTTTTCTTTTTTTAAAAAATATGTTTTTATTGATTTTTTTACAGAGAGGAAGGGAGAGGGATAGAAAGTCAGAAACATCGATGAGAGAGAGACATTGATCAGCCGCCTCCTGCACACCCCACACTGGAGATGTGCCCGCAAGCAAAGTACATGCCCCCAACCTGAATCAAACCTGGGACCTTTCAGTCCGCAGGCCGACGCTCTATCCACTGAGCCAAACCGGTCTTGGCTGCAAATACTTTTCAACACCCCTTCCCTTTTGTAATAGCAGAAACCTTCCATGAATGTAAGTAAAAAATGCCTAATATGTAAAACAGAAAGAAGTAGAGCTACTGTGGTTGAGGTGAGGATTCTGGGCTCAGAGCCCCAATTGCCTGCCCTGAGACACCCTCTTCACTGTGGCCTCTAGGGTTCTGGAGAGTAAAGTACTGTAAGACCAGACATATGTAGCTTTAAAACCTGCTTTTACTACCTATTACCTAGAGGGGGTTAGGCAAGCTCTATATTCAATTGATGTGTAAAATTTTAAGACTCTATTTTATAGGGTTGCTATGAGGATGAAAAGCAATATTAATATATTGTGTTCAGCACAGTGCTGAGCATTCTCCAAATAGTACTGTGAACAGTTTAGTTTTCAGTGTCTGATCTGGTGGGGAATGAATACTCTCCATAATGCACAAGTGCTGCAGGCAAGATGAGTCATATGTCCTTATGAAACTGTCGAAGTGATGAACAGTCCTATGATTTAAATCTTCTATGCCTAAGAAAAAAATCTTAAACCAATTGAGGTTGCCCATAGGATTCTACAATTTCATACATAGGTTTAATACTTTTGTGTTCTTCCTTTCTTTTTTTTTTGGTAGAAGTATGGCTTTTCTAGGCTCATAGCACTTAGATTTAGGAATATAAAGCTAGTGTAATTACAATGATAAAAAGATGGGTAAGGTTAGAATTTGCCTCCATATCTCAAAAATGTCTAGTAGCATATGTAAAATGAGAGGAAATGTAATAGTTTTGATGAGGGTTAACTAGAACTTTCATATAAATTAGTACATTAACCTTCATAACAATTCTATGGTAGGTGTCATTTTTCTCCTTTGACATATAAATAATGAAACTTAAAAAAATTAAGTGAGACTGTCTGAAATATGTGATTTTTAGTGAAAGATCAGTAATTATAATTGCTAACATTTATGGAGCACTTAGCTGTCAGGAACTTTTCTAAGACTTTATTAAGGTTGTTGTGAGGATTAAATAAATTATGTCGTAGGTGCCATCAACATTCCTATTATATGAGTGGGGAAACCGAGGCATGGAGGTTAAGATCACACTGCTGGTAAGGAAAAAGAACCAGGACGCAACCTCAGGCATGGCTTTAAGTTTGTTTAATAAAAATTAATCCTATTTACTTTAAAAATAATTATATTGTAAATGGGGTTGAAATGAACTTTTCAAATGTTCTGTCAATAAAATTCGTGAGTTTTCTCAATCTGGCATATATCAATACTTTTTAATTAACTCTGTACAGATGGAATTTTCCTTAGCATTAAATTCTTTTGTGAACATAAATTAAAACCTAAAACAGGCTTCTGTTACCTTTAAGAATGAATATGGGCCTATGCAAACTGATTATTACAGATTAGATAAATATTTATTAACATATTACCCAAAAGTACAAACAATTTAGTTTTTGTATCAGAATAGTAAAATATTTTTACACATTATTGTGTTGGGACCTTTAGCTAAGTTGGCTGAAAGACACTGCACATTTACTGATCATTTGATACAATCTGGGTGTGACAGGTACAACAGATAACTGTGCATGCTTTATGGACTCCACTTCATCACCTCTGCTAGAGTTGCAACTCATGGTAAGAAAGTCTCACAAAGGCCTCACATGGTAGATAGCTTGTTTTTCCTGGTTATTAGGGTCAATAAGGATTCATGAGGAATATAATTCCGAAGTCAAGATGTGTTTGACGTTTGGAGATAATGAAATATTAGGCTTGTGGGGAAATCAGTATACTCTTACATTGTAGAGAGCCTCAAAATTGGACCTCAAAAAAAAATGGTAAAGATTCTACAAAGTGGTAGGATTAGTTTTAAGGACAAGAGTTTAAAACACATGTGAAAAGACCATGTTTTATCTTTGGATCCTTGAAAACCATTAAGATCTACTTTGTCCCCATTTCTAGCTAATTGCTTATCCTCTACCGGGACTTTTACCCAGTTGATGTTTCAGAGGCAATCTTTTTATAGCAGAGTTGAAGATGGTTGATAGTCTTTAAATATAACCTAAGTATAATCTGAATCAATTAAAAACAACTTCATTTGGAAATAAATTATCATAGGCTATATCGGTTCTCAGGGTTGAAAGGGACCTTGGAATCATAATGTAGTCTGTCCTTACCTCTACACTCAAGTACATTCAACCCACTTTAGATAGGCCATAAACTTTTTAAAAAAATATCAGCAGCAAAGGCAAAAAGAGCACAGAATATACTAAGACCAGAGCAAATGAAACTATTTGTAACCATTGTTAGTCAAAGCAATTCAGATTTCAAACACTGAATGTAGCTTTCTAAATCCCAAAGGGTAGTGTCTTCAGATGGCAGCTATTAAAAATCCCACCAACCTCATGTTTCAACTCACCTGCTCATAAAATTCATTGACAATGCCTTCTGTCCATTTCAAATGCAGGTTCCGAACCTTTGCTGGACCATTGATATCTGCCAATTTGATGCACACTTGGCATACTAAGAGGCGGTCATTTTCATTACTCCATTCTATACCATTACTATTTACATCATTGGCCTGTTTGGAAACACAGAATTATTTTAGGTTCTGAGGGCACAGGAGTTTGTTTCTACCAAATGTTCTTATCCCAATGACAGGAATTTCAATAAATGCTTCTTTTAATCTATTTGTGCCATAATATGGACCTCTATGTTAAGTTTCCCTTAAATTTGAAATGTTGTAATTTTTGTTTCAACAGAAGCAGAGACTATAAAAACATAACAAACCATGGGTTTCCATATTTGTGATTACCACAGAGGATTATAATTTGTATGTGTATGTATGTATCCTATCTAATAAAAAAGTAATATGCAAATTGACCATCACTCCAACACACAAGATGACCGCCCCCATGTGGTCAAAATGGCTGCCCCCATGTGGACACAAGATGGCCAGCAGGGGAGGGCAGTTAGGGGTGACCGGGCTGGCAGAGGAGTGCAGTTGGGGTGACCTGGCCAGCAGGGGAAGGCAGTTAGGAATAACCTGGCATACAGGGGAGGGCAGTTGGGGGGTACCAAGGCCAGAAGGGGATGGCAGTTGTGGGGACCAGGCCTTCATGGGAGGGCAGTTGGGGGTGACCAGGCTGGCAGGGGAGGACAGTTTGGGGTAATCGAGATGGCTGGGGAGCAGTTGGGCTTCCATCAAGCTGGTAGAAGAGTGGTTAGGGGGTGTTCAGGCAGGCAGGCAGGTGAGCGGTTGGGAGCCAGCAGTCCTGGATTGTGAGAGGGATGTCCGACTGCCCGTTTAGGCCCGATCCCAGCAGGATGGCAGTCAGACATCCTTCAAGGGATCCCCAATTGGAGAAGGTGCAGGCTGCACTGAGAGACACACCCTCCCCTGTGCACAAATTTGGTGCACCAGTCCTCTAGTATGTATATAAAATATTATTATGCAATATAATATATAAGTATATATATGCAAAACATCAGTAAATCATGTAGAATTGTAACTTTGTACCTCAAAAAAAGAAAATACTTAAGGATCTAAGGAGAAGTTGGCTCTAGCTGTGAAAGACAAATGTGATACGGTTTAAAGAACACAAGTCTTAGAAGCTGAGCTCTATGGTTTAAAATCCTGACTCAGATGACGTGCTAATTTGTTGTGTGATACTGAAAAAATTGTTGAATCTCCTGGAGTCTTAGAGAATAGTCTTGTCCAAGGGATTAAATATAATACTTTTTTGTTACCAGTTTCTCTACCATGAAAGGACACCTTCCTTTATGTCAGAAACTCATAAAAAAACCAAAACAACAGATTCCAGCCCTAGCCATTGTGGTACAGTTAGTTGGATTATCATCTCTTACCTAGTAAAGTTGTGGGTTCAATCCCCCAGGTCAGTGGGGAGGGGAGTGCATACAAGAGGCAACCCATGATGTCTGTCTGTCTGTCTGTCTCTCTCTCAAATCAATAAGCATATCCTTAGGTGAAGATTTTTGAAAATGAGAAGAAAACAATAGATTCCTGCTAACAAAAGAAGGGGCATACTTTCTTCAGGAATAAAAAGCAGTCATTTTCAACACTTTCACCCCAAAATGTCTAAGGCATAGAACACGCTGATGAGTACCACTATCCCAGTAGGACAGGGACTCCTACCTGTTCATTCCTTATTCTTTTTTTTTTTTTCCGTTCCTTATTCTTTAGCACAGTGAATGCATATTCTCAAGTGGAAGAGTGGTACTTCTCTCCCACACCAGCCAAGCACTAATATAAAGAAGGTGTAATAGGTGTGGTGCAGTAGTCATAATTAGCTTCCTTGAAGTACATCTTTCATTTCATAAAAGGCCTTCCTTGGCACAGTGCTCAACTTTCTCAAATCTGCCCCTAAAAACTTTGGACATAATTGATTTTTCACCATGTGAAAGTTACAAGTCTGTGTCAGGAGAGGAAATGTAGCAAGCAACAGTGTTTTAGAATGTGTTACAATAATAAAAATACTGTTTTAAAATACTAGAATATGTAGTATCTTACAGTAGATAAGTTGACTTCGTGAACAGTATTAATTCTAACTTAATATTAAATAACTAGAGGCCTGGTGCACAAACTTGTGTATGGGTGGGGTCACTATGAGTGGCCTGCAGGGATCAGGCCAAAATCTGCAGTCCAATGCTGCCTGCAATTCCTACCTGCTGCTCCTACTCATTCCAGCCCCACTTTGCCTGCTGTGGGCTTGTGCCCAATTGGTCCCAATCAGGAGAGGCTGGCACTGCCACAGCAGCGCTCACCAGCCATGAGCCCTGCGTCTGCCACCTTCCCAAGGGGAGTGGCCTTTGGGATCGAGTTGAAACTGCCTCTCCAACATTCCCCAAGGGGTTCCAAATTGCAAGAGGGCACAGGCCAGGCTGAGGGACACTACTGGTACATGATCAGGCCAGGGAGGGCCCATCTCACTATGTTCCAATCAGCCAGACCCCAGCAGCAAGCTAACCTACAGGTCGGAGCATCTACCCCCTGGTGGTCAGTGCATGTCATAGCCACTGATCGACCGGTTGACTGTCTTCTCCCTGGTGGTCAGTGCACATCATAGCAAGCAGTTGAGCAGCCTTAGCATATCATTAGCATATTATGCTTTGATTGGTTGTTCGGTTGTTCTGCCATTCAATCTATTTGCACATTACCCTCTTCTTATCTACGAGAGGCCCAGTGTATGAAAATTCATGCACTGGACTGGGGAGTCCCTCAGCCCTGCCTGCCCCCTCTGAGAGTCTGGGAGCCCTCAGGAGCAGGAGGCAAACTGGCGATCAGAGGAAGGCGACGCCCCATCACACCTGCTGCTGCGGCTGCCCGCAGTGCAAGCCTCAGCCAACCCTGGTTACCTGAGCCTCAGGTGGCCTTGGGCAGCTGAGCAGCCACCATCTGAAGCTTGCCTGAACCTCGGGCTGGCCCTGGGCTGCTGGAGGGCTGAGGGGATGGTGCCACCATCTTGCGACTGTGGGCACTGCCATCTTTGAGGGTGTGGCAGGCAGTCAATTAGCATATCCCTCCTTATTGGCTGTTGGCATCGCCATCTTTGAGATAGTGTGAGGGTCAATTAGCATATTCCCTCTTTATTAGATAGGATACTAATTAGACTGGATATCCTCTAGGCAACCTTCCTGATGTCCTTCTGGACAAAGCAACAGTGGTGGTGCTGAGACAAAGGCAGTTAGAGGCGATCAGACTGGCAGGGGAGAGCAGTTAGGGGATCAGGCTGGCAGGGGAGAGCAGTTAGGGGGATCAGAGAGCAGTTAGGGGCATTTAGAGAGGTTAGGGGCTATCAGGCAGGCCAGCCGGCCAGCATGTAGGAGCCAGTGGTCCCATATTGCAAGAAGGTGCAAACTGAGCTGAAGAATAACCCCCTCACCATGCATGAATTTCGTGCACCGGGCCTCTAGTATGGGATACTTTTATTTAGTAACACTGATAACAGTGGCTTTCATTTTTGATACCAGGCATAAATTATATAACAAACCTTGGCATTGAATTCAGCAAGGAAATCAAAATGCTTCTTAAGGTCTGTGGCAAGGATTGCTTCAATGACTAAAAAACGAAAGCGCTTGAATTCCACATGATCAAGATTAAGAAGGAAGTTGTATTCTGGGCTTGAAAGATACAGGCTCCAAGCTGATGCAGCATGATGATTCTCCAGAACAGATCTATCGTTGTATAAAACTGCCTAAAAAGCAATAAGAAAAATGAGGTAGGTAGGCATCTTAAAGATATTAAACTTTTAATAATAAACAGAGTTAAGATCAGATTGGGAAAATACAGTGTGTAACAGCTCTGTGCCATTGGTATTTTAATTTTGTGAAGGATTGTGATACTTTTGTAAATAAGTGGACTAAAGGTAAGGTAAGGTACACCTTTCCTGCATGCTCAGCTTGTCAGTGAAAGGGAATTGGTTTTTCAAGTTCATCTTCTTTGCTGCCTTCCAAGAGATGGAAAGTTGGTGTTTAAGGTCTACTACATGAAACTAAGTAAACCTTTTCAGATAAAGCTTAGTCCTTAGTGATATAGAATAGGCTTGGGATACATTTCTTCTGCTAGCATGGAATCAAGGGTGGTGGCAACAGAAAAGAAGCAGGAGTACAGTCTAGGCTGAAGCAGGCTTAATGTCTGAGAAGGACACATCCTACACTCCCAACTTGTCACAGTGCCTAGGAATAAGAAGTACGAAACAGGTAAGAGCACACATCCTTTGGTTCAAGTGTTATAGTCCTATTCACTTTTTCTTCATCTCTTCTACCTCTAAAAATTGAGCAATTTTTAAAATCATTAAGCACAGTAATTTCTTTTTTTTTTAATAAATTTTTATTGATTTTTTACAGAGAGGAAGGGAGAGGGATAGAAAGTCAGAAACATCAATGAGAGAGAGACATCGATCAGCCGCCTCCTGCACACCCCCTACTGGAGTGGTGCCTGCAAGCAAGGTACATGCCCTCGACCAGAATCGAACCCAGGACCTTTCAGTCCGCAGGCCAACGCTCTATCCATTGAGCCAAACCAGTCTTGGCTAAGCACAGTAATTTCAAAAAAGATTTTAACAAACCTTTTTATTGCGGAATAGAACATGTATGCAAAAAATGCTAAAACTTGAATAATACAGTTTAACAAATAGTTGTAGAGAAAATGCCCATGTAACCAATGGTACTGTCAAAAGTACAACATTGCTGACTCCTTGGAAACTTCCTTTGTACACCTTTTGTTATCACAGCCTTCTTCCTCCCCACAAAGATGTGCATCCCTAAATAATATATTCAGTAGTTTAGGTGTGCCTATTTTTAGACATTATATATAAGAAATCAACTTTGGGAATTACTTTTTTAATAAATTTTGAGGTGTAATTGACATACAACATTATATTAGTTTCAGATGTAAAACATTCAATATTAGTGTATATTGAGAAATGATCACCACAATAAGTTTAGTAAATATCAGTCATACCTATATTTATTTTTTTCTTGTGATGAGTACTTTTAAAATATTCTTAAAACTTTCAAATATGCAATACAATATTATTTACTAGGGGCCCAGTGCATGAATGTGTGTAATTGGAAAGGAACTGTGGGCCGTGAGGCTGATTTCAGCCCATCCTCTATGCTCCTGCCTGGCCCCTCACACTGCAACCCCGCTCCTGCCTCTGCGGCTCCCACATGGTGAAGGTGCTGGCCCTGCTCGCACCCGCTGACGGCACGGAGTGATTGTTGCTGGCATTGAGCGATTGGGTGTGAGTGGTGGCTGCCAACCCAATCACTCTTCAGTAGCAGGGCGCAGTGGAGAAGCCCTCAGAGACGATTGGGGCTGGCAGTCACGGCTCACAAGAGCTGACAGAGCCGAGTGATCGGGAACAGCACTGGGAGCCAGCAGAGTGTGAGAGTGGGACCGGCACCGGCAGCAGGTGTAAGTGCTGGGCAGCACCACAGTGCATGGGAGCAAAGAATTTTCATTAACTACCAGAGGCTCCCCTCAATTACAGTGACCGGTACCCTGCCTTGGTGTGGCGCCCCCACTCACCTGCTCCACCATCCCGCTGCGGCCCATACCCACCATGTTCTGCGCACATACCCCCCCGTGGTGTGGGCAATACACGTCAGAGAAACCGGTTGTTCTGCCATTTGGTCTATTGCATATTAGGGTTTTATATATATGTAGACTAGAGGCCCAGTGCATGAAATTCATGCATGGTGCAGGAGGTTCCCTCAGCCCAGCCTGCACTGTCTCAACTGGGGACTGCTGGCACTAACTGCTCACCTGCCTGCCTTATTGCCTCTGCTTGCCAGCCTGATTACCCCTAACTTGCCCTCCCCTGCCTGCCTGGTTGCCCGTAACTGCCCCTGCCTGCATGCCTGATCGCCCCTAACTGCCCTCCCCAGCCGGCCTAGTTGCACCCAACTGCCCTCCCCTGCTGGCCTGACCTCACCCCCAATTTCCCTCCACTGCTGGCCAATTTGGTTCTGATTGGTCAGTTTCTATGCCAGTCAGTGTCAAAAGCTGCACCTCCTAGGCAGCCATTGGCTCCCCACAGCACCCAGATTTGTTTCTGACTGGTTGGTTTCTATGCTAGTCAGCACTAGAATCTCCACTTCCTAGGCAGCCATTGACTCCCCACAGGACCCAGATTTGGTTCTGATTAGTTGGTTCCTATGCCAGTCAGAAACCCTGGGCCTATCAATGGGGCCTGTTCAGAAAGGCAGGGCTGATCAGCAGCTCCAGTGGAGACCTGGAGAGAAATGGAGGTGCACTGCTGGCCATCCAGAGAAAGGGAGAGGCAAGTGCTGATTAAAAGCTACCATAGAGGCAACTAATCATTTCCTGCTTCTCTCTGGTCCTGATTCGCAACCCCCTCAGCAGTCAGTGCTGGATTGCCACGGCAATCCAGCGCTGCCTACAGGACTGACTTCCAGTTGGTCGAGCCTTGGTTGTTACTCATCATTATGACCCAGGGTTTTTATATATTAGGATAGTTACCTTGCTGTACATTACATCCATAGGACTTACTTATAACTGGAAGTTGGTACCTTTTGATTCCATTTACCCATTACACCTTTTCAATGCTGTCTCCTTTGTGTGATTATCCATCATGCTGCATATATTCAGTTGGGTTATTTTCAATTAATATCTATTATGAATGTACTAAGGTTCCAGTGCACGAATTTGTTCACCTTGAAAGGAACTGTGGGCCGCAAGTCTGTGGTGGGCACCAGGGCAGGACTCGGCCCATCCTCTGTGCCCTTGCCCAGCCCCCCTCCCGCTTCAGTCCTGGGTCCCCTGTCTACCGGCAGCCCCACTCACACTGCTGCTCCACCCACATGCTAACGGCACCAGCCAAGCTCTCGCCCGCTGACGATGTGGAGTGATTGGGGCCAGCATCAGTGGGTGCGAGCAGGGCCAGTGCTGTCAGAGGGTGAGAGTGGCCACTGCTTCTTTGATCACCCATCAGGAGCAGAGGGAGGTGGAGAAGTCCTCAGGGTTAATTGAGGCTGGCAGCCACCACTGGCACCCATTGACAGTGCCAAAAGAGTGGGACTGGTGTAGGGCACTGGCAGTGGGTGCAAGCAGCAGCTCTGATGCCAGCTGCAAGTGTGAGCGAGGCCAGGGATGGTAGTGGGTGTGAGCAGCAGCTCCAGTGCCAACAGCAAGTTACAGAGGCAGCTGCCAGCCCTGATCACCCCTCAGGAGCAGGGGGGAGTGGAGAAACCTTGAGGGGCGATTGAGGCCAGCAGCCACCATTCACACCCACTGATGGCACTGAACAATCAGGCCTGGCACCGGGCGCTGGGAGCGGGTATGAGTGGGGCTGGCGCCAGCAGCAGATGTGAGCGCTGGGTAGGACCACGGTGTGTGGGACCAAACAATTTTCAGTAACCACCAGAGGCTTGCCCCTATGACAGTGACCAGCACCCTGCCTTGGTTTGGTGTGCCTGCTCAGCTGCTCCACTATCCTGCCATAGCTGATGCTCGCCATGTTCTGTGGTCTGCTGCCAGCTGCCAATGCCTACCATATTCTGCTCGTGCCCCCGGTGGTCAGCGCATGTCATAATGACCAGTTATTTGGTTGTTCCACCATTCAGTCTATTTGCATATTAGCCTTTTATTATATAGGGTAATCTGTCATATTATACTGCTACAAATAATCTAGTATAGGTTTCCTGGCACATGCATTTGTATAGGATATATACATAGGAGATTTAGGAATTGTACAGTATATAGATCTTCAACTTTACCAGATAATGTCAAATTGTCATATGTAGTCTATGAGAGTGTCTTTGTTCCACCATCAGCACTTCATACTGTTAAACTTTAAACATTTTTTTAGATTGTTAGGTTTCTCGTGTTGGTTTTAATTAGCATCTCCCTGGTTACTAACGAAACTAGAATGGTTATTGGTTGTTTGGATTTCCCATTTTGTTCCCGCTTGTTCAAGTTTTTTTACCCAATTCATAATTTAGTTGTCTTTTTCTTACTGATTTTTAGGAATTCACAGTATATTCTTGTTTTTGATTCTTTTGTTGGTTGTGTTGTATATATATACCTTTTTAAATTCTCTGTATATTCTGGTTTCAAATCTTTGATAGTTGTGTTGCATATACTTTTCTTCCCCCACTCTGTGTCTAGCCTTTTTAACATTCTTAATAGTGTGTTTATGGAAGTTTTAAAATTTTATGTAGTGCAATTCATCAATAAGTTTCTTTTATGATTAGTGTTTTTCTCTCCTGTTTAAGGAATCCTTGCCTTCAGGGATTTTGACTATTGATGGCACTGAATTTTTAAACAGATAATTACTCTTAAATTGATTTATCTTGAAATACTGATGCAATCTGTGACCATGGACCATCTCCTAATTCATTTTTTAGTGTATATAAATTAAGTTTTATATTTTCCTGACAAAATCTTGCATGTTTTTGTTAGATTTATTTCTAGGTACTCCATATTTTTGGATGCTATTAATAATAAAGGCTATTTTTTCAAAAAGTATTTAATTTTCTAATTATCAACAGCTGGTATTTAAAAGTATAATTATATTTGCCCTGGCCAGTGTTTCTCAGTGGTTAGAGTGTCAGCCAGGGCACCAAGTACATGTACCTGGATTGCAAGTTTGATCCCTGGCTCCGATCAGTGCACTCGGTGCTCTTGCAAGAGGCAACCAATCAATGTGTTTATTTCATATTGATGTTTCTCTCTGCTTCTCTCTCCCCCACCAGCCCTCCCTCCTTCCACTCTCTCTAAAAATCAATGGAAAAAAATATGCTTGGGTGAGGATTAATAAATAAACGAATAATAAAAGTATAATTATTTTTATGTATTGAACCTTACCGCTTGAAAATCTTGCTAAAATTTCTCATTTTACTAATTTATTTGAAGATTTAAAATTTTTTCAACTTGCACAATCATTAATTTCAGATAAGTTTTCTTTTTTTTTTTTCAGTCCTTGTTTCTTTTACTTCTTTTTCTTGCCTTATTATACCGATTGGAATCTGTAATATTTTTTTTGAGTTGTAGACATATTTGTCTTATTGGTATCAAAGAGAAAGTATTCAGAAATTCACTACTAAGCATATGCTAGCATATGCTACTTAAGGGTGCGTTTTTTTTTTGTTTTGTTTTTTTTAATGACTCACTTCACTGCATTGAGAAACTTCTATTCCAACTTTGCTAAGAGTTTTTATTATGAATCAATGTTGAGTTTTATAAAATGTTTTTTTTCTATTGTCATTAAGGTGAAATAATTTATAACTTTAATCTGTTAAGGTGAGAATTTCATTGATTCATTTTTGTTAAACCTGTCTTGCAGTCTGTGATAAATGCAACTTGTTCATGTTTATCCTTTCTAAATATTACTAGGTTAGGATTGATAAAATTTTTATATATATGTTTGAGTGAGACTGTCCTGTGATTTTTTCTTTATTGTATTATCTTTGTCATATTTTTATATCAAGGTTGTTGTATACTGGTAAGCCGACCGTTTTTTCATTGTTGCACCACTAACAAGGCTTCTTAAATAATTTTTCCTAATTATTCCCATGAAATTTTAATACTATAGAAGTAATGTATTTGTCTTTGTACTATAGGCATATTTTATGTGCTTTGAACATAAAAAAGAGTAACTTTTTTGCCCCCCTTTCTCCCGCCAACCAATTTTAATAAGCATAGTAATTATGAAAAGATCTTACACAGCCAGTGCTAAAGGCTAGGGATAAAACTAAAAACTCATTCCTGTTTTCATAGAGCTTCTTACGTAATGGGAAAGAAAGCCAGATGAAAACAGAATATAATCTTTAGGTTAAAGTACATATTCTAAGAGTTTAATTAGTTTTATGTATTACTTGTGAAAATTAGCTACAGTTTAGATTTAAGCATCAGTACTTAATAGCTTTTGATTATTTTTTACACTGTTTGATTTTATGTAAGCAATGATATGATTTAAACTTTGTAATATAAAGTCTGAAAATAATCTAAAGACTCATCAATTATCGAAGGGATAAAGAGGATGTATGCATATGTTAGACAATAAAATATCTGGTTGGAAGAAAGAAATCCTGCCATTAAATGACATGAATGGATCTTGGGAGCATTATGCCAAGTGAGATAAGTCAGAGAAAGAAAAATAGTTTGTGATATCCCTTTTATGTGGGATATAAATAAGCTGAACTCACAAAAATGCAAAGTAGAAGGACTGGTTACCAGGGGCAGGATGTGAGGAAATTGGGGAGGGGAGATGTTGATTAAAGGATATAAATTTCTAGTTATAGGATGCATAAATTTGGGGATATAATGCACCATATTAGATTACAGTTAGCAATACTGTATTATGTATTTGAAAGTTGCTAAAAGTCTAGTTCTAAAATATTCTCATCAGATAAAAAATTATGTGACATGATAAAGGTGTTAGTTATTGCTACAGTGGTGATTATATTATACTAGAGGCCTAGTGCATGAAATTTGTGCACAGGTAGGGTCCCTAAGCCTGGACTGTAATCAGAGATGATCAGGGCCTTCTGGCTGCTGGCTGGGGGCCTGCCTTCATTCCGTGCTGCCCCATGGTGATTAGCATATGCCATAGTGAACAGACTCTTGGTTGAACTTCTGAGAGACACTTTGCATATTAACCATATATGTGTGTGTGTGTGTGTGTGTGTATCAAATTAACACACTGTATACCTTAAATTTAAATAATATTGTATGTCCGTTATATCTCAATATAAAAGGCATTTAAAGCTAACCTTATTACTACTTCTAACTCCCAAAGAGGAAAAAAAAGTTCAATGACTCCCAGGGGGTCAACTTACACTTAAGTGTTATTTGACTAATTCATGCTCAAATTTGAGGAAAGCTGATAAACTATGAAAATAATATAGGAAGAAGTAATCAAGCTCCAAGCTCAATAAAGCACAAAGGTAATGAGTGCTCTACAGAGCTAGCTGAGTGAATATCCTCTCAGCTAGTAAGATCAGTAAAAGAAATGAGTAAGTTCAGAATCCCTTCACCATCCAAATTACCCTTTGAAATTATCAGAGAAATAAAAAAGAGGAGCAAAAGAAAACCTCAATCAGTATTTTTGAATCCAGATATAATCACCATAGTGGAAATTTCAAAGACACAGTAAAAGTGGGAATGGATTGAGGAAAGGCCAACTAAAGTCATACTATGTCATAGCTGAGTGGAAGCAAGAAAAAATCAAGGAGCAGTAAATAGGAGGCAGATGCCACCTCTCCTTTAGGAAGATACTGGATCCAGTAAGAGAGAGAGAAGCCAAGTTAAACTTAGTGAGAAAAACAACTAGAGAAGGAAGACAGCACCCCAACTCAGAAGGGCAGCAGTGGCCTTCTCCAACTATGGGTCCCCTTCTCTCCACATGCAAATACATCTCCAGTTTGGCAAAGCAAATTAACTTTATGAACTTTACTTTTCCACCTTCTTTTTGAATCAGAAAGATAGGAAAAGGGGTTTCATATAAACTCCGATAGAATTACTCTTAACAATACCTTTGAAAGACCAAACAAAGTCTGAAAAACCTAACCTTATGTCCCCTTTGAAACACACACAACAGAAGGAAACATTTAAAAATCTTTAGGTCAGAGTCATAAGATTGAAGAGGTGGTAGTTATGAAAAGTGAAGTCTTGGATTAAGGAAGATTGTTTTCATTAAAAAAATAATATTCCTGTCTTTAAAAAAATCCAAGAGGTAGTAAATAAGAGATAGTAAACAACATTTGTGTTAATAGAAAACAAATAATAGTTTTGATGAACAGCTGCCATCTTGGGATTCTTCTACCCTGAAGTTTGGGGCTTGTTCTAAAATTTCTGGTAATCCTACATTTTCTAAGGTATTTTTCTCAGTTATCACCTTGTTTTGCTAAGACACATTTTTAGGTAACTTTCTCAGGATGGATGGGATATGGTTTATACATTTTTTGCATATCTGAGATTCTCTTTATTTTGCACTTAAAGCTCTGCTAGAGCTAGGCTGAATACAGAAATCTAACTTAAAATAATCCCTCTATGCCAGTATTCCCTAGGTCTTCCAAGTTTTACATTTCCTTGCACTTACATCATAATCATCTCCTCTTGGTCTTGCACACCCACAATTTATTGTTTTTCTTGCTTTACTAGAACATAAGTTCCATGGGGGTAGAATTTTTTGGTCTATTTTGTTCACTAATAATGCCTAGAATAGTGCCTCACCCACAGTATACAGCCAATATTCCTCTAAATCTATGAGGAAATGAATTCCCTTGGAATTTTAAAGACTTTATTCCAGTGCCATCTGGAATTCATCCTATCTAATAAAGAGGGAATATTCAAATTGACTGTCATGCCATAATAAGATGGCTGCACCCACAGTGGAGGCTGAGTTCCCGTAATGAGCCTTAATGAGCAATCACCAGGGATCTGAGGCTGCCTGGCCCTGGGCCTGGTGGGGCTTGATGAGGACCTCCAGGCATGTCCCCTGCTCCGGCCTGGGCCAAGGGACCTATGACTGTGCCCCTCCCCCCACCTGGTGTGGCTTGACAGGGGACCACAGGATGAGCCCTCTGCACTGGCACCGAGCCAGGTGACCTGAGGCCATGGCCCCCCACCACGGGCTAGATCCAGACTCCAGCAGGGCTTGACCGGGGTGAGGCTGGCCGGGTCTGGGATCTAGCCCAATGGGGGTCAGGCCGTCTGGGTCTGGGTCTCATGTGATTTTGATGCACATGTAGGTGGGTGGGGTCTTGACTCTAGTTCCTGTGTTTTCATCCACTCAGAAATAAAAATAAAAAGTCTCGATTGAAAAAAAAAAAGTCTCAATTGTTCTGAAATTTTACCATAACACAATATGTGGGTAGGTTTGGGGGATTTTCTCTCCTCACCCCCAAATTCTGGCATTTGATGAATACCTCAACCTAAAGACACAGCTATTTCAGGAAATTCCAATGGCCAGATCTTGATCTAGTCCCCTATGCCTTTTTTCCTTCTGTATACTTTCCATGTCTTTATCATTTTCGTCTGTATTTTAGGAGAGAGGGTCTGACTTTACTTCCACTGCTTATAATTGATTTAAAAAAAATTTCTGCAGTATTTTTAGGTTCTAAGAGCACTGTTTTCTTTTTTCATAGTTTCTTATTGTGGATGAAGTCTTCTCCAAATTCTTTGAGAACTCAGAAAAGTACTGAATGTTGTGTGTGTGTGTTTTTTTTTTTTATTTCCTAGATTATCCTGTATTCGGTTAATTCTATTCACTTTAGCCTTTTCTTTCCAAGCTACCAATTAATATCTGGAAATCCTTCGTTTTCTATTGATATAAGAAAATGAATTCTAGATTGCTTGGTAACTTTCTTCTGCAGTATATATGCTTTATTGTCGAGTATCTTCTTTAATTGGGAAGGATGTGAATGGTTCCAGCAGGTTTTGCTCTGGAATTACCAGACTGGGTGCCAGCTGTTCAGCTTCCAGAATGAGAAGGATTTACTTTGGAATACTAATACCCACACTAGTATTTCTCTCCTGGCAGTTTCCTTTAGTATCTAAGAGCTGACTTTTCTGCCTGAAGGTAAATAAATGCAGGGCTGCAGCAGCTTTGCTTACAGGCATGTGCATTTAAGTGTGAGCAAGTCTGTGTGTGTGAGTGTGCATGTGGGCGGGCACAAAGGCATCTAGATTTCCACTTAGTCTGTAGCCCCTTCTAAATACTTCTGTCTCAATATTTAGCCATCTATTTTCCATTTTCTAAAAACAGTATAAAATTCTTTAATCTACTGGTGCTAACACCCTCCCACCTTGAGCTTCGCCCCTGACTGTCATTTTAATCAGGAGGAAGGGGAGACAAATGCATGTGGTTAGTTAAGTCACCATCCTGATCCATATTTTGACCATATGAGGTTTACAGATTCCAACTTGAAATTTTATTTCCTTTTACCCTAAATTTCATCAAAATATTAATACCTCAAGCAGTAATCTCCTTTTAGCCAATTTTTCATTTGGAAATATCTAAGAAATCTCAGAATTTTAATACTGATATCCCTCCAGTTTAAATTTTACTAAATATTTTACCTTCTTTCATGGAAAAGATTCAAAATAATCCTCCTGTCTTCCTAGCATACGTTCTTTACCATAAAAACGAACAGGAATACTTAATGGTGGTATTGTATACTGCTGTCACTTTTTATAATACACTGGAGCAATGATATCTTTTACTAATTATGGCTTAATTAGACGCACTGAGCTTCCCAAGATGAGAGAACCTACTTTATTTACCTAATAAACACACTGAGCCTCAGGCTTTCACAAAAGAGTCCTTATCTCATAGGTGCTAGCTGAGGCAGGTGTTAGGAATTTCATTACTCTGGGAAGAACTGAGGACATTTCAGACAAGCTAGTGATGCTGCAGAGCAAAGACATCAGGCGTCCTTCAACATTCAACAA
Source organism: Lasiurus cinereus (assembly GCA_011751065.1). Taxonomy (NCBI): domain Eukaryota; kingdom Metazoa; phylum Chordata; class Mammalia; order Chiroptera; family Vespertilionidae; genus Lasiurus; species Lasiurus cinereus. Next base: position 2,801,161 of record JAAGEH010000135.1, read on the forward strand.
ATACTCACTGAATGTCTTTTGTGTGTGAGGTACTACTGGTCTAGGTATTAGGGAATAAAAGAGACAAAAATCCCTGCCCTTATGGAATCTTATATTCCACTGAGGGAAGACATCATAAAATGAACAGAATGCAGAATATCTAACAATCATTGCTATAGTATAGAAAAAACAAAGCAGAAAAGGAGCATAATGAGTGCCAGGAAGGAGCTTCTGAAATTTTAGATGGAAGGACATGACAAAGTGAGCTCCATGGACATGGTGGGAGAGAGCACCGTGGGCAGGGAGGACAGGACAGGAACAGGCTCGGGGAGGGTGCCTCGGTACAGGAGAAATCAGCAAGGAGGCCAGTGAGGCTAGCCCTGAATGGAAACAAAAAAGGCAGACTTAATGGGGTTTAAATCAGGTAGGACCTTCTGCGCTATCCTAGTGACTTCCTAGGAATGTAGTGAATGTCATTGAAGGGTTTGGAATAGAAAGCAATGTTAACTCAACATAAACAGTCACACTTTGGCTGCTGTATGTGGAGAAGAGTCGAAGGGGGAGCTGGAAGTAAGCAAGGGGGACAGGGTGAAAGGCTGAACTCCCTAATCTACTGCCTTTCTATTCCAGAGCTTTCCACTGCTTCATCTATTGACAATTCTTAACAATGGAAAGTTAGGAACTAAAACAAGTTTTGAGTATAAACTTTGTAAATTATAACAGCTTTTTTTAAAAGTAAATTCTCTGCAAGTGAGAGAGGTAACTCTAGAATTCATTCATTTTTAATATTCTTGAAGGAAAAGCAATAAACAAGTCTGACTCACCTACGCTCAAAGCTAATAAAAGCAGAGCGTGGAAAAGAACAGTGAGTCATCTCTACGTGATTATGTAGTTCATGAGGTTCTCAAATACATAAAATGGAAGAAAACTTTCCATATGTTACCTCCTTTTACCTTTAACCATATCAGGTACATATTGGTGAGGGTCAGAAAGATAAGGCTGATTTGCCTAAGGTCACAGAACTAATAAGTGATAACCAGAAATCAACACAGGCCAGCAGATCCCAAGACCAGTACTTTTTCCATTGTGCTGCTACTGCCCAAGTTTGATTCACCGGAAGATTTGCAAAAAGTATGAAGTATTGGGCGAGAGAGAATGGGCATTGATTTTTGCAGAATGATACTGCAAATGCGGAAATATGTGCTTTTTAATGGGTAATTTATTTGAAAGAGAATAAATATTAGGTTGAAATTTATTTTTTAAATTAGTTACCTATGGAAATCATGAGCTTTTAATAGAAAAAAGTCTCAATGGGGAAAATGAATTACACATCACTTTTAACATTCTCCTTCACTCATCTCTGAATCCTACTTGAATCCTACTCTTATTGTGGCTAAAGAACCTATCCCCTATATTTTAAAGTGAGACTGTGTGAAAGGGATAAAAGTGTAGATGAAAGGGGCCACATGCTGACCTGACAAGCTCAACATATTCCGGGAAGCAAACTCAGAGACCTAAAGGAACCACAAAGGATGGTTTGAAATTAAACTTTAACTAAAAGCAGTTATGGTGGGCAGTTAGGTCCTAGGCCAGTATCTTCACTGACAAGGTCAACCTTTACCTTATCTGAGCCTATCTTTTTGCACCTATAATAACATACCCTTGAAATGCCTGTGTAACTTGTAACTTCCCTTTTTCTGGAGCCCCACCAAATGCACTGGGTGCCAGAACATATATGTCCAGCACCCACCTAACCATGTGTCCATCATTTTACTTTTTATCCAATCCCAGGGGTTCCCCCTCCCCCCGGCTTTGCTTTATCCCACCTCCTCAATCTATCACCAATGAATTTCAATGGGTACAGAAGATGAAAGAATCAGAACTGAGGTTTAAATACAGAATGACAAAGTGAAAAAGATGAATTCCCTTTCTGTAAGGCTCGCACTTAGACAAAGAATATAAAGGAATCAGCTGCTCAAACAAACATGCACACTAAATTCTTAAAATCAAGTACTTGGTTCTAAGTCCTAATGCTTAAACTATTAAAAAGAGTATCCATTTGTTGGGAATTCCTATCTATTATGCAAATTTTGACTGTACAGTAATGTTGCACCTTCTCAGCTGTACTGGGTAAAAAAATGAGGTGGTACTAGAAGAATTTTTATACATATTAATATATTCAGAGGTAAGAGATTTAGAGCTTGAGTATGAAGGCATATTTTAGAGGAAAAAGAAGACAACAACAAAAATAACAATTGCTCATCATTATAGCTTCTAGCCATATAAAAGACCTTGCCAGAAGGAAGAGTGAGTCTTACATTTTGATCAAAGGCAAAAATACTGAAAAGAACTCCAGAATTTCATAAAACAATGAGTCACTCTTTCATAAACATCTTTTTTTCTAATTAAAGGAGATTCCCTTCCCCCTCCCTAAGTTTTTAGTACACATCATGTCAATGCCATGTGTGAACATCCAATTCCATGTCAAGGTAATGGCCATATGATTGAACTGGAGAATGTTATACAAAAGAATACACAGAATGATTGTAAAATTCCAGAATCACTTTTTAAACTTTCTGAAAAAGTATTTCCTACCTGAGGGGCATTTGTAGCCACTAGAAATGCATTTGTCCGCCCTGGGTGGTCGTAATCATGCATGGCAGCTGCCACATACAAAGCCATCAATTCCAATGCAGGAATGTTTGAAGACAGGCAACCATAGCTCTCATCTGGGATTGAGCAGCTCCTCGAAGAAATGTAAGCAGTCTGCCCAGGGTTAATTCTATCATCAGACTCTGAGGAACAAGCAAAAGCAGCATTAGATATACAACCTTCTCACAATGAGTCTGAGGGGACTCCCCACAGGCAATATGATCATCTTAGGTTTACTTATATGAATTAGATTCTATTTATAAACAAGGACTTAAAACAATAACAAGCCACCCTAACAAGTGTTAGGGTATCTCATTGTAGTTTTGATTTGTATTTCCCTAATAATTAATGATGTCCAGTATCTTTCTGTATACCTGATGCCATTCAGATGGCTTTAGATGAATGTCCATTTTTGAATCAGGTTTTTTTGGTTTTATTGAGTTGTGAGTTCTTCATTTATTTTTGGACATTAACCCCTTACTCAGTATGTAATTTGAAAAAAACTCTCCCTCATTGTGTATGCTGTCTTTATTTTTGTTTTCTTTGATGTACAGTTTTGATGATCTAGTTCAGTGGTCGGCAAACCACAGCTCATGAGCCAAATGTGGCTCTCGAGCCTCCGTTTGCCGCTCTGTTGACTAATGAGTTTGCTGACCACTAGTTCTATCAACACCCATCCACTCCTTGGCCTCGGCCCCACACAATCGCCAATCCCCTATCTCCAATCTCATCTCCACAGACAACTGGTCAACCCGACCATTCTGACCTGCCACCGGAGAAAAAGTCTGGCCCGGCTATCTGGTCGAATGGAGTCATCAAGCAACCGTCCTCCAGCCGGAGGTTTCTGGGAGTGCTGGTCGACAGGACTTCTCGGAGGGGGAGGGAAAAAATGGGGAGGAGGGAGCTGGCCCTCAGCCACCCTGGGAAAGGGGCTGCAGCTGATACCACCCACCCCCACTTCCCTGTTCCAGCCTGGGGTCCAAAGGCCCCTGGCGGGGTCTGGAGAGGAGGCTCCACATTCACCATTTCCCCCTTCCTTCCCTCTGGGAAGGAGAGAGGACAGGAGTAGGACAAACCCTTGTGTCCAGGACTGTCTTTCAAAATAGACTGCAGCAAGGGAACTGCTCTGCTACGTAAGAAACCCTGACCCAGAGCAGGTCCTCTACGAATGGTTTAGCACCAGGTTCCCCAAAAACGTGCATTGCGTGAAGGACGAGGGGGTGTCCCCGTTTCCTGCTACACCCCGTTTCCAGGATGAAGGGCTTTCCCCATGGTATCCGTCCCCATGCAAAGCGGGGCACGCTGCCCATTGGCAGGGATGGCTATCTGCGGTCAACTGGGGCTCCATCGATATGCCCGGGCACGATTCTAACTTAGAGGACGTTCATTCATAATCCCACAGATGGAGCTTTGCCCTATTGGCTCCTCAGCCAAGCACATACCAGATGTCTGAACCTGCTGTTTCTCTCCTACTGAGCAGGATTACCATGGCAACACATTATCAGTAAGGTAAAACTAACCTGTCTCATGACGGTCTAAACCCAGCTCACATTCCCTGTTACTGGGTGAACAATCCAATGCTTGCTGAATTCTGCTTCACAATAATAGCAAGAGCCGACATCAAAGGATCAGAAAGCAAAGTTGCTACGAACACTTGGCGTCCACAAGCCAGTTATCCCTGTGGTGACTTTTCTGACAGCTGCTTAAAACCCAAAAGGTCAGAAGGATCATGAGACCCTGCTTTCACAGTCTGTATGCATACTGAAAATCAAGATCAAGTGAGCTTTTGCCCTTCTGCTCCACGGGAGGTTTCTGTCCTCTCTGAGTTCTCCTTAGGACACTTGCCATACCATTTGGGAGGTATACCGCTCCAGTCAAACTCCCCTGGCACTGTCACCGGAGTGGGTCAAGCCTGGCAGGTGAGGCCTGACGCATAGTGTCAGATGCGAGGGCCGCTGAGGGCTCGCCCCTCACACTCCCCCACCAAGCTAGTGAAAAAAAGATCATAGTGGTATTTCACCAGCGGCCTCCCAATCTCATCCCCTTGCTTACTCTACCCCTCTCATATCTCTGCACTGTGCTAGACTAGAGTCATGCTCAACAGGGTCATCTTTCCCCCCTGATTCTGCATGCCCATTCCCTTAGCTGTGGTTTCGATGGATATCGGTAGAGACAGTGGGACTCTCGTCCATCCATTCATGCACGTCACTAATTAGATGGTAAGGCATTTGGCTAATACCTTAAGGAAGTCCTCATTACTCCCGAGTTTGCTTGCACTTCACTGAATTTCATTTGACATTCGGAGCACTGGGCAGAAATCACATCACGTCAACACCCGGGCCTTCGCCATGCTTTGTTTTAATTGAACAGTCGGATTTCCCTGGCCTGCCCAGTTCTAAATTGGCTGCTAGGCCGAGGCTAAGCTGAGTTGAGGTGTCTTGCCTAACCAAGGTGGGGGCGGGAGGAATGGGGGAGACCTGGCAGGGGAGACTTGCCCATTGAGAGGCAAGAGGGGGACCCTTAACACCACCCCAGGCTACCCTGTGACACTCACCATGGGAAGGGACCATCTTGAGTCCAGAGTTGGGGCAGCCGGTCCCCAGGGTATCTGGGCTCCCCAAGGAGGGAAGAGTGACGTGGAGGTCTGCACATGGGGTCTGGGCAGTGGACAGGAAGGGGCGTGGGGGTGAGCCAGTGCCCAGCCCCGCTTCGTGCCCCAGCCAGACCAACGAACTGAGCCCTTAGAACCAATCCTTATCCCGAAGATGGATCCGGTTTGCCACTTCCCTTACCTACACTGTTCCAACATGCCAGAGGCTGTTCACCTTTCACCTTGGAGTCTGCTGTGGATATGAGTACCCCTCACCCCCTCACCCCCTCGAGATTTACACCCTCTTCCCTGGATTTTCAAGAGCCAGTGAGAGCTCACTGGGTACCACCAGGACCAAGTCGCTTTCCAAGGCACGGGCCCCTCTCTTGGATGAACCCATTCCAGGGCAGAGCGCCCTGCCCTTCACAAAGAAAGGACTCTCCCTGGGGCTCTCGCCCGCTTCTCTGGGGTCAGTTGTTACCGCACGGGATGCCTCCTGGCGCCCTGTCTCCGCCCCTCTGGATTCGGGGATCTGAACCCAACTCCCTTTTGATAGTCTGAGAGCAACGGAGGCCATCGCCCCTCCCTTCAGAACGGCGCTCATCCATTTCTCAGGATGACTGACCCATGTTACACTGATGTTCACATGTAACCCTTCACTTAGACCTTCAAAGTTCTCGTTTGAATGTTTTTACCACCACCAAGATCTGCATCTGTGGCGGCTCCATGTGGGCTGCGTCCTAGGCTTCAAGACTCACCTCCATGGCTCTACTATTCCTCTTTGCATAGCTTGCACAAGTGGGTGGGCGCTGGGAATGGGGGGGTGCGAACCGCACACCCACACCTCTTTGACCTGCCTCCAATCCCCCTTTTTCTCTGAACCACTGCCAGCTGTGGCTGGGTATGGGCCCGATGCTCCAGCGCCATCCATTTTCAGGGCTAGTGAATTCAGCAGGTGAGTTGTTACACGCTCATTAGTGGATTCCCACTTCCATGGCCACCATCCTGCTGTCTATAGCAACCAACACCTTTCCCGGGTCTGATGAGCGTTAGTATTGGGTGCCTTAACCAGGCCTTCATTCATCCCGCGGCGCCAGTCTGCTTACCAAAAGGGGCCCACTAGGCACTCACATTCCACGCCCAGCTCCACGCCAGCGAGCCGGGCTTCTTACTCAGTTAAAGTTTGAGGATAGGTTGAGATGGTTATGGCCCCAAGACCTCTAATCATTCACCTTACCGGGTAAAACTGCGTGCGTCGGGTATGCAAGAGCACCAGCTATTCTCAGAGAAACCTCGGAGGGAACTAGCGACTAGATGGTTCAATTAGTCTTTTGCCCCTATACCCAGGACCGACGACCGATTTGCACATCAGGACCGCTAAGGACGTCCACCAGGGTCTCCTCTAGCTTCTCCCTGCCCAGGCACAGTTCACCATCACAGGATAGTCTAACACGGGCGCTCATGCTCCATCTCCTCCGAAGGGCAGGGAGAGGGGCTGATCGTGTGCACTCAGGATCCCACCTCAGCCATCACCTCCTAGGGGGATGGGGGCGGCAGCCTTCATTGCACCACTGCAGCTTTCCTGTGGGCTCCTGACTCACGTGTTAGACTCTGGTGACGTCTACCCCCCAACACTGGTGTGCCCCCATGGGGGCGTGGAACCACCCTCATGGGAGGAGCCCCCATGGGTGGGGTCTGAGTGCAGGAAGGGGGAAAAGCACAACGATGGCTCTGGTTCACTCGGCCCCAGAATTCGGGGAGCGCTGCTGTGGGGGAGGGGTTTGGGGAGGGGGCGTGCACACACACACACACACACACCCCTCAGCCACCTTCCCTGTTGGGCCTTCCCAGCCGTCTTGGAGCCAGTCCCGGCGCAACCACTGTGCTGGAAATCTCATTTTTGTTTTTGTTGCTTGTGCTTTTGGTGTCATAATCATTTCTATTAGTTCTCCGATGCAATCAGAAAAAGGCAACACATCCCCTAGTCTTAGTAGTCCTTGTCTTCACATTTTTCCATTTCAACAACTACTTGGTATCCCAGTGCTTTGTCTTCTACAGATACTTGACTCCATAACACGTTGTATAAGAACTTATAACACTGCCAGTAAGAAGTGAGGACCATGGAATAAATACTTAAATCCCCATGAACAGGCTAGTGGTAGAAAAGAGCTGTTAGGTACATCATCATGAGGACTCAGAAAAAATGAGGAACATATTGGAAATTAGGCCAATCATTGCTATATATTATTACAGCAGAAAGCTCATTGAATAATGTGTTGCAGTTAATAGAGAACACAAAATTTATAAAGATGAACTTAGATATTTAGTAGAGGAGATTTCCAAGCTAAGTGTTGAAAATAGAGCCTAGGTTTTTACTGTTTATAGTAAAACTGGTATAGCCCTGCGCAGGAATCTGTGCACCAGGAGCTCTCTGTGGGGTCTGGGTGCTCTGCACCCATTGCCCAGAGGCTCTCTGAGCCCAGAGGCCCATCCACAGTTGGGAGTGGAATGCTTGCTTCATTGCTGTGGCGACGAGGCAAGCATTATGCCAGGTCATTCACACTTCCCACTCTCAGTGGCCATCTCCCTGGACTGGGGGATTCTGGCAGGGCTGAGATGACTGGGTGCCACCATATTTGTGATGGAGTGATGGTTAATTTGCATATCAGCCCTTTTATTAGATAGGATGTGAGAGGAAAGAGAACTGATTAATAAAAAGAACCACGATTTGATAATATGGGAAATTCTCAACCTGTGCAGATTACAAAAGAGACTATCAGTAGGAGATTAACTATGAAAGTAGTGTACTCTATACAGAAAGACAAGGTTGTAGCTGGCCCACTTTTTGCTAATCCCTTGGAAGGAGGAAATGGTAGGGTCTGAGGGTATTGAGGCTGCTAAGCTGCTCTCTTTGAAAAAGGGGCTATGAACCATGGAACACGGGTGGCTTCTAAAAGATGGAGGAGGCAAGGAAAGGAATTCTCCATTAGAGACTCTAGAAGAAAGTAATCACGCTAACACCTTGATTTTGCCCATTTGGACTTACTTTCGACTTCTGACTTCCAGAAATGTAAGATAATAAATTTGTATTGCTTTTAGCCACTAAGTAAGTCCATAGTAATTTGTTATAGCAGAATGGGAAATTTAACACAGATTTTGGTATTGGAAATGGAGTACTACTGTAACAGTGCCCTAAAAATTAGAATTGAGCAATGGGCAAAGATTGGAGTTTTAAAGAATATGATAATCAATAAAAAATATTAATCAACATATTCAATAAGTTTACTGAACACCAAGCAGTATGAATGCAAAACACCTGAGTACATCATAGTCAATGTGAAAAGGAACATACTAGGAGAAATAACACTTTAGGCCAATTTGTCAACAGAAACTACTGAAGTCAGAAGATGGAATTTTCAATTTCTTCTAAGACAAAATAAATACACCTACAAACAAAAGCTAAAGAAAGTGATCTCTCAGGGAAGCACAGAACCCCTGGAAGGAACAAAGAGCACTAGAGAAGAGTAAAATATAAATGGCAGGCAGAAATGAACATAGGCAATTCCATCAAACAAATAATGTCAGTACTTTAGACTCAAGTAACAAAGAATGTAAAGCAATGGCTGTCTCACATTTACACTGACTAGTCTGGTAATATTTCTCAGACATTTGTTACTGAGCAAATTATGTCCGTGTGTGCATGTGTCTGTATATTATTGAAGTATTTCTTCCCTCTTCCTCCACTCTTATTTTTTTTATGGATTTGAGAGAGGGAGAGATAGAAACATCACTAAGAAACATCAGTTGCCTCCTGTATGCCCCCTACTGGATGTCAAGATAAAAATCCAGGCATGTGCCCTGGCCAGGAATTGAACCTGTGAACCGAACTTTTGATTCATGGGTCAATACTCAACCACTGACTGATTCACAAGGGCCAGGCTCTCCACTCTTTTATTTCCTTTTCCTTTTTTATTTTTTTAGAGATCCAAAACATATCTCTACTCCTTTATGAGCTAGATAGAATAAGAAAACCATGAATGTTATAATTCATTATATTTGCATAAACAATTATACTATGATGAGGAACAGCACTAACTTCTTTGAGAACAAAATTTGAAAAGGTTTAGTAATTCATCATTTAAATACATATGTGAGGCTTTCAAATAATGGGATTATTATATATTTTATATTTACATAATATATCTAAAACAAAAAAACAATTAAAAGAAAGCAAAGAAATGATTAACATCCTATATAATAAAAGCCTAATATGCTAAGTGTCCAACTGTTCATTTGACCAGTTGCTATGACGTTCACTGACCACCAGGGCGGAGACGTTCTGACTGGTAGGTTAGCTTACTGCTGGGGTCTGGCCGATTGCAACTTGGTAAGATGAGCCAGACATGCCCTGGAGCCCTCCCATGGTCCCTTCCTGGCCAGGTTTGTGCACTGGTGGGGTCCCTCTGTCTGGCCTGCACCCTCTCGCAATCCGGGACCTCCAGGGGTCATCAGAGAACTGGTTTTGGCCCAATCCCTGCAGGCCAGAACGAGGGACCTCGCCAGTGCACAAATCCATGCACAAGACCTCTAGTAATATAATATTCAGGATAGTAGTTACCTCAGTGGCGTTATTAGCAGGATGGGACACAGAAGAGACTTGGTAAAGCCAACAGTACTGGATCTTAACTTAGCCCTTAAGATGAGGGGTAGGTCTCCTAATTTGCATGTCATTATTGTACATAAAAGCTTACATGGCCCTTTGTATCAAAGGTTACTTAATGAAAAATTTGAAAGGTAATGAAAATAGGGAGCTTGATTAATTTTATTACTTAAAAGGAAGACCTGCAGAGGGAAGTACCTGTTGCATTTCCTGTTCCATGATCACTGTGGATTTGCTGTAAGCCAGGAACTGGCCTTGTTGTCAGATACCAAACTGCATGTAGGACATCTGTGGCGTGTATACGATTGTGATCTAAAATTACCAAAATGATTTTTAAAATTGATTATTCTGTTACATTTACCATAAGACATTTTAAAAAGTATAATACTTCTTAGTTATCCCCATATATAAAATATATGGCTTAGAATGATTTACCACAATTATATTTTTTGTTTCATCTTATTTTAAAAAGCCTCAACTCACTATGAAAACATAATAAAGGGGTCACAGGAAAGGAACGGTAACCAGGGCTAGTTTAAAGGCATAGAAAAATATATTTAAGGTTGTAGCTTTTTTTTTAAAAAAAAATTGTAAACAGTGTTTAGATTATGGAGACCTATTTCTGCACATGGGTGCATAGAACAGTTAAAATTCTGTATACTTAAACATTCCTTCATCCACTCATAAAAAAAGAATGATAAATACTTGTCAGCTCTTCTATAAGGATTAAATGTTAAATGGTATATGAACACATTCAGAAGAGTGTCTGACACAGCACGTGATCAAGAAAATATTTGTTTACTGAAATACCACTGTGTAAGGTCTATATAAGTAAAACCCAGCTTTGCTATTTATAATTTTATAATCTTGGGAAAGATCCTTCTGAGTTTTTAACTTAACCTGTGAATGACAGATAATGCAACCTTTCCCAGGAAGATTAAATAAGATAACCTTTGTTAATCCAATGATTATAGTCATAGCTGAAATTCAATAAAAAATCAACACTTCAACCAATATTTAATGCGTACTTACGTAGAAGTAGTAGATGATACAATACTAAGTATTAAGGTTTCAGAGCATGATTCAATATACTAGGAGCTTATCCAATATAATAAAAGTCTAGGGCAGTTGGGGGTGAACAGGCCTGCAGGGGAGGGTAGTTAGGGGTGGCCAGTCTTTCAGGGGAGGGCAGCTGGGGGCCGTCAGGCTGCCAGGGAAGGGCAGGGCAGTTGGGGGTGATCGGGCTGGCAGGGGAGCGGTTAAGCATCAATCAGGCTGGCAGAGGAGGGGTTAGGGGCAATCAGGCAAATATGCAGGTTAGCAGTTAGGAGTCATTCATCCCAGATTGTAAGAGTGATGTCCAACTACTGATTTAGGCCCAATCCCTTTGTGATTGGGTCTAAACCAGCCGTCAGACATTCCCCAAGGTGTCCCCGATTGGAAGAATGCAGGCTGGGCTGAGGGACATGCCTTCCCCCCATGCACGAATTTCTTGCACTGAGCCTCTAGTCATAATCATTGTTACTGACCATTTACTATGTTCCATGAGTTCTGATATGTGCTTTATTTATATAGATTATCTTCACTACCTCTGGAATAAGTACTATTATTTCCATTTACAAACTTGAAAACTGAAATTTAGAAAAGTTAATCCAGAAACTTTTGCTTTTTTAAAAATAGGTAATAGATTTCTTTTTTTTTTACATATATTTTTTATTGTTGATATTACAGATATCTCCCATTTCCCTACCCTTTCACCTCCTTCTCTCAGCCTATACCCACCCCGCCAGGTCTTCACCATCCTATTGTCTATATCCATATTAGTCACTCAAATATTAACAAAGATGTACATCATGTAGTAAGTGAAATCAAACTATAAATAGGTATTGGCATTACAATTTACTTTATAAAAAATAAACATAAGGAAAAAGTCTTAAAGACTATATATCAAAATGTTAATAGTAGTCAGTTAACTTTAAATAATAGGATACAGATTTTCTTTTAAATTTCTATTTAAAACTTTCCCAAACATGTAATTTAAAAATGTTTTCCCACACTATCTGAAGGGAAAATATTAAAGGGTTTAAAAACCACTATTATTTGAACTTAAATAATAAGACATGTTAATACTTACAAGGAATGTCTCGATAGCCATTTTCTAATGCACGAAAATAGTTCATGAATTGTTGAGTGGGAATGTTAAATATTTCCAATAAACCAGTGTCTTGAAATAAAGTATACACAACCTAAATAGCAATTAAAATAAAGTTCACTTTAAAGTCAGAATTTCTTTTTATAGTTGAGTATATGTTTTTGTGATTTTCATTTAGGAATATTAACCATGTACATACCTTAAAGTTAATAATTTTTTTAAAATTCCCCTATAATGAGATCTTTTGAAAACATGAAAAAGAAAGCCATTACCCGAAAGCCCATGAAAACCAAAGGAAGATTACCATGTCATGTTCTAGTTTAAAATTTTCCCATTATTCATAATTTATTGAAGGGCATATGAATTCTATTCCAGTCCTAGATATTAAAAGAAGTCATGTTTTTGTCCCCAAAGACTTCAATGAGATGAACTTATATACCTTCCACATAATTTATTCTATTCTTATATAAATAAGATATTTTGTTGTTAATGAGGATAATATTTTTAGAAGGTTAATCTGATACTATTGTCTAAACCCATCAGGGACAATCTCAAGTCTGGGTAGTAAAAAGGGACATTTTTTCATGGTTGTAGCTAGAAATGAATTATTTGGTCTTGAGTAAAAGATAAAGGAAGGCAGGTGAAAAAACAAACGAAGCATAAGTTTCATTGGTTAGCACTTAATATTAACCACCTTTTTCCCTTTTTCAACCTCCAGATTCAATATAAAACTTTATTACTTTAGTTAAAATTAAATTCCATTATTACAAATACTTTTCACTTATATATATGTTTTCAAATTTTCCACTGGAAACTTCATTTGTGAAAATAATAGTTCAATAAAAAATGTTGAATTTCTGCATAAATCAACATTAAACATTTTTAGATTCTGCTTTTTATTTATAATTTATAAATTAATTTATAATAAAAAAAGTAGTGGGGATTTGAAACAAACCTGACTGAGGATTCTTCCTGAATTCTCTCCCATTTTTTCTACAAGTTCAAAAATTTGAAAATTCCAGTTGTTCATCTTTTCTATTAATGAATCATAATCTTCTATTAAAATCAGGTCCAGTGATGCTTCCTGTTCAGTCTGTATACACGAGGTCAGGGAGAGATCCAAACCAATATATCTTTTATAAATATTGTTAAATCCATATCTAAATGTGAACACTTAAAATCTAGCATTAAAACGTGGTCAGTTCTGTGTTCTACAACCGTTTCTCTCAAATACGATCTGTACTTCTTATTTCCTCTCTTTGTAGAATGTTATCTTCACATAAATATAAACATGTCTTCTATATATCAGAAAATTTCTTACTCTTTTATAAATAAATAAATTTCTGAAACACTATATAAATCTCAATTCCATTTTCATTTTAGAATTTAGAGGTATTAAGAATAATAGAAACTTTATCCTTATAGTGGCATTTATTAACTTTCCAAGAAAAATGGCTGACTTTTTACCTAAAAAGCTTGAATTATGAACTTTCTGAACAAAAAAAGTGTTCTTTTAAATAAATAATTTCATTGTTTTTAAGGACTATACACATTTCCCAGATCTTAACATATATCATAAAATAAATCCACATGGAAAGTAATATATCTACTCTAAAATTTAAATAAAATGAGTTAATTATTAAATGAATGCACTCAGTTGTTTCCAGATAATGAGTTTAGAAATAGTTACTTTTTAAACCAAGGCTTTCTTTAATGTGATAGAGTGACTATCAGTAAAAAAGTCAAAGTATTATAATATTAAAAATTGTTCTGAGCAAAAATAACAAAACTAAACTATGCACTAATATTTCACCTTAACATAATTATAAGTTTTACATTTGGTTGCTGTTCATTCTGTGCCTCTTCTGTTAGGTGATTATCACCTTCCAAAATTAATTTTCTGCAGTCTCTGTTCTCTGTTTCCACTTCTTGTTGAGCTTCTGTAAGGTTGATTGATTCTTTTGAGAAATTGGTGTTGTCTTCATCACCTTTCAAAAAAAGTCATATATAAAAATAAAACTTCCCCTACATAGGTAGTTTTGTAAGAAAAATTATTTGAAAAATATTCAGATAAAGTGAACCATTATGGCATGAAATCTAAATGAATGACATTAAAACATTAATTACCATTAATTCTATCTTGCTGGACTATTTGACCCATGCATCTTGTGCTCGTGCAATACAAACACTTCACCTGATATATCTACTCCTGGATGAAAGAGGTAAGTGGATATATTTTTTTTTGTAAATTTTAAATATATTTTATTGTTTTTTTAAGGAAGGGAGAGGGATAGAGAGTTAGAAACATCGATGAGAGAGAAACATCGATCAGCTGCCTCCTGCCAACCCCCCAATGGGAATGTGCCCATAACCAAGGTACCAAACCCGGGACCCTTCAATCTGCAGCCCGATGCTCTATCCATTGAGCCAAACCTGTCAGGGCTGGATATTCTTTATGAAAGTGAGAATAAAAAAAAAGTCCCCAAATCATTTATTACAAATTTGATGTAAACAATTTTTAACATCTGAAATTGTTTGAATTTTAGACCTGAAAATAAGATTAAAACACATCTAAAAATCAAAGCATATATTAAATGTAAATTGTAATTGAAAATTAAGAAGAAAGGAAAGAGAATCTGCCCTTGAAGCAAGTTATAAAAGAATATAACATGTAGGAAAAAAATTAAAACATCGTATCGTAAGTATGACTTATTTCTCTACAATGTGATTAAAAATATCCTTTTCTCAAATCACATGGAAAAGCAGCATTGTTAGCTAAATAGTATTTATCCACATGTATAAAAATATTCCTATTTCTTCTATTTGTAATATCCTGAACAAAAAACTTTTCCAAAACTCATCAATAGAATACGTAAACTAGTATACTCTGACAACTAAACATTACAGAGCAAAGAGAAAAAACTACAATCACATGCAACAATATGTATGATTCTTAAAAATATACTGTTGAACCCTGGCAGGTGTTGCCCAATGATTAGAGTGTTGGCCTATGCCCTGAAAAGTCTCCCGTTTGATGCTTGGTCAAGGTATGTGGGTTGCAAATTTGATCCCCTGCTCTGGTTGGAGCACATCTGGGAGGAAACCAATCGCTGTTATTACTATTTTGAGTGTTTTTATCATGAAATAGTGCTGTTTGATTTTGTCATGCTTTTTATGCATCTATTAAGATTATCATGTGTTTTTTTCTTTTTTTTTTCATGTGGTATATTATATTGATTGATTTCAAATATTAAACTGCCCTTGCATTTCTGGGATAAATATATCTTTGATACAATGTGATGGTTTTATATATTGCTGGACTCAGTTTGCTAGTATTATGTTAAGAATTTTTGTGCCTATACATATAAGACATACTGGTCTGTAGTTTTCTTGTGATGCCTGTGGCTGTGGTATCAGGGTACTACCGGTCTTACAGAATGAGTGGGAAGTTTGCTCTTCTATTTTTTGGAAGAGGTTTTTTTCGTTGTTGTTTTTTCATTTTGTTTTAAAGAATTGGTCTTTATTGTTATTTTTCTAATAGCACTTTAAAATGTAAGAGCCAAAACTAATGAATTGCACACTTTAAAATGAAGAACTATGTAAAGAGAATCCTAGGAGCCTACAATCCCTGAAAGGATCTACCTATTTCTATACTTTTATATTCCTAGATGACAGTACCAAAAGGATTGCTCATTTCACCAGTCCTTGGCCCTCTGGCAAACCCCTTTTGGTAGCCCCAAACTCCAGATTCACTCTTTTGGACTTCTGTCCTCCTCCACATCTAGTGATATTTCTGAGGAGCTTCAAGCAGATTTTTTTTGTTAATAATTTCTACAACATTTCTACCTACTTTCAAGGAGAATGTTGGTGCAGGTTAAATACCTATTTTGAGTGATTTCATCATAAAGTAGTGCTTCATGATAAAACTACTTTTATTGGAAGCTTGATTATCAATTGTTTAATGTTATAAAACTACTATAATTTTGTCACCATAGGTTTTTTTGTTTGAGCATAAAAATATTTCAGAATGATATGGTTACATTTTAAAATAAGTCCTTTCTGTGCCATAAAAATTATGCAAATCTTTTAGCCTTTCATTGTGCAGTACAAATTTCAACATTATTATATTTTATTTCGCTATTTATGAGCCAAACCCATCATCTAAGGTAATATTCATTCGTACAGCCATTTTTACTCTTCAAAATACTTCCACCATCTATTATTTATACTTTGTTCTTAACTCCTCTCTGAAGTAGATAAAAACACACACCATAATGTTCATTTTAAAGGTGGATAAACTGAAATTAAACTCATTCATTTATTCATCCTAAAAAGTAATGTAAAAAATTGCTCATAAAATTAAAACACTCACCTAATTTCCCATTCCAGCAGTCGGTACCCAACTCTGATTCAGATGTTGAAACATATTTCAGTATTTGATGTCCACAGCTTATAGAATAAAATATAAATATATATGCATATATAAACATATATATATATATATATATATATATATGAAAGAAAATTTTAAAATCTAAGTATAATTAGAAAATCTGCTCAATTTTTAACCAAGGTCCCAAATGCAACACATTCTAATAATACAATCTCTATAAATTTAAAAGGATTTATCCTAGAAGGCATCTGGGTGACCTTGAAGAAAGTAACATATTTTGAAAGTCAACATTGATGAAGTAAACAGTATCTAAGCAGAAATGAGAATGAACAGCAGATGAACTGGGTATTATAAACAGGGACTAAAATAGTGTATACGAAATAATTCTCTTACATCTACTGATATGATGAATAGAATACAACTATATTTCACTTTGGATGGAGGTAATTTCACTGGAAAATGAATGATACCACTCAAATGAGTTTTATTTAGAATGCATCTACTATATAAATAAGGAAGAGAATATAGTCTTAATTCACCATCTAGTTATTATATAGAATTAGAATATTAGTTACATTTTAAATAACCTATATTGTAAAACAAACAAACATTTGGGAAACTTACCTGTTACATACATTGCTATCAGAATTTCTAAGTTGTTGATAAAAATCTGGTGAAGTGGGTACATTGCCCAGAGATCTGTGTAAAGTAACACTTGGCTTAGTAAGAAAATCAGCAGTATCAGGAAATTCTATAGGCGATCGACTAGTTAGAGAGCCAGGAGACACTGGTGGTCCATGGCCAGGAGAATTCACAGGACTCAGGCTGGGTAAAACACCTTGGAAAGTTAAAAGAGAGGAAAGAGATAGATAAATACTCATGCTTTTGTGTATGGTGTTTATCGTTTATTTTTGTGTACTTATAAAGAGTATTTTCCTTTAAAGAAATCAACGTATTTACAATTAAATGATAAAACAGACTTGTAGATGGAGCTCTATCTTCAAGACATTCTAGAAATTTATGCATCATATTGGTCATCGCCAGTGACTGGGAATAAACACCCTGTGGCAGGATAGCACATTACAGGTGAATACCAAGAGTAGAACTAACATGTACATATCATGTGGTACAAATTTTCCTAATTCTTTACCTTTTACATTTTCTGTCCCTGCCAGCTTGATTATCTATGTGAGCAGAGTATTTTTACCAAATTTTATTGAATATTTTTCAGTACAATAAAATTCATTTTTATTTTTAAAAATCCAATTTCTTAATAGCATTAAACAAGTTGAGCATATAATTAAAATTATATGTTAACACAACAGCATATACCTCTTAAAATATGCAAATTTGTCTACCTTATTTATTTATTCAACAAAGACTTGAGAGCCTAGTACATGCTGGAAAATGTGCTGGGTTTCACAATGGAGCAAAAGGTACCATCTCTGTAATTCAACAAACCTAGAGTTTAGTGGAGAGTATGTATGAACAAGTGCTATTGCTAACTAAAGGAAAACAGTGATTCAGAAAACTGCCGAGTGCTTTGAACTAAGGTAGTATGGGTATATCTGGAAAGAAGGCAGACTTAAAATTTTATTTGGAAATGCAGATCCAAGTAAAATAGGAATCAGAGAGGAAAGCAAATAACAGTTATTAAGGACCTATATTTTTAGGCACAGAGGTAAACACTTAAGAAACTGTGTGAGATGGTTAATTTTATGTGCCAACTTGGCTAAACTATGGTGCCCAGCTGTTTTGGTCAAAAAGCAGTCTAGATGTTGCTGTGAAGGTACTTTTCAGATGTGGTTAATATTTAAATTAGTAGTCTGGGTAGAGCAGATTACCCTTCATAATGTGAGTTGACCTCATTCAATTAGTTGAAGGCCTTAAAAGAAATGGCCGAGGTCTTCCCAAAAGGAAGAAATTTTGCCTCTGCTGGGACCTTTGTTTTTTTGTTGTTGTTTTTAATCCTCACCCAAGGATATTTTTCTATTGATTTTTAGAGAGTGGAAGGGAAAAGGGCAGAGAGAAACACATCAATTGGTTGCCTCCTGCACACACCCCAACCAGAGCCCGGGCCCTGGAGTAGCCTGCAACCGAAGTACATGCCCTTGACCTGAATTGAACTCTTGGTCTATAGGCTGATGCTCAATCTACTGAGCCAAACTGGCTAGGGTCAGACTGCCTTTGGACGCTGATAGAATTTCCATGCTGGCAGCCTGTACTAAAAATTTCAGACTTTTTAGCCCTCACAATCTCACAAAAACAATGCCTTAAAATAAGTCCACTGTGCACTCACTTCCTCTCTACATGCATGCATACATGCACATATATATGTTATGTATATCACACATACACATAAACATCCTAATAGTTCTGTTTCTCTAGAAAACCCTGACTGATATAATGTAATTTTATTTAATCTTCACAATAACAATGTAAGTTAAGTAGCATTTTCATTTTATATGTGAAAAAAAAAATACTATTAAAAAAAAAAGTTTCCCTAAGGAACTTAATTTAGTAGTTAACACTGTCAGGAAACACACTCTAAAAAGCACTGTCACTACTCTTCTATAAGATTATTTTATTGAGAGGCTCCTATAAATTTTATATGACATTAGAATTGAATGGGATTTTATAAATATTCTGGTCAAATAGTTTAATGTTTCAGAACAAGAAACTAAAGACTAAAGAGGGAAAGGGCCTTGCTTGTCAAAGTCATAATAGTTAGTTACTAACTGGATAAAAAAACTCAGATTTTCAGCATTCTTTTCTATAACTGTATCAGCAAGTGTTAAAAAATCCAAACAAATAGTAGAGAGGACTAGCAGGTAAATAATCTTAGGATAAAAATTTAATAAAGAACAGCTTCAAGGGGAGGGAAAAATGGTAGAGGAAAACCCTTAAGGAAAATTTCCTACAATAGATCCATCATTTTTATTTCAAACATTATGTATTATGAAATATAATATGTACACAGAAAAATTTCAACAGGAATGCTTATCATTCAAGCTAAGACATAAAACACGGCTCTAGATCAGAAACCCTTCCTAAACCACCCCCCTCTCATTAAAGGAAATCATTATTTTGACTTCTATGGTACTGTTTTTCTTGCCTTTCTTTATATTTACACCATGTGTGTATGTATCTTTTAACAATTTAGGTGAGTTCTGCCCTTTTTTTATGTTTGTAAATTATATCAGACAGTATATGTAAATGCTTCTATGCTTTGTTTGCTTGACATTTTAAAAAGATATTCCCATGCCAGTAGCATGTGGCTGCAGTTCATTCATTTTCAATGCTATATAAGGCTGTCATATTTTACTTTTCCATCAGCAATGCAGGAGTGTTCCACTTCTAGACATTTTTATCAACACTTGTAATTGTCTGTCTTTATAATTAAAAACATCATATGGGTATAAAGTAATAGTTCATTGCTTTTGATTTGCATTTCTCTAATTAATGATGCTAAACACCTTTCCATATGGTTATGGGCCATTTTTATATCTTCTTTGGAGAAACATCTATTCAAATTTTTTGCCCATTTTTAAAACGAGATCTTTTGTCTTTTCATTATTGAGTTGTAAAACATCTTTCTATATTCTGGATACTAATCCATTGTCAAATATATTATTTGCAAGTATATTTTTTCCTATCCTGTGCATTGTTTTTTCATTTTTTAGGTGTCAGCTGAAGTACAGATGTTTTTAATTTTAATGAATTCCAATTATCAATTTTTTTCATTTATGGACTGTGCTTTTGGTGTCTTATCTAAAAACACTTTGTTCAATATCTACAGCCACATAGACTTTCTATGTGTTCTACAAATTTTATGGTTTAACTCTTACATTTGAGTCTAGAATGCATCTTGAGTTAATTTTTAAATATGGTGACATATGGAGTTCCAAATCCATTCTTTTGCATGTGTATATCCAGTTGTTCCAACACCATTTGTTAAAAACGCTATTCCTTCCCCACTGATTTTTCTTGGCACCCTTGTTGAAAATCGGTTGACCATGTAAGTGTTTATTTATGGGATTATTTTTTTAATTTCTGTTTTGCATTGTTTATTGCAAGTAAATAGAAATACAATTGATTTTTACATAAAGATCTTATATCCTGCCACAGTGATAAACTTGTTTACTGGTTGTAATAGGTGTTAACGAATTTCTGAGAATTTTATGAATATACTAGAGGCCCGGTGCATGAAAATTCATGCACTGGAGAGGGGGGGGTCCCTTAGTCCAGCCTGTTCCCTCTCACAGTCTGGGAGCCCTCAGGGACAGGAGGCGACTCAGTGATCAGGGAAAGACGATGTCCCCATCACACCTCTGCTGCCTCCAAGGCCAGCAGTGCAAGCTTCGGATCACCCTTGTTACCTGAGCCTTGGGTGGTTCCGGGTGGCTGTGCAGCCACCATCCAAGGCTTGACTGTGCTTTGGCGTTGGCTGGGCAAGTAACATCTGAGGCTTGCCTGTGCCTTGGGCCAGCCCTCGGTGGCTGGGGGACTAAGGGGACTGGGGGATTCCAGAGGCAGGAATGTGGAATGGACAGACCTGCCTTGGGGCAGGGGTGGCTGTGCCACGTGCCTGCCACCTCGGTGGGGCTAACGGGACTGGGTGCCACCATCTTGTGGCTCTGGGCACCACCATCTTTGAGGGTGTGGCAGTCAATTACCATATTCCCTCCTTATTGGCTGTGGACGCGACCATCTTTGTGAGAGCATGGTGGCCAATTAGCATATTCACTCTTTATTAGGATGATTGTCATCTGCAAATATAGGTTTACTTCTTTAATTCCTTTTTACTTAACTGCCCTGGTTAGAATCGCCAATCCGATATTAAGTAGAAGTCGGAATTATTTTATGTTTATTAAAATTATTTTATTATTTTATAACTAAAGGCCTGATGCACAAAATTCATGCAGAGGAGGCCTTCCTCCCCCCAGCTGCCAGCACCAATTTCCCTCTGGCACCCAGGACCTGGGCTTCCCTCGCAGCCCTAGCTTCATCCAGAAGGTCGTCCAGAAGGATGTCCAATCTAATTAGCATATTACGCTTTTATTATAGATTTACTAGGGGCTCAGTGTGTGAAATTGTGCGAGACTCAGGACCTAGAATCCTGCGACTTGGTGGGACCCAGAAAGAGTTCCGTGGCCGCACCACCACGGGAGGTGGGACCCAGGAAGAGTCCTGTGGTTGCTGTTTCCACAAGAGGCAGGACCCAGAAACCCACCTGTGCCTCCAGTCAAGTCCTCCAGAGACAAGTTCCCACCCATCCCGCACACACAGCCTCCTACTGATCAGTCATTACAGCATGATGGCGTGACAAACACAGGCTTTTTATATAATCGATCTTTTTGGTGAGGCATTATTGACACACTATTCTTAAATACTTTAGATATCATTTCCTTTCGTTCTTTGAACATATGTACAATAACAGATTTAAAGTAATTGCTAAGCCAATTTCCCCTCACAGAAATATTTTGTTACCTGTTTTATTTGTATATATGGCAAAAATTTATTGATTCTTTGCATGTTTCATAATTTTTTTTGAAAACTGAACATTTAACAATCCTGGTATCAGATTTTTCATACCCCAAGGTTTGTTATATTGCTGTTTTTGTTTGTTTTATTGTTTCTGATTATTTATTGAGTTACGCTCCTGAACTCATTATAAATAGATTGTGTTTTCCACTTTCTTATGGCTGCTGTAGAGTTTGCAATATACATTTACAACTAACTTGAATCCAGTTTCAAATAACACTACGTTGAAGTAACAAAATAACGCTAATTCTTCCATTCTGGGATCATTGCTATCATTCATTTCACTTATATGTAAGCATTCATAAATATACACCCACACACACACACACTAGTATACACACACATAAAATATATATACAAGCACACAAATTCAAATACATTGTTACTCTCATTCTAAACAAATTGAATAAGGCCAGCCTTTGTTACCTGTAGACTAAATAAATATAAGAAAAATAAGTTTTTACTTTACTTTGATTTTTTTTCTTTATAATGCTCTTCCTTTCCCTATAGATTGGAACTTCTGACCTATTTTACTTTCCTTCTCTTTAAAAAAACTTCTTTGAACATTTCTTGCAAATCATATCTACTAGGAACAAATTCCCTCAATTTCTATCTGAAAAAGTATTTTTCGCCTTCACTTTTAGAGGATAATTTTGCAGAGGACATAGTCAGGGTTCTTTTTTTTCTCTCCATAATTTTTAGGTTACTGAATACCTTTTTTTGGGAATTTTCCCTGTTCTAAATATGTGAGTCTGGGTCTGCAAAAATTCAGGTTAATTAAATAATTCTATCTCCCCCTCGCTCCCCTCCCCCACCAAATCTCTAGTGCCTAATAAAGTTCCTGGCATAGAGATACTAAAAAAAAGTATCTGAATGAATGAGCTAATTATGGTCTAATAGCCAACTCAAATTGCTTAGTAATGTTAACTTACAACACATAAAATAGTCTTCAAAATTAATCACTAATGTGTAATAAAAAATTTTTGCGCTACCATGTACTTTGAGACCTCCCACATTTAAATAAAATGAAACAAAGAGAGAACTTACCAGCTCTTCTTAGACCTATATGATGAGATAGCGATATAGATGCTGACCTTTGCTTTGGGATGGTCAATGGGTTTGAACTAAAAGGCCCGTTTACGTAGCATCCTTGACTAAAAAGGAAGACAATAGGTTAATAATTTTAAAACTGGGAAATTTCCTCATTTCTATTCATGGTCTTCAATTCAATTAGCAAATAGTGGCTTTGCAGGCCATAAGGTCTCTGTTGCAGCTACTTAACTTTGACATTGTAGCATAAAAGCAGTCATAGACAGTAATAAATAAGTATGACTGTGTAATTTTATTTACAAAAATGGGTTACATTGCTGAACCCTAGCATATAGCAGGTTATTGGTATCACTTGGATTGCTTCTTTCAACACAGATTGCTACTCTCCCATACTGCCCCCACCCAGGATTTCTGCAAACCAGAGTTAGGAATATATAATCTGCATTTCTAGGAAGTTCTTAGAGGAAATGCTAATGTTGTTTTCATTTATTTTTTTAAAATTTAATAAATCTTTATTGTTCAGATTATTATAATTGTTCCTCCTTCCCCCCCCATTGCTCCCCTTCACCCGTCTCCCACTCCTCCCTCTACCCTTACCTCCCCCGCATTGTCCTCATCCATAGGTGTATAATTTTTGTCCAATCTCTCCCTGCATCCCCCACACCCCTTTCCCCCGAGAATTGTCAGTCCACTCCCTTTCTATGCCCTTGATTCTATTATATTCATCAGTTTATTCTGTTCATCAGATTTTTAATTCACTTGATTTTTAGATTCACTTGTTGATAGCTATGAATTTGTTGTTCATAATTTTTATTTTTACCTTTTTCTTCTTCCTCTTCTTAAAGAATACCTTTTAGCATTTCATATAATACTGGTTTGGTGTTGATGAACTCTTTTAGCTTTATCTTATCTGTGAAGCTCTTTATCTGCCCTTCAATTCTGAATGATACCTTTGCTGGGTAATCTTGGTTGTAGGTTCTTGCTATTCATCACTTTGAATATTTCTTGTCACTCCCTTCTGGCCTGCATAGTTTCTGTTGAGAAATCAGCTGACAATCGTATGGGTGCTCCCTTGTAGGAAACTGTTTTTCTCTTGCTGCTTTTAAGATTCTTTGTTTGACTTTGGCTCTTGGCATTTTAATGATGATGTGTCTTGGTGCAGTCCTCTTTGGATTCCTTTTGTTTGGAGTTCTGTGTACTTCCTGGACTTGTAAGTCTATTTCTTTCACTATATGGGGGAAGTTTTCAGTCATTATTTCTTCAAATAGGTTTTTAGTACCTTGTACACTCTCTCTTTTTCTGGCACCCCCATAATTCTGATGTTGGTACACTTGAAGTTGTCCCGGAGGCTCTTTACACCATCTTCAAATTTGGATTCTTTTTTCTTTTCCAGTTGAGTGTTTTCTGCTTCTTTGTATTTCAAATCTTTGACTTGATTCTTGTGTTCCTCTAGTCTACTGTTAGGTCTCTGTATATTTTTTATTTCAGTCAGTGTATGTTTAATTTCTAGTTGGTCCCTTTTCATCTCCTCTTGGGTCTCACTAAATTTATTGACCTTTTCTAGGAAATTCTTGAAAAACCTTATAACCGTGGTTTTGAACTCTATATCCAGTTCTTTGTTTTCCTCCATTTCTTTCATTTGTGATCTGTTTCTTTGTCCCTGCATTTTTGCTGCTTTCCTGAGTTGGTAGAGTAGCTTTGTGTGCTAGGTGTCCTATATGGCCCAAAGCTCTGCCTCCCCAGTTATCTGAGATGGACATTCTTGGTGCACTCCTTTGTGGACTGTGTGTATAGCCTTACTGTAGTTAAGTCTTGATTGTTGTTGGTATCACTGGGGGAGTTGACCTCCAGGCCAATTTGGCTGTGAGGATCAGCTGTGTCTATGCAGGGAGAACTTCTGTGCTGGAGTCAGCCTTATGATATAAGACTTGCAAAATTGCAAAAGCCTCTGTGCTCGTCTTAAATGGGGTAGAGTTTCAGGGCTGAGCAGACAGCCTTGGCTTCCTGTCCACCCAGCTCTATGAGGCCCCTGGGTCTCAGTGTCCCTTAGTAATCGCTGCAGTCCATTCTGCACACACTCGCGTGGGCATGTATGCCTTTACTTCTGCCTTTTGCAGCCCCCCTGAGTTTCCGTGCGCTCTTCTCTTTTCCCGACAGTCCAGACTCCCCCATAATGAGTCTTGGACCCAAGGGTCTCGCCTGGAACTGGGGTTCAGTGCAGTCAGGAGTTACTGTCTCCCTCCCACTAGAGAAAGCCAGCCAGGTACTCTGCCACCTGTCCTTCTCTCTCATTGATGTTTCTAACTCTGTGAAATCATGTGTAAGTCAGTCATTTCTTATAACTAAAATATTATAGGTTTTCCTCTCTGTAAAAAAATCAATAAAATATATTTAAAACACACACACACACACACACACAAAGAAGGCATACAAAACCAATTGTTTACCAGTTGGTAAAACTTTTTTATTAATACGAAAACTTATTAATGTGCCATTTTGAGTATTGATCATATATCATTCATTGTTTTAGGTACTTTACATATTTTATCTCTGTTAGTCTCCTATTTTACAGATAAGGAAATTCAGACTTCAAGAAGCTATGTCCCTGAATTCACTTGGCTAAATTACAATTTCTAATTTCTGTGATTCTAAAGTGTATTTTTTCCCCCCACAGAATAATTCCATCTCTCTGCATGTCTCTCCATTTGTAAAATTAAGAAGTTTAGAATTAAGGACTTCTGAAGTAACATCTAGCCTTGGTTTTGTATAATATTTTTTCCCAAAACCAATAGTAATAATAATTTGTTGACAGTTTTACCAAAAGAGACAACTTATAAATGATACTAACCAATAAAATTATCTCCTTGTAACTGCACAACCATTCTTTGTATTTGAATATCTTTTACCTACATTTCTAGTGGGAGAGAGGGACGAGGAAGATCTGCATGTTATGGCTACTGAAAGCATGGCTCCATGGCCCCTCCAGCCCTGGGGGATCTTCCTCCTTGAAGAAGGAGGTGAGCCTAAACTGGTCTCTCTATCTAGAACATGCCAGGGAACCAAATTTGGTGAAGGACAAGTTCCTACTGGGCCAGAACAATACCCTTTGAGAAGACTTCTAGTGAGAATATGGCCAGAGGCCCAGCCCACTGGATATTATTGGGCACATAACTACATTTTCTATATCAGATCTGTTAAACTGGAAAAACTCAAGTCCTTTTTAAAGGGATTATCTTACTAAAATGACTGACCAACTTAGGTCAGTAGTTAGAGCGTTGGTTGCCCTGGTGGATCGAAAGGTCATGGTTTTGATTCCCCATCTAGGGCACATTTTTCAGGTAACTCAGGTGTGCTCCCTGACTTGGGTCCATGCAGGAGGCAAACAATAGATGTATCTCTCTCTCTCTCTACCCCTCACTTCCTCCTTCCCTTACAGTTACCAGAAATCAGTGGGAAAAACATCCTCAGGTAAGGATTAAAAAAAGAAAAGAAAAGAAAAGAAAAGAAAAGAAAAGAAAAGAAAAAAAGAAAGACAGGAAACAAGAGAATTCCTGGGAATGATGAGCTACTACCACATTTGTATTCTGAATTTTGGGCTCAATTCTAAACCACTATATGAATATCAGAAAAGGCCAAAAGATTGCCCTTTAGAATGGACAAAGAAGTGCACCAGTCTTGGGGCTTCTAGACCTACTAAAGCCTTTTCAATTACATGTTCATAAAAGGCAGGGCATTGCCCTAGGAGTCCTCACCCAAATGCTTAGTGACATTCCATAACCCATGGGATACTTTTCAAAGAAACTAGATCACACTGTCCTAGGGTGGCCATCCTGCTTGAGAGCTGTGGCAGCAACTTGGATGCTTTTATAGGAAGCGGGAAAATTTTCCTTGGAAGAGTCTATCCCTATTTACATACCCCACCAAGTGATGAGCTGCTAGAGAAAAAAGAGAATTTGGGACTCACTGCTGGAAGAATGGACAGGTATCAAACAATTATTCTCAACCATTCCAATATCTCCCTCAAAACTGTAAGTTAACTCCTGCCTACTTTCTCCCGACTTAGCCACACTAATGCATGGCCATACTATCTAATAAAGAGATAATATGCAAATAGACCATCAATCCAACACACAAGATGGCAGCTCCCATGTGGTGAAAGATGGATGCTCCCATGTGGACACAAGATGGCTACCACAAGATGGCCGGCAAGGGAGGGCAGTTGTGGATGATCAGGCCAGCAGGGGAGGATAGTTGGGGGCAACCAGGCCTGCAAGGGAGGGCAGTTGGGAGGGACCAGGCCTGCAGGGGAGGGCAGTTGGCGGGGGGGAAAGGGGGGACCAGGCCTTTATAGGAGGGAAGTTAGGGGCAATCAAGCAGACAGGGGAACAGTTAGGCATCGATCAGGCTGGCAGAGGAGTGGTTTGAGGTGATCAGGCTGGCAGGCAAAAGTGATTAGAGGCAATCAGGCAGGCAGGCAAGCAGTTAGGAGCCAACAGTCCTGAATTGTAAGAGGGATGTCCAACTGCCCTTGAGGGGTCCAGATTAGAGAGGGTGCAGGCTGGGCTGAGGGGCAACCACCACCAATCCCCCCCCTACTTGTGCATGAATTTAGTGCACTGGGCCTCTAGTGCTGAAATAACTGTTGAAATTTATTCTGGCAGAAATGATTATAGGACCAGCTGCTAAAAGAGACAGTCTGGACTCTATATGCAGATGGAAGCAGTTGGATGTACAAAGGAAACAGTTTACTTCCAATACCAAAAGAGGTAAGTTAACACTGGGAACCTCTGTTCAGAAAGCTGATCTGATTGCACTGACGCAGGCAGGAGAATTTTCATACAAAAGAGAATGAATGTGTATACTGACTGGAGGTATGCTCTCCTAAATTTGCATGCACACTGTTCAGTCTGGAAAGAAAAAAGGACTATTAACTTCCAATAAGAAGGAAATTAAGCATGCAGCAGAAATTTTAAAATGATTACAAGCTGTCCTTATAGATGGCAGCTATGCACTGCTCTGGCATTAGGAAGAGGACATTGAAGTGGCTAAGGGAAACAGTGAAAAGAGGAGCAGTGAAAAGAGGCTGCCAAAGCAATGTTCACAATGCCTTTGGTACCTTTTCTAGACTGGTCACAATTTGGCCCTGAATATTTGACTGCAGACTTAAAGGAAGCTAAGAATTGAGGTTTTGATAAAGAAGCTCCTTATAGTAGATGAGCTCAATTTTTAAAGATGTACAGAAATGAATGTAGAGGGCGCAAGTAAAGGGGGGCACAGAAGAGAACAAGTGAAGCTTGAGTTTCAAATAAAGATGATATTGGAGGTATTTTCATGTTATCAAGCAGTGGCCCTTTTAATTAAGTAAAATCTCAAATCCTTTAAGAGATGACTAAATCCTTAAGTGGCTAGGGAAAAATAACTCTTCCCTTTCCTTGTGATTTTCTTCCCTAAGATTCCTCTTATCATAGTTATGATAAAGTTCAGAATACTTTACTTTTTTTTCTCCAGACAAGGCATGAAGAAAAGGAAAATTTAAATATTACTCTGTACACAAATATGGTAGGCTGGAAATTATAATGCAGCTTAAATATCAAATGGAGTTAAAATTATCAGAAATCTTTAAGGAAAGTCTAACACAAGTTACATATATATATATATATTTTACCTAGACAGCTTCCAAAATAATTTTTCTATTCTCGGTCATTGCAAGACTACATATTTCTTTTACTCTTTTAGTCCATTTAACTTTTCCAAGGAAGGAGTCATTTTTGTCCTGAGGAAATAACAGTGTTTTGAATCCCGGGCTAGGAATTTGGGTACAATTCTACGGGCATTGGTCCAAAAATTTAATGACTAGAAAACCTATAAAGGTTTGTTTAAGGAAGACTTCTGTTTGAAGGTTAGAAGATGGATCGGGTAGTTAAGGATATTAGAAATGGGAAGACCAATTAGGAGGATAATTCAATAGCCCAAGTAAGGAGCAATGAAAAGCATGAAATGGTGTAGGTAAAGTATTACAGGAGAATAAGCAATAGAGTTAAAAAAAAAAAAAAAGAGAGAGAGAACTAGAGATAGAGTTGACAAGTGATACCTGCAGAATAAGAAAACAGGATGCAAAGATAACACCATTTAGGTAAGTCAATTTTGTAAGCAACCACTAGAGGGAAGCACTGTGCCAGGAAATAAGACCAGAATGACTAACAAAAAAGCAGCTGGAGGGGCTGAGAAATTTGGTTTCAGACATTTTCAGGGAATAAGAGGTTACTTCTAACCTTATCTCTTTAAAGTAGATGTTCCATAATACCACTAATTACTTTATTCTCCAAATCCCTAAAATCTTTTATGAGAGTTAAGTAAGTATATCAAATCTGCCTATATATACCATATGAACACTTTTCAGAGTTAAAGATAGTTTTCTTTGGACTATGTTTCTATTTTAATATCCATCATTCTTTCATTGAAAATGTACTGCTGTTACATCAGTGTGATGAAAATAAAAAACTGAATCATTTTCATCATTCTTTCTTAAATTCAGTATTCTCAAGATGTTTCCCATGGTTAAGAATTATCTTTCATGTTTTCAGTTTTTAACATGAGTTACTTCCCCATATCCTGATTCCATCAGGAGAAAAAACCCACAAACAAAAACTATCATGTTCAGGCTCTGAGCATGCTTTGGACCCAAGCTCATTTTCCTGTACTGTATTCATACTTCAATCCATACCTGTTTTATATACCATTTCACACTATATTTTTGAATAAATAAGGAGTCCATCTATTTCAATGTGTTACAGAAGATTCGAATTAATATATCACAAAATAATCTGGAAAATTATAATTACTTGGTCATATTTCACATATAAATACTAACCAATTTTAACAAATAGTTATGATCCACTTCTGCCACCTAGTGTTTTAAATGTGTAACTACCTAGCTCAAGCTAAAATAAAACATGCTCAGTAAGAACAGTGGTTTAACAGGAAATTTACACTGATACCAATTTTATTAATATAACCAGGTGACTGACTAAATAGGAGCTTATCTTTCCTGATCACAAGAGATCACTATCTTTCCAGGCTTTTAAGACAAAGCACTGAATCTTTTGTTATCAGTGTAAATTGATATATTTATATTTCAGATCAGTTCCTGGCATTTTCTATTTCATAGTTACTGGTGCCTTTCAAAGACACTTAACATCTGAGAATGTGCTCCTCCTCTCACAAGTCAGGAACTGTTGCCCTACTTTGGGTATCATGCATTGGACCTGGTAACTGCTCCTGTAGTGGTCACCTCTATACCAACTTACAAGCTTTCCCAGCACCCTGTACTGAATGGATCCTAACTTCCTTTCAGGTCCCAACTTACCTAAGTTGGGAGATAAGACAGGTTCTTCTTTTTAAGAATCACTTTCTCTATAATGTCATACTAGAGGCCTGGTGCACGAAATTCATGCACAGGTTGGGTCTCTAGGCCTGGCTGGCAAACAGGGCTAATGGGGGGCAGGCTGATCTCGGCTGGGCCAGAGAGGAGGTGAAGGTTGCCAGATTGGGCGCAGAAGGAACAGACATCTGGTGTCGATATTGCCATTGCTGGTACCCTGCCACCACGTGGTTCCCCACCTACACCCCCCTACCCCCTTCCTTTGCCACCATGCCACCATTGCAGTAGGCAGGTGGCAGGCCGATGAGGGCCTGAGGGCCAGGGGCAGGAACTGCGGGAGGTTGGCCAGCCAGAGGAGGTTGGCTGTGGGAGCGCACTGACCACCAGGGGGCAGCTCCTACATTGAGCATCTGCTCTCTGCTGATCAGTGTGCATCACAGCAGCCAGTCATTCCGTTGTTCTGGTCGTTTGGCTGCTTAGGCTTTTATAGGTATAGATGAGGTATGCTGTCCTATACCTAAATAAGTACGTCAACTGTTCCCTTCTGCTTTTAGAACTATTTCAAACTTCATTCACAGAAGCAAAGAGCATGTATCAGATTCAGATTTCTTTAACAGGCTCTGGGGATTTTACCTTGAAATGCCAACTTCTTGATGAGGCCTTTTGCCGCCATTATTGCGTTCCCATCTTGAAGGAGGAGGTTCAACAGGGGGCAGACTTGAAGTTCCTGAGCTCCTCCTCAGCTGTGGAGTTGGTAAACTATTCCTACTATGTAGTCCCTGTTGGATAATTGAACAGTGGTTAAAATCGTCACCCTATAATATCTGTGTATGTCTTAAAGATGTCACATAAAAATCAATGCAAAGTGTATTTTTAATATGTACTGGAGAAACAGAACATTTTATTCTGAAAGTATGTCAATTTTACTCCACATTCTATATTGTTCTACTTATCCTTCTAGTACTAAAAAATGATATCTAAACTCCCTACATTTTAACTATATATTTTTCTTTTGCACACTTTATTCCTACTTTCACGAGAAATTGATAATTTAAAAAGTAGATATGAAAGATTTACCCTAAGAAACAACTTCAGAGGACAAAATTAAGATCAGGGATTGTCCTGAACCTTTCATATTTTCAGTACAGGGCTAATGTTCATAGAGGTTAATCTGGAGAAAGCAGGATTCTGAGCTCTTTTTGAACAAATAACTAAATCCAGAACAACTTTAGCCTTAATACAGTTTTACCTTAATTTTTGAAAATGTTCTATTTTTTACCATTGTGAATAGGTGATTTACTGAGATAAGCAGGAAAGTTTCTTTCTTAAGAATTTCCCCTATCAACAGACACTGAAACCATCTCAGAGAGATAAATATCTCTTACAGTTTTCCCAAGGATGTTGATTTAGTAAAGGTTGTGGTTAGTTAGAAATTTTATAATCTGTCTTGTTTCTTAACACACTATATAAGACATTTATATTAAAGTATCTATTTCAGCTCCCTTTTCCTTACTAGTTATTTTTTTATAACTAGTTCTTTTCTTAAGTAACATTAGGCTTCTTTTCCAAAAGCAGATATAAAATTCAAACAGGAAGTTTCAAGAACACTACGAAAAATAAGAGTTACATCCTAATTTTTTTTTTAATTTCAGAGAGGGAGGGAGGGAGGGAGGGAGGGGGGGAGAGAGAGAGAGAGAGAGAGAGAGAGAGAGAGGGAGGGAGGGAGACATCAATGATAAAAGAATCATTGATCAGCTGCCTCGTGCACACCTCATACTGGGGATCGAACCTGGGACCCATCAGTCCTCAGGCCGATGCTCTATCCACTGAGCCAAACCAGCTAGGGCCTTATTCTTATCTGACTTATTTTTAGCAATAGAGTCCAGTAACCAAAATAAGCCAGATTAACTAGAATGTTAAAGAAATGAGGCATTTAGGCAATATTATTGTTTAAATGTTTCTAAAATGTACCAGGTACACTTTTCTACACAGTAAACACAGTAACAAATAATGCTATCAATTATTTTATGATTAAAATTTTTAAAAATCTTTTTAAGAATTACTAAATATCAAATGTCAATGGGAAATACAAAGGAAGAGCAACAAATCATGTGAAAATTAACTCAAGAATATATTAGCTCTTTTACTGATGAATTTGTTGCTATCCCATGATTAACCTCTGTTTTGACTGTTGCAGGTGAAACTGGATATACTTTTAAAAAATAGAAGCATCACAGTCCTGGTCGGTGTGGCTCAATTGGTTGGAGCATTGCCCCATGCACTGGAAGGTTGCAGGTTCCATTCCAGATCAGGGCACATACCTAGTTTCGGGTTTGAGTCCCATTTGGGGCGGGTGCAAGAGGCAACCAATCAATGTATCTCCCTCACCTCACTGTTTCTCCCTCACTCCCTCTAAAAACAAATAAGTAAAAGCGTCACATAAATACCTATGATCCAGCTCTGTGATCAATAATTATCAAATGTTTTCCCTAATCAGGCTTGGTTAGTTTTTCAACCCTAATACTGAGAACAAAATGAAATGAACTGATGATCAAAACCCCTCCAAAGACTATATTTAACTTTTCCTAAGCTTTATATACACTATCATCAGTAAACAAAACCAAACTGATTTGAATTTTATCTTCTCTTGGTTAGTTTCTTCACCTGTAGAACAAAATAGTTAAATGAGAACAATGTCCAAGATGTTTCAATTTTTAGTTTTATGATCTTAGCAATTTGTAGATATTGATAGTCAAATAAAACAATTAAAAGCACTCTGGACAAGCACAATGTATGCCTTTTTAGAAAATTAAATTAATCCCATTTCTAATGATGGATAAAGCAATGCCTATTGGGCTGCAGCAATTTCTAGTGGGTAAATAAGGGGGGAAGGGTTTTTAAAAATGTAAAAATCAATTTAAAGTACATAATGCTATATAATGCATAAATGAACATTATAATGATCATTTCTTCTTGGTTCAACAAGAACAATTCTTGGATTCTAAAGAATAAAATAGATTACTGACATGATTACACTACTAGTATGTTGTACAAGTTTGGATTGCTTTTTTTTTTTTTGCTTTAGTACTTAAAACGACAATAACAATAAATAGTTGTTACTGCTACAGTTGTAACTGCTAATTACAGCAATGTTATTTGGAATAAAAACTGAATACTTGTTTCAAATTATTTGAGATTATTACTACTTTTAAAGACCCAAGGACTCAATATACTGAAAAAGAAGCTGATCCTTGAAAAAGAAATTCTAATTGAGGTAAGATTTTAAAGAGCAGTTTTAATTTGAAAATGTGATAAATCGGGCTGGCTGATTACTGTTTTTTTGACCTTGTGAAGTTTTCGGTCTCCTCTTTCCGCTGGGTCCTCTATTTCTGAGCAAGGGTAAAATCCAGGGAACGGTGTGAGAGGATTAATCTTTGGCCTACAGGAACCCGAGAAAGCACCCATCAAGCTACTGATGCTCCGTAGGGAAGAAATGACTTGAGGGGGAAGGGTTGGATCAATCAGAAGATCTGACACCATATTACGAGCCTCATTTAGCACAGAAAGATCAACTCCACTTCCACCTCCAGAATTCTAGAGAAGAAAAGAAAAGTAAAATTATATATTTGTTATACAGAAAATTCAACATTTAAGACAAACTTCCTCTATTTTAAAATCAAGGTCTATCTAATACCTAAGTAACTTAATTCTATTAAATATTAATATTCATTAATTTGAACATTATATAAATGATATAACAAATGATTTAATTATCACTTTAAAATTTTTTATGTTGATGTAGCAGATAACGTGAATTTTAATTTTTTCTATATTTTCCATTAGCTTAGCTATATTTAATAGTATTATTTATTGTAAGAACTAGCATAAAACTAAATTTGTAATGCATCAAAATCTACAATCAGAGGATTGCATTAATTTATTGATGATTTCCTTTATGTCAAAATTTCTTTTAAACATATATAGCATTTCTTTCACACAGAGACAAAGTTTTGTTGGCAAAGATGATTTTCAAATCTAGACTTTAATCCTTACTGTGTGACTTTGAGCAACTTATTTAACATCTGAACTTTTTATTTTCACTATAAATGGGATAATAACATCTATTTTATTAAGGGCTAATGTGAAAATTAAATATATTAATACATGCAAAGCATATAAAGCAATGTGTGATGCATATATTTAAAGTGTAACAAATAATAGTATTACTACCAATATTATGGAAAATAATGAGGTAAGAGTACAGAAAAAATGGTATTACATTTCTAAGTAAATGGTGATAACTTTGAACTAAATGGTTAACAAAAAATTCCTGGAAATAGCATCAGGCTGGGTTCTAAAAAATTGATAGAAAATGTATTCTAAAAATAAAGTATTTCATTAATGTATACATGTTTTGTAATTTTTTAAATTCTATATAAATTTTATTCAAATAAATAAACCACAGAAATAAGTATACTAATAATCAGAACAGTGAATTGAATGTTACTTTTGTTTGTTTTACTATATTTTGAATTTACATTTGAGTATATTTGGAATTCTGAAGTATTCAAAGTATTTAATAATTTCACCATGAAACTGTTTAATTATCCTCAACACATTTTATTTATTTTTAAAATATGTTTTTATTGATTTTAAAGAAAGGGAAGGAGAGGGAGAGATAGAAACATCAATGATGACAGAGAATCATTACCTGGCTGCCTTCTGCATGCCCTCTACTGGGGATTGAGCCTGAAACCCAAGTATGTACCTTGACCAAGTATTGAACCATGACCTCCTGGTTCACAGGTTGACACTCAACCAGTGAGCCACACTGGCTAGGCCTCAACACATTTTATTTTTTAAAAATATACTTTTATTGATTTCAGAGAAGAAGGGAGAGGGAGATAGAGCTAGAAACATCAATGATGCAAGAGAATCGTTGAT
The DNA here is from genome assembly GCA_011751065.1 of Lasiurus cinereus. Lineage (NCBI taxonomy): Eukaryota > Metazoa > Chordata > Mammalia > Chiroptera > Vespertilionidae > Lasiurus > Lasiurus cinereus. Next base: position 2,836,506 of record JAAGEH010000135.1, read on the forward strand.
TGGCTACCTCCTGCATGCCCCCTAATGCGGAGCAAACTTGCAACCCCAGCATGTGCCCTTGACTGGAATCAAACCCGGGACCCTTCAGTCCACAGGCCAACGCTCTATCCATTAGCCAAACTGGCTAAGGCTCAACACATTTTAGAACTGAAAAAAAGTGTTATGAAAGTGAGACAAGTAATTAGCTAAGTAATGTCTTTGCTCTGTGGAATTTTTATCTTTTTTATTGTGAAGCATTATTTTATGTTTTTATTTTAAAAATTCCCCATTATTGGGGTATAGTCCAACTATTTCTGGTCAATTAAGAGTACTTCTGACAAATGGCTTGTTATAATTTGAATTGATAAGCCAAAGTTAATGAACATGTTAAAATTTGATTATTACTATAAACCTTCCCTCACATGTTGGTCAAATCCTAATATATAAAAACCCAGGGTCTGTAACATCCAAAAGGACTGAAGGCTGGATTGACTAGAAGTCAGTCCTGCAGTCAGTGCCGGATTGCCATGGTGACCCAGCACTGACTGCCGTTGTTGCGGGCATGGCAGCCAAGCACTGACTGCCATGGGGACTGCAGATTAGACTCTGGGAGAGAGATTCAGGGTTTGATCTACAGCCTCCATGGCTGCTGCTGATCAGCCATTGTCTCTCTTTCTCTTCCTCTCTTTCTCTCTGGGCTTCTCCAGCGGCCCCACCTCTCTTTCTCTCCGGGCCTCCGTAGAGAGGCCTCACTTCTCTGATCAGGCCCAGAGATAGGCCCAGAGATGCTGATTGGCATAGAAACCAATCAATCCAACCAAATCTGGGTGAAATGTGAGGAGCCAATGGCTGCCTACGAGATGGAGCTGTTGATGTTGACTGACATTGAAACCAACCAATTAGAACACAATTTGGATGAACTGTGAAGGCAGAACCTAAGGTGGGGGCTGAGGAGGAGTTTTAAGGGCAACAGCTATTTGGTGTAAGGTGTAAGAAAATGGTTTAATTTTTTAATGACTGGTTTGGCAGTATAGTGCATATAGCTGGCTATGAGTCCAGATACAGTAATAAGTATTTTTGTCTGCCAAGAGCATCTCCTCCTGCTGAAAAAGGCTCCCCCCTCCATTTAAGCAATCCTATCCTATATAATCAATCTATACTAATAAAAGGGTAATATGCTAATTAGACCAGGTTGACTGGCCATCCTCTGGACGTATGACTTCCTTCCAGACAAAGCCATAGAGGTGGGGACCGAAGCAGAGAGGACAGTTGGGGCAAGATCAGGCTAGCAGGGCAGAGCCATTGGGGGTGTTATTAATCTGGCAGGGGAGAACAGTTAGGGGCGATCAGGCAGGCAGGTGAGCAGTTGGGAGTCAGTGGTCCCATATTGCGAGAGGGATGTCTGACTGTTGGTTTGGGCCTAAACCAGCAGTCAGACATATCTCCCAAAGCGTCCCCGATTGGAAAGGATGCAGGCTGGGCTGAGGATACCCCTAGCTCCCCACCCCCACTCCCCCTACACGAATTTTGTGCACTGGGCCACTAGTCTATAATAATAAAAGCATAATATTGCTAATTAGACTGGACATCCTTCCAGATGAAGCTGGGTCTGCAAGGGAAGCCTGGATCCTGGGTGCCTGATGCCTGCTGGTGGTCGGAGGGAAGCTGTATGTGCAGACAGGGGATGGAAGACCTACTCTTGCATGAATTTCATGCATCAGGCCTCTAGTATATAAAAAATTATATATACATGTCCACAAATTATACATAATAGCATCCACCTACTTTCCTTACACCTGAATGAGAAATTTGCTATTTAAGTGTCATCCTATAGGTAATGTGCATTTCTCTCTAGCTGCTTTCAAAATATTTTATATAGTTTAAACTGGGTAAATTCTATTGCTCTATCCTCGAGCTTGCAGATTCTGTCCTCAGTCATCACCACTCTAATGCTGAGCCCATTCAGCAAGTTTTTAATTTCCATTTCTTTCTTTTTTATAACTTCGTTTTCTTTGCTGAGATTTTTCTATTTTATTTGTTTCAAATGAATGTGTAGCTGTTTGTTAGAAGCAATTTTCTGATGGCTGCTTTAAATGTCCTTGTCAGGTAATTCTAAATCTGTTCATCTTGGTGGTAAGCACTAATATAGTCTTTTCTCATTCAAGCTGTAATTTTTCTGGTTTTTGGTATGACAGTTTTTTTTTTTAATCAATATTTTGGCTAATAATGCTTCACATATTTTGGCTAATAGTGCTCCACATAATGCTAGAAGACCAGGTCCTATTTAAATCTTTTATTAGGAGTTCGACTTGTTTAGATTTCTCACAAAGATCCTGGTCTACTTTTTTAGGCTGTGGTTCTAATGACTATTTTTTTAATGTTTGTATTGATGTTTAGATAGAGAAGGAGGGAAAGGAAGAGAAACACTGATGAGAAAGAACCACTGATTAGCTGCCTCCTGCACAATCAAGCCTGAAATCTGGGCTAATGCCTGACCAAGAATCGAACCATCAACCTTCTGGTGCATGGGACAGTGCTCAATCCACTGAGCCACACTGGCCAGGCTCAAATGTCAATTTAATTTTTAGGGCATTCACAGTGTTATTTCAATCTGCTTTTTTTTCTTTTTTTCTGGTGTCACTAGGGTTCCCACTGGTCCCTGCTGGTTCCTCCTCTGTGGTGGAGAGGGAACTTCCTTAGGTTGGGCTACCTGGTACCTGGTACCTTCAGGTGAAGAAAGGAAGACTCCAGGCCACAGAGACAAAGAACACTTTCTGAGCTAGGCACTTGTGGCAGTATCCCCTATGCCAGACCCCCTGGCCACCCCATGTCTCTCACTGGGGAAGGAAATCTCATGCCCATTAGAGAATGAGAGTACAGTCCTGTGCCTCATAACATTTTGACTGCATCTACCACAATGGTATACACCATGTAGCCTAATGTATAGTAGGCTGCACATACAGGTTTGTGAAAGTATACTCTGATGTTTGCACTTATTGCCAGTGGTGTTCCTGATCAAGTCCCTCCTGCCAAAGCCACCAGATTCACTTGGTATTGTTTGCAGGACTCTCATTCAACCTTAGGAAAGACATGAGCCTTCTTGCGACACCTCCTGTTGCTAGGTTGAGAGTGAGGGCCTGCGTCACCTTTTGCTTTTGGGTGGAGGTTGTGGGAAACCCTGTCACTATGTTGTTTCTCCATTACTGTGGTCCTTAACGAGGTCAGTCTTTGATACATGCTGAGCACATAAGACAGGGTATAATACTTATAGGAAAAGAAATATTACTTATAGTAATAAATATTACTACTCTTATTGTTATGAAAAATGATGAGATAAAGATACAAATAAAATAGTATTAAAGTTCAAAGGAAACATAGATAACTTTAATATGAAGAGTCAACAGGAACTTTATGGGAGAGATAGCATTTGGTAGGATTTTATAGAAGATTGGGGAAATAATATTTTACAATAAAATTAAAAATATATTTTGGGGAGCTCATTTTCAAGGAGAATAAACAAAGGTATAAAAGTGATTTTTAAAAAGGTGGTAAAATAGCAAGGTGCAGGAAACAAAATTATTAAAGTACAGGCTATATTAAAAAAAAGAGCAATGGAAAATAAGGTTGGGGAGGCATATTGGGACACTGGCTTTCAGACAAAGGAATATGGGCAATTGAGAATCATGGATTTTTGAGCAGGTTGAAAGGAAAGAAGCAAGGAGAGGAAAAAGGAAGTGATAGAGGGCACTGAAATTTTAAGAGTAAAAGGCTGCAATTTGTTAAGATCTGACAGAGGTGTGGGAAAAGAACATTCCAGGCTGAGAGACTACCAAGTGTGAAGACTTAGAGGCAGAAGCCTGCCCAGCACTTTGCGAAAACAAGGAGGCCAGTGTAGCTGGAGCTGTAAATGAAGAAGAAAGTGCAGGAAGATGAGGTCAGAAAAGTAAAAGCAAGTAAAGAGATTAAATTGTGTAAGGTCACAGTATTATGTGCAATGATATGCATTGATCTTATAGATAAAATTCTCAAAGAAGCAAACTAGACAGTACATGTGACTAATTCCATTTATGTAAAATTCAAAGACAGGAAAACATTAGGTTTCATAAAGCATATTAAACTAATATACTTTTTGTAGAATAGAATATACAAACACATTTCAATACAATGGGAAAGGATTTCTAAATATATGCATCAAAAGTGCTCCATGGTTGGCCTGTGTGCCGGTGTCTTTCTTATGTCGAAGTTTCTCCTCCTACTCGAAGAACCCTTGGAAAAAATATCCTCAGGCGAGGATTAACAAGAACAAAAAATTGTTAATATAACATAGTTGTTACCTGATGTTTACGAGTGATTTTTCTTTTTTTCTATACTTCTGTTTTCTGTTCTTCTGATACAAACATATTACTTAAGTGATAAAAAATATTTACAGAGTACATACTAACATTAAATGAGTGTGTATGTATATATATATATATATATATATATATATATATGCAAAACTAACTGCTTGAAGTCGAGAAAGAGGTTATCTTTGGGGATATAAGTAAAAACTAGAATGGTGCATGAGTGAAGCTTCTGGGATGCTGGCCAGGTGTTCTTTCTTGATATGAGTATTAGTGGAAATTTACCAAAGAGCAAAATGATATTGCTTTCCTGATCAAATATTTTGCCAATTGTTTTGCTTTTTCTCATATATGGCCTTTAATCTAATTTTTCCCCATGTGAATCAGTTGCTCACAATCAGAAAAAATCATCCTTAATATAAAATTATTAGTTTATCCTGAGTCCAGACAATTAATAGCAACATTTACGTGTAAACTATATATGCTTGGTTTTTTACCATTTCATTTCCCCCTTACAATTAAAACATTGTAATCTATCTAAATGAAAGTTCTGGCTATTTTAGTTCAAGTAAGGAAAATCTTATGTCATAGCAGTATTGTGACTATAACCTTAAATGTCAAAAGTTTGATTATAAATATCAGTGATAATCACATATTTACCTGATAATGAGGTTTATACCATTGCTTCAAGTCCCAATCCCAAAGAATCATCTGGAAAAAAAAATTCACTTAGTTACAAACCAGAAATAAGTAAATATATGTAAAACAAAATAGAGCATCTCAATTACAGATTCTTCAAATACCTTAAAGTTTGAAAGAACTATTGGGAAAGCCAGAATAAAAATGATCTCTAGACAGAATATCTTATTAATTATGCACTCTGTGATTGAGAAACTAAAAGGAAAGTCAGAATAGTCACAAAAATACGGTAAGCTATATCTACTGCCCCAAAAGAAACATACATAAAAAATTACATCCAGCCCTGACCAGTTTGGCTCAATGGATTGAGCATCAGCCTGTGGACTGAAAGATCCCAGGTTCGATTCTGGTCAATGGCATGTACCTTGGTTGCAGGCACATCCCCAATAGGGGATGTTCAGGAGGCAGCTGATCGATGTTTCTTTCTCATCGATGTTTCTAACTCTCTTTCCCTCTCCTTTCCTCTCTGTAAAAAATCAATAAAATGTATTTTTTAAAAAAATGGCATCCAGTCACTAAAAGAATAAGGAAAAATATAAATTATCATAGTCCAAATGATGCTGGTGCTATTTTCTTACTAATAAGGCACTTCTGTCAAAAGCAGTTTAAAAAGCTTATTTTTGTGGTTAGATTAAGTATAAAGGAATGGAGCACGAAAAGCAATACATAACTCTTTTGATATGTAGATAATTAGTGGTTTTCCTGTTTGTCTCTTTGTACAATGGTAACTTTTTAGTCCCAGACTAGTTTTTTCCTGCCCCTCTTTTTCTAGCAGGCTTTCTGGCTGCTTACCCATCCAATAGTCACTATTCTCAAGGAGATAAAATTGGCTTTGATTTATTAGCAAACTATAACTTACATATCATTAATCTTAAATGTCTACTAAGTTTACTTAGATAATAAATAGGTCCCTTTTTGCTTAAGAAATTGATTATAACTGCAATTTTCTATATAGTTTTGTATTTTAGTCTTGAATATAAGCCTAGCTCATGAGTGATATAATCACAAAATTTCCATATACTGAACTATTTGTGTTGTTTCCTACCCTTTATTGCAAAAGATCTTAGTGTTATCTACTCTATCATTAGTCCAATATTTTATTAGAAGTTGGCAGATTTCTTCTCTGTGAAGGACAGACAGTAAATATTTAAGGCTTTGCAAGCCACATAAGGTCTCTGTGGCCTATTCTTTTGTTTGTTCTTGTTTTACAACCTCTTAAGATGCAAAAAAACATTCTTAGTTTTAGGGCCATACAAAACAGGCTGCTAGAAGGATCTGTCAGCAGTCTCTAGCTCACTGAACTCTGTTTTATACAAATCTGGAGGTCCGGTGCACAAATTTGTGCATGAATGGGGTCCCTCGCCCTGGCTGGCAATCGGGCTGATTGGGCATCTCACCCAGTCCTGATCAGGGCCCATGGAGGCTGGCTAGCTGGGGAGAGACTGCAGGAGGGCTCCAGAGCCTGCTCGGCCCTCTCACCCAGGCCCAATCAGCCGGACCCCAGCAGCAAGCTAACCTACCGGTTGAAACATCTGCCCCCTGGTGGTCAATGCATGTCATAGCGACTTGCCAGGGGGTCAACCAAATGGTCAACCAATCAGACACTTAGCATATTATGCTTTTATTATATAGGGTACCCACCCTTAATCACTCAAATTTGTCAACTGTCATTACCACCACCTCCTTGTCAACATTCTCAAAGAAAAGTCATCTCTTTTTTTTAAATATATATTTTATTGATTTTTTTACAGAGAGGAAGAGAGAGAGATAGAGAGTTAGAAACATCGATGAGAGAGATACATCGATCAGCTGCCTCTTGCACGCCCCCTACTGTGCATGTGCCCACAACCTAGGTACATTCCCTTGACCGGAATCGAACCTGGGACCTTTCAATCCGCAGAGCGACGCTCTATCCACTAAGCCAAACTGGTTTCGGCAAAAAGTCATCTCTTGCCAGTGCAGAGAAACCTATTACAGTATCTCCCAAAGAAATGCAGATGTACTATAACCACTTACAAAATTCATGAACTAGTATCCAAAAAATGGCTGTGGTTTAGTACTCATTAAATTTATTCACTATTTTGTATGGCTGTAATTGTTATTCTGATAAAGTTATTTAAGGTTGTAATTTAACCAGCATTCATTCTAGATCCTAAAAGTCATAAAGTATGGAAATAACATTTTTGAAGGAATTAGAGGGAAGTAATTTGTACTAAACTAAGAATGATTACTTCGGAATAAGAAGAGACAAACATAAAAGGGATTAGAAAAGTTGTAGAAGATTTGTGAAAACCTGAGAGGAAATTTTGTGTGGTTAAAATGAGTAAGACTGAAAGAAATCTAATCAAATAAGTGGATTTAAAGCATCAAAAGTTAATTTAGTGCAAAATTAGAGGTTGATTTTTCTCTTTAAAATAACTTGGTTTGTTACTGTGAAAAAAAGTTCTATACTCTGATTATCAAGGGGAACTGCTTATCTAACTTGGTCCCCTAATGCAGCCCCCAGGGATGCATCTTACAGAACTGAGCCATGTTTGGCTGTGAACCAATGAAGAAAACGCTTTTTCTTTGTAATATGACATGGCCACAGTCTGCTCTAGAGTCAGGAGAACACTAACCAGAGGCTGGGTCTTTGAACTACAGGACCATCTTGCAACTTGAGTCATTGAGGAAAAATGGATGAAATCCCCTATGTACAAGTGTTTATGATTTTGTATCAGAATAAGCTCATTCAAATGAAATGTAAAATTATGATACATCAGGGTGGGAAACCAGGCAACTTGACTAGAATTCCAGGAGAATGAAGATGACTTATTACTCTAGCTTAAGGTTTCAGCAGCCTTGGCCATTCCACTGCCCTTTGGCAGTGAGGCAACTGGAGAAAGAGCTCTGACAGGCTGAGCAATGGTCTCCCCTCTCACATCCAGCAGGGTACCCAAACTGGTCAGGGGGCCACTGTATACAGGGCAATTCCCAGTAAAGCAGGTGCCATTTGGAGGAATTGATGCTGAAGTTAATATGCCTGCCTATAGGGACCATCCTAGAAATATGGAAAGTCTCTTCCCTCCTTCTCCCCACATTGCTGACACAACCTGACTTGGGCAGATATTCAACATCTATTGAACATTCTAATTCCAAAGAACGATGGGTTATTTTAGAGAAGGCAGGGGGAAATGCTAGTCACCTGCAAAATGAGACACCCCCAAACCCTGTGTGAGCTGAAGCCACAGCTGCAGCTGTCCCTACTACTGGACCACATTGGAATATAAACGATCCAGATCAGCACAAGCTTGGACATGACAGGAATTGCATTCTGTTGGTTTAAGGAAGGGAGTGCCCAAACAAATAAGTTTTAATCAGGTCCAGCAGCCAAAACAGTGTTCAGACAAAGACCCAGCCAAATTCCTAGAATGTATCTTGGAGGTTTGTCACCAAAATACTGATGTAGACCCAGTGGCCCCTGAAAACTTAAAAGTTGTGTACATGATTGTTTTGGCTCTGAGTGCCCCTGATATCCAAAGAAAGCTTCAAAATGTTAAGAGTCTTTTGGAATGCCTCTGTCACTGTTGGTGGAGATTGCTTTTCAATTGTTCAACCAGATTTGGGGAGGAGGAGGTGAAACAAGAGGCTGACTTGCTGGCTGCTGCTCTGACCACTAGAGGGCCTAAGAAGACAACGAACAAGGTAAAGACCACTGGGACCAAAGGACCTGCTCCAAAAATAGGCCCCAAACAATGTGCTTACTGAAATCCAGAGGGTCCTTGGGGGAGGTGGGAGAGGAGTGACCAAGTTTAAACAGAACAGGATAAAGAGGAAGGAGATGCATTATAGATAACCCAATTATCCCTGAGTGACAGACCCGGGCCTCTGGTCAGCACCACCCATATGGAATAGTGAGGAAAGAAATTAATGGACTTAAAAAAGATTAATGGACTTTAAAAATATATTTTAAAATTAATTTTAAAGAGGAAGGGAGAAGGAGAGAAATAGAAACTTCAATGAAGAGAGAGAATCATTTTTAAGCTGCCTCCTATATACCCCTTATCGGGGATCAAGCCCACCTGGAAAATTAAACTGTGACCTCCAGGTTCATAGGTTGATACTCAACCACTGAGCAACACTGGCTGGACTTAATTTACTTTCTAATTGACACTGGAGCCACATATTTTGTGTTAAATACTAGGTTGACTAAACTCTCCTCTGAAACAAGGCTCATGACTGGAATGTCACAGTCAGTAAGAAAGCCATTAGATTGTCAATTGGGAAAAACCTTAACCATAGCTTTTTCTATCGCTGAAATGCCCAGCGCCACTTTTAGGATGGGACTTACTGACTGAACTAAAGGCCAAAGTAACCTCTGCCCCCCTCGGGTTGTTATTACAGTGCCTCTGGAAGAAGCTTGTGTTTTACAGGCAGCATTACTGGCTTTGGCCAAAGAAAGAACTTCTGGCTAAGCTTTCCAAAGAAATCCTGCAAGAAATAAGTGGAAGGATGGGCAAAGGGCAGGCCTGCACAGGCAAAGATGGCTACCCCAATCCAAATATGATTTTGCACAGGAGCAAATGTCTTTCTATCTAAAACAGGACCTTTTAAAAGAACCAGATAGGAGAGGAATCCAACTATTAGTAACAGCATTCCTAGAGTATCAGCTTATTCGGCCCTATCATTCACCATATAATTCTTCCATTTACCAGTATAGAAATGAGGTACTGAGGAATACAGGTCTATTAAAAACTTGAGGGCCCTCAACCAAATGGTGGTCCCTAACCCTTATACCTTGGTGACCACTTTGGGAAATTTTGGTGGTTTGCTATCCTGGACTTAAATGCCTTTCCTTTGTATACCCTTGAACTCTGAATCTCAGGAGCTATTTACATTTGGTAGACTGTTGAACTGTTATTCTCCAAGAGTTCAAAACCTCCCCCATTGTTTAGAGAGGCTTTTGCCAGAGATCTAAGAGAATTTCAACTGGACAATGGAGCAATACTTCATTAAGATTGCTATTATTCATTGTCTAGGCCATCAGAAAACAGACAGCATTTGACAAAATCTAGCACCCATTTATGATAAAAACTCTCAGCAAAGTGAGAATACAGGGAAAATATATGAACATAACACAGATAACATACTCAATGGAGAAAAACAAAAGAGTTTCTGGTGACATGAGGAACAAGACAGGAGTGTCCACTTTCACCACTCTAATCAGAAATCAGTTGCATCTTTATACACCGATAATAAACGATTGGCAAGAGAAACTAAGAAAACAATGGCATTTACAATTGCATCAAAAAATACATAAAAGTAACTTTAACCAAGAAGATAAAAGATCTGTACTCAGAAAATTATAAGACACTGAAGAAAGAAATTGAAGAAAATACAAATAAATGGAAGCATACACTATGCTCATGGATGGGAAAAATTAACATTAAAATATCTACACTACTCAAAGCAATCTCTGGGTTCAACACAATTCCTATAAAAATACCAATGAGCCCAGGCTGGTTTGGCTCAGTGGATAGAGTGTAAGCCTGCAGACTGAAGGGTCCGGGTTTCGATTCCAGTTAAGGGCACATGCCTGGGTTGTGAGTTCAATCCTCAGGGGGTGTACAGGAGGCAGCCAATCAATGATTCTCTCTCATCACTGATGTTTCTATTGCTCTCTCTCTCCCTTCCTCTCTGAAATCAATGAAAAAAATTTTTTTAAATAAAATACCAATAATATTCTTCATAGAGCTAGAATAAATAATTCAAAAATTATATGGAACCACAAAAGACTGCTAATAGCCATAGCAATCTTGAGAAAACAAAGTTGGAAGTATCATGCTACCTATATCAAACTATGCTACAAGGCCTTAGTTATCAAAACAGCATGGTACTGGCATAAAAACAGACAGATCAATGGAACAGAATAGATCTCAAAAATAAACTCATGTCTATATGGTTAATTAATGTATGACAAAGGAGGCAAAGATAGTCTATTCAATAAATAGTTGGGAAAATTGGACAGGTGCAAAAAGAAAAGGAAGAAACTAAAGCAACTTTTTTTTTGTTATTTTTATTGATTTTTCACAGAGAGGAAGGGAAAGGGAGAAAGATAGTTAGAAACATCGATGAGAGAGAAACTTCGATCAGCCGTCTCCTGCACATCCCTTACTTGGAATGTGCCAGCAACCAAGGTACATGCCCTTGACTGGAATCAAACCTGGGACCCTTCAGTCGGCAGGCCGACACTCTATCTGCTGAGCCAAACCGGTTTCGGCCTAAAGCAACTTTTTACACCACAAATGGATCAGCTTATACTTAAATAGGTGGGGTCTTATCAAATTTTACTAATGACTCATTCCTCTGTTAAACTAGAAGGAATCAAGCCCTGAATCTACCACTCCCATTAGGAATCACCAAACAATATGATTACCCCTGTGAGACCATCTTGACTGTATAATACCCAACAGAAAACAAACATCTGAAAGCACAGGTCGAACCTCACACCAAAATGAAGACCATCCAGGTAACTGTTTGTTTTCCAATCTCTAACTTTCTTCTATTATAGGCAATGTCTTATTTCCTGGGTTACCACTTCCACAGAAGTCCATAACCAGTTCGACTACTGGATCTGTTGGTTGCTGCCTATGTCAAGTGAAGAAGGAATGCTTTGGATTATACAATCCTTCAACATCATGGACTGGGAGCGATGGAACAAGCTACTAAGATAAGCTGGGACCTCTATTTCCTACCCCACATCCAGGGGAACACCAATTTACTTGTACTAAGACTAAAGCATGCATTTTTGACTTAGAAATGCACTAATGCCTCTCTTGTCCCCCATCACATATCATGTCTGAGATGGCCTACGATTTGCACATTGACTCTTCATCATTGCCACTTTCTGCATTGAATGAACCAACCAGTCTAATTTTGCTCTTCGTCGGGTAGGATGGGGCATCCCTGAATGTTTGTCAGCATGTACATAGGTACATAGGTTCATACATTTCTGTCTAGGTAACAATTAGACAGGAAGAGACAGTAAGTCCTTCTTGCCTGGGGTCTTTTCCACTCCCAAAAGAAGGAATTTATATTTGTGGCACTAATCTTTGGCCTTACCTCCCCTACTGCTTGACTGGGCAGTGTACTTGGGGATCCTCTTCAGGATGGATCTGTAAGATCCTTCCTGAAAAAAAGAATACACAGAATGTGCCAGCACTGAGGTCCAGATGTCCAAGGATCATGACCTGGTGAGAATAGCTGGTCTTTATTTTCATGTCCCGATATGCAGACATCTCAGCAAAGCTAGAAATATAGGCCTTAACCAAGGTCACAGCCTCAGCTCTTAATAACTCCCAAGTATTCTTCTGTAGAATTAAGAAATGGCCCAAATAAGAAAGGTGGTTTTATAGAACTTAATAGCATTAGACCTACCAACTGCAGCTCAAGAAGGAAAATGCACGCTTTTTAGATAGGAATTTTGCACTTACATCTGAGCTTCTGACTCTAATGTTTCCAATTTATTAACTCCATGAACACCGCCATAGATCAGGTTGACAACCTTTACTATGCAGATGCATTCACCCACTGGTTCTCTTCTCTGCCTGGCCCTTGGAGAATGTCTACATTAGTGATCTTGAGCTACTACTAGTAATCTGTCCTTATCATTGCTGCCTAAAAGATAGCCAAGGATAGTGATCTAACGATAATTCAAACTAGGGATCTTAGACCTGAGACTCCAGAATACTTTCAACTGAATGTGAGACAATTCCATTCTTCTTTCTCTAATCAATGTCCCTGATCAGCAAGCAGGTAGCAGCCAGATCATTGCCTGTTTTCCTTTAAGGTTTGAGGCATACACGAAAAAGGGTGAGTGAAACCAAGGACCCCATTTACTATATATTGATTTCAGAGAGGAAGGCAGGGAACGGGGGTAGAGGGAGAGAGAGAGAGACAGAGAGAGGGAGAGAGAGAAATAAACTTCAATGAGAGAGAATCATCAATCAGCAGCCTCCTACATGTCACACTGGGGATCAAGCCCCCAATCTGGGCATGTGCCCTGATTGGAAATTGAGCTACGACCTCCTGGTTCATAGGTCGCAACTACTGAGCCACACTGGCCAGGTCTAAGGGCCCTATTTAATGTAGGACTTTGATTTAATATGTGACCCCAGCTCTCTCTGGTTTCTTCACAGCATGCCCTGTAAGTCTAAACTCTTCCCCCTCACTAATCTTTAACCCCCTGAGGCAGCAAGAACCAAAATGACCATGTCTTAACTAAGGTTCACAAGGTAAGGTCTCTATCAAGCTAAAGATAACATGGCCTAACTTGTGTTTTAGCTCCTGGACCCTAAAGTGGAATGACCCCTGACCACACCTCACCCTTGTCCAATCAGCAACACCCACAACCCAAACCCATTACTTACAATGACTCTTGACTTTTGCTCTATAAAGCCTGTCTGTAAACCATTGGGCATTTGGGTTTTTTGGAACACCACCTCATCCATTTTCCAGATTGGTGCCAATTTTAATAAAATAATTTTTTTTCTCCACTGCAAACTCCTGCTTGTACATTTCTTTTGGTCTATGTATAAAGGCAGATCAACTCTTGTTCAGTTCAGTAACAATTTTTCCTATCATGAGACATCTATAAATCAGATTTTTTCTTAAGGTCACTAATGAAAGTACACAACAGACAGGAGTGAAGACAGAACCATATAATGGATCATTAAAATTTATCTAATTTAAATTCTGAACCTACAAACTTGCCTACCTATCTTATCATTCAATCCATACTTCCACAATGGTACCATCCAACAGTGACAAATGTCCATACAGTACCTCATTTCCCCAATTCACTAGTATAAGTAGAAGATTTTATTTTTTTTGCTGTAGAAGTTGATTTTTTTGCTAACTAAAGTTTATTTCCATTAAAATAGTTTAACATTGAGTCTCCTTTGCCCCTTAAATATTATGTTTTCAAATATTTGTATTCTGTTGCTAAAAGCTGTATTTATATTCATGCCATGCATTCTTAACATAAGTATATCACTCCCAAGAAGATGAAAATTGGTTCCTGGAGGGCAAAAAGTAATTTAAAAAATATTAAAATTGTTGTGGTCTTCCAAAAGCTATAGTACATAATAAACAGATACACGTAAATATATGGTGTTGAAATTTTATAGAGTGGGAGTAAGAGTAGGGAAAATGTCTTAAAAGGGGCTTCTCAGCAGGTTGAGAATGAAAACAAGGTTGAGAAACAATGCTGTAAAGTAGTCCTGCTTCTTGAGTATAAGAGCCTATTAGCTTACAATTTGAGAATGTTCTCTAATGCACTGAGACCATTCTGGGGCTGCCTACTCAAAAGTTTCTGCTAACATGAGAAATAATGTATGCCCTATTTTAATTGTGCTCTTAGAGGTTTCTAAAAACCTTACAATATACAGTTTTCCCCCTCTATGATTACTTTTTAGATCCCTACTGTAGAATTTTGTATTGCAGACCACTTCCTTTAATAAATTCATACCTCCTTGGCTCTTCATCCCATTATGATCTTCTCTCACTTGTGGTTAGGAAAGAGGTGAAGGTGGAACAGGGCACAGAGGGGATAAATGGTGATGGAAATAATAAAAAGCAGCAAGTCTTTATCCAAAATCCCCTCCATTATTAGGAACTGAAAACAGATACAGTGTTAGCCACACACCACTGGTAGACTGCTTTCTGTGTAATTTGAAAAACTAGAATATTAGTGATTTTGAGAAAACAAAATTTTCTATATAAGTTTGATGTATGATCTAGGAATTTTACAACTAAATAAGTCTTAACAGTTATTCAAAGTGTTGAATGAAAATTGGTTGAAAATTGATAAATAAGGTAAATATAGAAATTAACAGTAAATGTTTCAAAATTTTTATAGCCATTTGACATTTTTAGTGTATTTTACTGAAGTATCACTCCACAATAGAGGGGAAAACCCCAAATCTCTAGTGGAGTGTTTTTTGCTTCTTTGTATTTCAAATCTTTGACTTGATTCTTGTGATTCTCTAGTCTGCTGTTAGGTTTCTGTATAATATTTTTTATTTCAGTCAGTGTATGTTTAATTTCTAGTTGGTTCTTTTTCATCTCCTCTTGGGTCTCACTAAATTTATTGACCTTTTCTAGGAAATTTTTTTTTAAAAATATATATATTTTATTGATGTTTTACAGAGAGGAAGGGGGAGAGATATAAAGTCAGAAACATCGATGAGAGAGAGACATAGATCAGCCACCTCCTGCATGCCCCACAGTGGAGATGTGCCCGCAAGCAAGGTACATGCCCCCAATCGAAATCGAACCTGGGACCTTTCAGTCTGCAAGCCGACGATCTATCCACTGAGCCAAACCGGTCTCGGCAGGAAATTCTTTAAACACCTTATAACCGTGGTTTTGAACTCTATATCCAGTCATTTGTTTTCCTCCATTTCTTTCGTTGTGATCTGTTCTTTAGTCTCCGCATATTTCGCTGTCTCCCTGAGATGGTAGAGTAGCTTTGTGTGCTAGCTGTCCTATGTGGCCTAGTAGCACTGCCTCCCCAGTTACCTGAGATGGACACTCTTGGTGCACCCCTTTGTGGACTATGTGCACAGTCTTGTTGTAATTAATTCTTGATTGTTGTTGGTATCACTGGGGCGGGGGGGCAAAGAGGGGACCCTCGGGGGAGAGGATTGACCTCCAAGCCAACTGGTTGTGAGGATCAGCTGTGTCTGCACATGCGGACTTTCCTCCAGACCTCTGCCTTTCCCGTGCACATGCACAAGCTTCCAGAACTCTGCCTTTCAGTTCCCCTGAGTTTCTGTGTGCTCTAGGGACCTATATGAGTCTGGGTCCCCAGGGTCTCACCCAAAACTGGGGTTCAGTACAGTTGGACCTGGATTTCAGTGCTGTTGTGAGGTTCTGTTTTCCTCCCTCTAGAGAAAGCCAGGCACAATCAGCAGTCAGCGCTCTGTGTGTACACTTTCGCGAGCCCCCAGACATCTGTCTTTCGAGGCTCCCCTAAGTTTCCATTTACTCCTTCCTTTTCACAACAGTTCAGACTCTCCCTATGGGTCTCGCCTGGTGCTGGGGTTGAGTTCAGTTGGGATTTTCCATCTCCCTCCCGCTAGGAAGCCAGCCACTCTCTCCTCTGCCCGTCCTCTCGAAGAGCAGGTCTCCGTTCCTCAACTTTTTATAGCTCCCGAGTCTTTGTGAGTCCTCTCTTTACTTTTAGTTGTAGAATTTTCACTCAGCCAGCTTTCCTGTGGTTCTGGATGATGTCCGTTCCATCTTTTAGTTGCAGTTTTGAAATTGTCGTGGGAGGCAGGAGCTTAGATGTTCATCTATGCCGCCATCTTGGTTTCTCTGGAGCAAACTCCTTAATGAAAATATAGCCTAATGTCTCATAATAATATTAGCCCTTAGATCAGTTTAAACTAAGAAACAGTAATAGAGTGTTAGCCATTATTTATCAAATTATAACTTGTTTCTCATGGTCTAGACCAGTGATCGGCAAACTGCAGCTCGCAAGCCACATGTGGCTCCCAAGCCGCGGTTTGCCACTCTGCTAACTAATGAGTTTGCCGACCACTGACCTAGACTCTCCATTCCAATAATTACAGGCTGCTGTTGTTCCTTGTGATTAAGCCCCTATCCCAGTGGTCGGCAAACTCATTAGTCAACAGAGCGGCAAACCACAGCTCGTGAGCTGCATGTGGCTTGCAAGCCACAGTTTGCCTACCACTAGTTAAAACTATTTAGAGGGGAAAAAGATATTGATTTTGTTTACATATATTTCAAATGTATGAAATGTAAAATTCTAATTTTCACAGAAATATCATCTTTAAAAAAAAATACTCAGCATGCAATGCATTCTTATATGAAACTGATGTTTTTGTTCCTAAAATGGGAAAAAAACTATAGAGGTACCCTTCAGATTCTGGTCTTCTCATAGCAAAAGCATATAAAAACAATAAACTATTACTGAGAGACTGGTTAAACTAGCCAGACAGGTGATAAACATTATGCTGAAAGAGAGAACATAATCAAGAGAGAACAGATCAAGACATTTCCAAAATGTATTTACCACATGATACCTTGGGACAGCACCAAATAAATGCATAAATGTAAAAGAGTACTATCATATTTGTGCACAACAGATATTTCACTTTGCCGCTGGATCAGTGCATTCATGTGCTGAGTCTGAATCAGCTCTTGGTATATGTGCAATACACATGAAGAACAATGGTAGTTGACTTTTTACGTGTTTAGCACAGAAAACCCTACTACAAAAGTGATTTCCCCCCTACTTAATGATTACTTTTGTGAATTATGATAGACTAAAAAATATGTGCGGGAGAATCCATTACCTGTAAGGCAAAGAAGGTCCTTGCTAAACAATGAGTGTCTCCTAACTGCAAATCTACTTTATCCACAGAAAACAAGCTTGTAGTTACAACACATCTTTTTAGTTAGCTAAGACAAAATGGAGCAAATATAAACATTGAAATGCAAATATATGATCTGTATATTGCACTGGGTATCCACCATCCAAAGTTAAATCATCACATATTTGGCCCCATTTACTCTTTACTATGATGTTATTAACCAAATAGTGGCCGGGTACACGGATTTGTGCACATTGAAAGTAGATTAATTAGAAGAAATATTTTAATATCAATGTTCACCCTTTCTCTATAATAGAAATGTCAACCAAATTCACGATTGACGATGATAGGTCGAAACACAGTATGCAATTGGCGCCAGTGAGAACTATATATGTATCACGCATGCATGAGTCAACTTAGCCTTTTATAGATAGAGAACAAAGTTGCTTAATTAGACTTGCTTTCTGATTTAGCTCAACTTTTTCAGCCCATTGAAGCCCCTACATTTTCTAAATCTCCATTTTCTGGCTAATAAAAAGAAAACAAGGTTCTACCAAGTCTCCTATCTATATATGTATCACACATGCAACACATATATAGTTCTCACTGGCGCCAATTGCATGCTGTGTTTCGATCTGTCATTGTCGATCATGAATTTGGCTGACACTTCTGTTACAGAGAAAGAGTGAACATTGATATTAAAATATCTACCTACTCCAGGACTTTTGTAAGGATCAAATAAGATGAGGCACGGGAAAATGCTTCACAGACATTTGGTTAAAGTGTAAAATGTTTGTACCCGGCTATAAAGCAAGTCATGTTTCTGGGCTGAAGAAACTCTAAGGAGGCTAGTCGCTAGGGAGAGGAAGCCAGGCATTGCTACAGGACATCATTACCTGGTGCTCACTGCAACCATTTCCAGGCTCGTTTTCTGGAGGTCTTGGCAGTGTTGGCTGCGATTTGATGGGGTGTTGCTCCAGGTTGGTGGCAGGGCCTGTGTCCCACTTGGGGGAAGCCAACTGTTGCTTTGTCGGTGTCAGGTCCGCGGTGCCATTTCTTTGTAAATGGCCAGTGCTGTCGTGGCAACTGCTGCTTTGAGCATCTGATCTCTGGTGGAGAGTGTGTGTCATAGCAACTGGTCAGATTGTCAGAGGGACAGCATATTAGCCTTTTACATATATAGAAGTCATCCCAATAAATTTCATGAAAAAAGTAAATATAAAAATAGCAAATGTAATAAAAATATTTTGTTCAATAAAATGCAAATTAACAGTGTGACAATGCTCAATAACTATTGACAGACCCCTGAACATAATCTTCATTGAGAGATCTCTTTAAAATTCCAGGTCCCTGTTGAATCTGAGTATTCAGAACCAATAGCTTACAAGCACTCGCTGCTTTCTGTCATAAATTATAATTTTTTTTCAAGGTTTCATATCATTCTATTGTCTTTATTTTTTTAAATTTCTTTATTGATTAAGGTATTACACATGTATCCTTATCCTACCATTGCCCCCCTAACCTCCCACTCATGCTTTCATTGCCCTGCTGTCTGTGTCCATTGGTTAACTTATATTCATGCATACAAGTCCTTTGGTTGATCTCTCCCCTTTACCTTCACCTTCCCCTACCTTTCCTCTGAGGTTTGACGGTCTGATTGATGCTTCTCTTTATCTGAATCTGTGTTTGTTCACTACTTTTTGTAGTTTTCTCTGGCTGGCTTATTTCACTTAGCATAATGCTCTCCAGTTCCATCCATGCTGTTGCAATGGTAAGAATTCCTTCTTTTTGATAGCAGTGTAGTATTCTATTGTATAGATGTACCATAGTTTTTTAATCCACTCATCTGCTTATGGGCACTTAGGCTGTATCCAAATCTTAACTACCATGAATTGTGCTGCTATGTACACAGGGGTACATATATCTTTTCTGATTGATGTTTCTTGTTTCTTGGGATATACTTCTAGAAGTGCGATCACTGGGTCAAATGGGAGTTCCATTTTTAGGTTTTTGAGGAAACTCCATACTGTTCTCCAAAGTGGCTGCACCAGTCTGCATTCTCACCAGCAGTGCACAAGGGTTTCTTTTTCTCCGTATCCTCGCTAGCACATGTCGTTTGTTAATTTGATGATGATAGCCATTTTGACAGGTGTGAGATGGTACTGCATTGTCATTTTGATTTTGCATCTCTCTAATAATTAGTGACTTTGAACATGTTTTCATATGTCTCTTGGCCTTCCTTCTGTCTTCTTTCAAAAAGTATCTATTTAGTACCAGGCAGTTTTGAGACCAGTGTTTATAATATAGCTTGATATTGAGATCCCACCTACTTTGTTCTTTCTGAGGATTGCTGCAGCTATTCGGGGTCTTTTTTTATTCCACATGAATTTTTGGAAAGTTCGTTCTAGGTCTATAAAATATGCTGTTGGTATTTTAATGGAAAGTGCACTGAATCTATAGATTGCTTTGGGTAGTATGGACATTTTAATGATGTTGATTCTCCCAATCCATGAGCATGGTATGCTTTCCATCTGTTTACATCTTCCTCTACCATTTTTCAGTGTCCTGTAGTTTTTTGCGTATAATTCTTTTACGTCCTTAGTTAAGTTTATTTTTAGCAATCTTAATGTTTTTGTTGGGATATAAATTGTAATTTTAAGAGAAATAGAGAAAAGAATCTGGGTATAGAAAAAACCTGCCATACACAACCTATTTGCTCAGTTTAAGAAACACTGATAGAAGCATTCATTTCCACTATGTAATAGTATATGAGAGCTCTTATAAAATTTTACTTCCAAGTTGAAGGTATATACACTATTCCAAAGTCAGCAAAATTTTAGATATCTAAACTTCTATCACAGTACTAAAATAGAATCTGTAAATAATTTAAATACATTTACAGCTGAATTTTGAATCAGAATAAAAAAAAGTTATAGTGATTATGTTATGTTCTCAAAACATGCTTGTGTTATAAGACATTTAAATTGCTGGTTTTAGTCACTTCCATTATTTATTTCCTCCTAAGTTCAAATATAATTTTTATGTATTTTCACATACTGGTTATCTAATTTTTTTTAAAAAAAAATAGCATTTCCTTTAAGTAACATGAGGTATACATTATTAAAAAATGTTTTTAGTTGATTTGATAAAGTGAATCCAAGACTGAGCCTTTATATAAATTCAGCTTTTCTCTGTGGTTAAAAAGTTGAATCCTGATTAAAGTTTCTGTTTGAATGTTTGTAAGTCCAATATGCTTTACAAAACCACCAATACCACAGTGAAACATCAGCAGTACAACCAGGAGATGTTATCAGGCTCAATTACGTCAATGAGGTTTTATTTCATTGTTCCCTATGCAGCCAAATAGAAAAACATATATGTGTCTTCAAATCAAACTTACAGAACTATTATATTTTTGTGAAACTTTTAAAAGAATATTTATTATAGTAGAGCTGTGAATTAACTGTTATAGCATCTTTTGCTCTCATATTTCTTGGTGACATTTTTTTTTTTGAGCTTTGTGTACAAATCTATGCTTATGAAACACTGAATTTTAGGATTTCTAGCTTTTCTATTTACTTAACTTCTAATTCAGGCCCAATGAAAAACAGCATTCAATAGTCTCAAAGTTAAACTGAAACATTATTTCTAAAGTACAAAATACAGTCTAAAGTACAAAAATAGTAATCTTGACCCCTGTATGGCAAAGAAGAGCTCCAAGTAAAAAACTGAAAAGCAGAAAAAAAGGTGTTGGGGTGAGGAAGAAGGGCATCAGGAAACTCGTATGACTTAGAATCACTTTAGCTGTGCTTTTGCTATTCATGCAGTTGATCATTGTCCAAAGGTGTTAGATAAGAAATTCCAGAAATAAAGGATTCATGTTTTAAATTGCACACCATTCTAAGCAACATGATGAAATCTCACGCAGGTCCCCTGGGCACATGAACCATCCTGTTGTCCTGCTTACCCACAGTGTATACACTGTACCCTTGTCATTTAGTAGCCATCTTGGCTATCCTATCAACTGTCCCAGTATCGCAGTGCTTGTGTTCAAGTAACATCTATTTTACTTAATGCCATATTCACATGACTTATTATAATATACTAGTGGCCTGATGCACAAAATTCATGCATGGGGGGAGGGGTCTCTCAGCCCAGCCTGCATCCTCTCCAATCAGGGAGTCCTTGGGGATGTCTGACTGCTGGTTTAGGCCCAATCCCACAGGGATCGGGTTTAAACTGGCAGTTGGACATTCCTCTCGCAATCTCGTACTGCTATCTCCTAATGGCTCACCTGCCTCTGCCTGCCTGATTGCCCCCAACTTCTCTCCCCTGCTGGCCTGATCTCACTCTCTCTCTCTTTTTTTTTTCTCAGCCTTCCCCCAGGCTTCCCTTCCTCCCTGTGTCTCTCTTCCTCTTTCCCGGCTGGGAGGGGGCGGGGCCGGTGGGGGCTGCTCCACCCTCTGCCCGCCTTCTCTTCCACCCAGGCCTCTTCAGGCCCAGTCTGTTTTGTTTCCTCATTCTGAGAGAGGCTCCCAGAGTAAGCTGGGAAGGAGGGAAAGAAAGGGAGAAAAGGCTGTGAGCTGGTGGGCACTGTGTGTGTCTGTGCGGTTGTGAGTGAGTGTGAGTGCCAGCCCGGCCTCCCCCAACCCCGACTCGCTGCCACAAGTATCCACCCATCAGAGCCTGCTGCACGTGCAGCCTGGACATTAGGTCGAGTCTCCGGTCATTGCAGATGTGACAGACCCAGGGTTTTTATATATTAGGATTGTTGTAATTTTTCTGTTACTACTTTATAAGTTAAACTTTATTATAGATATGTATGCATAGGAAAAAAAACAGTATACTAGTATACAGGGGTCATTATTCTGCACAGCATCCACTGGGAGTCTTAGAATCTATGCCCATGGATATGGAGATAAATGCACTAGCTCTGATCCCCTGTTGCCTACATGACAACATTTCACTGGCAATTCTTTCTCCTACATCATCATTTTCTCTATTTCTGAAATCATTTGCATTAGATTATAAGCATGCTGCGATTCCCCAAATCTCACAGAAATACCTTCTCAAGATCATCTTTCCATCCAGCCCCAGTTCCATTTCTCTGCTCCCCTTTTACAGAGAAATTGCTCAAGAAGAGTGGTGCTTACTTATCTTCCAATTCCTCTTATACCAGTAATTGTTTCATAAGTTGGCACTACTCTAGCTACACTGGTTTATTTGTTGGTCCTTGAAAATGCCAGGCAATTCCAATAAAATGCATTTCCCCTTCCTTTCTCTTAGCAAGTTAAAAAAATAAATGTTACATCAGCTGTGACTTTTTAAAGCTGTATTGATAATTCAAATTTTGTAAAGTAGCACTTGAAATATACATATAAGTTTGGGTTTCTTTTTTCTGTCAAGAATTGAAAACCAGAAGCAAGATATTTAAAGGGACAGAATAAAAATGGGTGAGAAAAATACAAAAATACTAGTCATACATTATTTGGAATGGGTAGAGCTTTAATCCGTATACTATTAATTCAGTCTTTTTATCCTATTGATGAACTAACAAGCATTTAAAATTTTATCCATGAGTTCCTACAAGATTATTTTTATTTTTTTATGTTCTGAAATTGAGCAAACACTTACCTTTTTTCTTACCCTTAAGATTTTTCAGAACAATTTTAAAGTTATAAAACAGTTCTACATACCATGGTCTAATTAGTTTGCTAAAGGAATTCAAGCACAGAGAACCATTTTCTAAGTATATAAAATTGCCTCTATTTTACCAGAATACTTAATCTCTTGTTCTCCAGGGATGTTTTCAAGTATTTACCTACCTACTACTTCTCTTCTGGACCTCCTATGTTTTTCTGGATATATACCTTGGCCCAGGCTTCAGCTAGTTTTTCTAGCTTACGGATGAGCAAAATTTTATCTCCATCCAGGGTATAGACTGTACATTCTCACCAAGAGATAGATATATTTTCATGATAAAGTGCCAAAAATAACTAACTGAGATTGTAAACCTTTAAAAAATAAAATTTCTACTTTCCTCTGACCTTGAATAAATAAAACATTTTCCTCTAAAGTTACAATATAATTTTCAGTATAATTAAATTTATAATATCTAATATTTATAAGGCCTTACTGAAACACTTGAATAATTCAGAATTGCATGAGGAAAATCCTAGATTTTAAATATTGTAGAATTCTGTGCATGGTATATAAACAAAACCAAAAGAGAAAATAAAGCTGTCTCCTCACTTCACTAATAGGAATATGGTACGAACTTGATTCCAGGTCTGGAAAGAAAATCAGAAGGTCACAAGACAAAGTCCTGCTGGGGAGATTTTAGATTAACCAAAAAATGATGGTCTTAAGACCAAAATCCATGAAACCCCCATCTATACATACAATAACTCTGGTAGACTGATGGTGGGGGCAACCAGGCTGGCAAGGGAGAGCAGTTGGGGGTAACTGGGCCAGCATGAGGGCAGTTGTGGGTGACCAAGTTGGCAGGGGAGGGCAGTTGAGGGGGACCAGGCCGGCAGGGGAGGGTAGTTAGGGGTAATCGGGCAGCAGAAGAGCAGTTAGGCATTGATTGGGCTGGCAAGGGAGTGTTTAGGGGGTGATCAGACATAAGCAGTTAGGGACAATCAGGCAGGCAGGCAGGTCACTGGGAGCCAGCAGTACTGGATTGTGAGAGGGATGTCCAACTGCCTGGTGGGATCAAGCCCAAAAGGGCAGTTGGACATCCCCCTCAAGGGGTCTCAGACTGGAGAGAGTGCAGGCTGGGCTGAGGGACACCCTGCACCCCACACAAATTTCTTGCACTGGGCCTCTAGTTCTGTTATAAATAGAATATATTTGAACTGAAGGGAATTTAGAAGACAGTAATTCCAATCTTTCATATTTTATAGATAAAGAAAACAAGAACCAGAATAATGTGATTTTCCTCCTTTTTCTTATCTCTGTGCCCAACATTACTCAACTAAAAATCTACCTGTGAGCAGACATTCTAATAAAACAAAGGAACTATTTGCTTTTGAGGCTTGTCTCAAAGGAAATATAAACATCTCTCTCTCTGATTTACCTTTTATATATGAACAAGCACATTACCAACATGGTAAAGATTCAGGACAATAAACAAAGAACTCTGATTCTACCACATGGCTACATCTCCAAAGCATAAAAGACATTTCATACACACACACACACACACACACACACACACACACACACACACACAAAAGACTATATAGGAAAGAAACACAGGTATATTTAAGAATATTTTATCACCTGTGTGAAATAAAATAACTTTTCATGGATAAAATTTTAAGTGCTTAATAGAAGATATATTTATTAGTCGCTTACATGCTGTTATTTTATAATGAAATATTAAATTTAAGAGATATAGATATTTTAAAAAATAAGAAAAGCATTAAAGTAGGTGTTAATTAGCCAAGAAAAAAAATCAATGTACATTAACAAAACTATTCTTTTTTCTATTTAAAATAAAACTATCATTTTTCATTTGGGATATTTATTGGTCAGACAGAAATTACTCAAGTTGCCAGCAGTATCTGTTTGAAACTGCTAGGCATTAGTTGAGTAAATAAATTTTGTCATGGTAACTAAACTTAAAATTAAGCAAACAAAGATACCAGTGCCTTAGAGATGATTTGAAAATGAAAAAAAATTAACCTCTCATCTGTTGAACAAATCAGATGCTCAAGTATTATTACAGTATTCTAAACTTATGGGGGGAAAGCACTAAACATTTTATGCTTTGTATAAATAAAATGACTTTTTTCAATAAATAGATAGAAACTCTTTACCATGTAGGAGTTTCGACATATAAAACAGTGAAAAATTTCCCTCTATAAAATAGTAAAAATGTGGGAATTATTTAAAATAAGTTGTGTTATAATGTGACATGGATCAGCTAAAGAAACTGACAGAATAGAAGCAAGCTTTAAGTAACTTGTAGAGAGCCTATCTGTGAAAATAAACAGGAACTTCATTTAACATGAAGTTAGAAAGCCAGAAGGGGGAGTTCTCATGCCCCTTTGACCAACAGGAAGAACCATCTAGAATAGTTTTCCCAACTTCCTCTTCTCTGT
Organism: Lasiurus cinereus; assembly: GCA_011751065.1. Classification (NCBI taxonomy): domain Eukaryota; kingdom Metazoa; phylum Chordata; class Mammalia; order Chiroptera; family Vespertilionidae; genus Lasiurus; species Lasiurus cinereus. The sequence goes on from JAAGEH010000135.1 coordinate 2,862,018, forward strand.
GCCAGAGTTTTCTCTCCTTTGTTTCTAGGAACTTGTGCACTTGCCTACGGAACCTGAATTGCAATTCTTAGTTCTTACAGAATAAACCCATTTTGTTGGAGAAATATCTGGATGTCTGTTTTAGGTCAATATATCTAAACTAAAAAAACAAAAAAAAATCCCAAACCAACGACTGTGAAATGTGGAATAAGTATATAATTCTAAACATTATACTTTCTAACAGCGCTGCACACACAAAAAAAGTTACCATTAATAGTTCCAATTGTTATAGAAAAGGAAACCACATATAGCTACATTAAGGTCTGTCATGATCAATAGAGTAGTAGAATTTTAAAAATACTTTTATTTTTAACTCCAGTCTTTCCCCCACCACCAAATTAACGGTTGCTCATTCATTATGGGACAAATGCACACAACCTAGTGTTTTCCTGAGATTGAAGGGTCTAGAATAGTGACAAGCTGTGCCAATTACTGACCAAACAACTATTAAAAAATAAACTAACCTAGCCTTTTTGGTATGGTGATTGCAAATGAGGAAAGATAAATAAACCACTAGGCTGGAAACATGTATATCATTATAGGCACTGTTTACTAATTCATAAATTATTAATATAAATCAGATGCAAATTATACACCTTCAGCATCCAGGAGGACAAGGTCTGATTGTTCCTAACCATGATCATGAAGCAAAGTGAATACCTAGCAGATTACATTTAATCAGTAAACACTTGTAGAATGAATTAACCCAGATCTACCACTTGTCACATTTTATAAATTTGAACTTTTATTCATGGAATCTATTAATACTACTAAAAATACCTAATATTTATTAAGAGCATATTATATGCCATTATCTCACTTAAGACCTGTGGCTGTCCTCATTTTTACAGTTAACTATGGCACACCCAGAATTCATACTGGTCTTTCTAAATACAAAATCAATAATTTTGATGATAATATATTGAAATATTCGTAATTATTATGCTGAGAATCTACTTACGTCTTTCATCCTATAGACAAAACCAGTTTACAAAAATATAAAAATGATGAATTTTTAAATGATAAATACATTGTTTACTTTCCTGGCTTTTAGTATGTGTCTTCCTGCTGAAGTTGAGTTCTTAACCACTTAAAAATAGCATCTGTTCCTATTAGAACAACTTTATGCAGTAGAATAAGTAGTCTATAAATTTAGAATACCAAGGCTGAACTACCTTTGTTTCAGATATCTGTATAGAAAAGAATGCACTATCGTAAGTTTGTTGTAAGGATCAAGTTTGAATGTACTTGATAAAATGTCAAATATTATAAAGATGCTCATAAAATGATATTTTCTGTGTTGATATGCTATTGTCTAAAATATGTTGTCTAGTCCTAGCAGGTTTGGCTTAGGGGACAGAGTATAGGCCTATGGACTGAAGGGTCCCAGGTTCAATCCAGTCAGGTCACATGCCTCTGTTGTAGGCTTCTCCCTGACCCAGGCCCTGGTCAGGGTGTGTCCAGGAGGCACCCAATCAATGTGTTTCTCTCACATCAATATTTCTCTCTGTCTTTCTGACTTCAACTCTCTAAAAATCAATGGGAAAATATCCTCAAGTAAGGATTTTAAAAAAGTATACACACACACAAACACACACTAAATGGCCAGATTATTATGATCTCTGAATGCATCATATCTGGCCACTCAGTATATACATATTAAAGGCCCAGTGCATGAACTCATGCATGGGTGGGGTCTGGCCAGTCTGGCCAAGAGGAAGGAACATGGGTGGTTGGCCAGCTTGCTTGCTAGTCGAACTCCTGATCAAGGAGACAATTTGCATATTAACCTTTTATTATATAGGATTAGAGGCCTGTGCATGGGAGTAGTGTCCCTCAGTCTAGCCTGCACCCTCTCCAATCTGGGACACCTTGAGGGATGTCCGACTGCCTATTTAGGCCTGATCCCATCAGGCAGTCGATATCCCTCTCACAATCCAGGACTGTTGGCTCCCAACTGCTCGCCTGCCTCTGCCTGATTGCTCCTAACCGCTTCAGACTGCCAGCCTGATCGACATCTAACTGCTTCACAACCGGTCCAATTTCCCCTAACTGCCTTCCTCTGAAGGTCTGGGTCCCCCCTAACTGCCCTCCCTTACTAGCCTGGTGTCCTCCAACTTCCCTCCTTTGCCAGCCTGGTCATCTCCTACTGCTCTTCTCTGCTGGCCTGGTCACTCCTAATTGCCCACAACTGCCCTCCCCTCGTAGGCCATCTTGTGACGGCCATCTTGTGTCCACATGGGGGCAGCCATCTTTGACTATATGGGGGTGGTCATCTTGTGTGTTGGAGTGACAGTCAATTTGCATATTACTCTATTATTAGATAGAACATACACTGAGTGGCCAGATTATTATGCATTCAGAGATAATAGTTATCTGACCACTCAGTGCATATCCTATCTAATAAAAAAGCAATACGCAAATTAACCACCACTCTGCTATATCCACAAGCCATGCCCACCAGCCAATTAGGAGCATGTATGCAAATTAACCCCAAACAAGATGGCTGCAACCACAGAGCGAGCAGGAGGGAGGCTTGGATTTCCCCAGCAATGGAGGAAGCCAAGCTTTCCACATACCCTGGCTGGCCTAGGCTGCCACTCAAGGCTACAAAGTTTCAATTATAGAAGATAAATAAATTCCAGATACAGAGCCTCTGCTTGAGTCGGTGGGTGTGTGTGGCTGGCCTGCAAACAACTATAGGTCTCTCGCCCAGGCCGCCCCATACCCCAAGGGAACCCCCAGCCTGATCTGGGACACCCTTCTGGGCAAACTAGCTGGCCCTAACCCTTGCACCAGGCCTCTATCCTATCTAATAAGAAAGTAATATGCAGATTGACCATCACTCCAACACACAAGATGGCTGGCCCCCATGTGGTCAAAGATCTTGTCCCCTTGTGGACACAAGAGGGCCAGCAGGGGAGGGCAGGTGGGAGGGACCAGGCCAGCAGAGGAGGGAAGTTGGGCATGACCGGGCCTGTAGGAAAGGGCAATTTGGAGGAACCCAGGCCTGCAGGAGAAAGCAGTTGGGGGGACCAGGCCTGCAGGAGAGGGCATTTAGGGGCAAACAGGCTGACAGGGGAGCAGTTAGGCATCAATCAGGCTGGCAGGGGAGTGATTAGGAGGTGATCAGGCTGGCAGGCAGATGTGGTTAGGGGCAATCAGGAAGGCAGGCAGTTGAGCAGTTGGGAGCGAACAGTCCTGGATTGTGAGAGGGATGTCCAACTACCTGTTTAGGCCCAATCCTGGTAGGATCCCAGATTAGAGAGGGTACAGGCTGGGCTGAGGGACACCCCCCACCCCCATGCATGAATTTCATGCACCGGGCCTCCAGTATATTAATATTGGCCTTAAATGACACAGTAGACCAAATGGACATAATTGACATTTACAGAGCCTTTCATCCCAGTATATTAGATTATACATTCTTTTCCAGTGCACTTGGAACATTCTCAAGGACAGATCAATCATATATTGTGATAAAACTAGTCTCAACAAATTTAAGATTGAAATCATACCAAGCATATTTTTTTACCACAAAGCTTTGAAATTAGAACACAACTCCGCAAATAAGTAGAGATTAAACAACTGGGTCAAAAAAGAAATAAAAGGTGAGATCAAAATATATATAGTGACAATATAACCTATTAAAGCTTTTGGAATGCAGTAATAAGCGGAAAGTTTTCAGTATATCATGAAACAAGAAAAATCTCAAGTAAATAACCTAACATTACATCTTATGGAACTAGGAAAAGAAGAATAGAAGTAGCCCAAAGTCAGCAAAAGAAAGGAAACAATACATATTAGAATGAAATAGAAAACAAGATGACTATACAAAAAATGTAACAAAGAGCTGGTTCTTTGAAAAGATTAATAAAACTGACAACCCCTTGGCTAGACTAAGAGGAAAAAAGAGACTCATATAAACAAAACCAGAAGTGAAAGAGGGGAAGTTAACATAGACATCACAGAAATACAAAGGATCATAATAGAGTATTATGAAGGACTGACTATATGCCACCAAATTCAGTATCCTGGAAGAAATGTTTAAGTTCCTAGAAACATTTAACTTTTCTAGACTGAATCATGAAGAATTGGAAAATAAAGACAAATCAGTGAGGAAATTGAAATAACCATCAAATACCTTCCCAAAAATAAAAGTCCAGAATCAGATGGCTTCACTAGTGAATTTTACCAAACATTCAAATACCTGATACCTATCCTCAAACAATTCTAAACATTTGAAGAGGCAATACTTCCTAACACATTTTATGAGGCCAATATAACCCTGATGCCAAAACCAGGTTAACACAAAGAGAGAAGAAAACTTACAGCCGTCAGGGGATAAAGTGTTGGCCTGCAGACTGAAGGTCCCGTGTTTGATTTTGGTCAAGGGCACATGTCTCGGTTACGGGCTCCATCCCCAGTGGGGAACATGCAGGAGGCAGCCAATCAATGATTCTCATTATTGATGTTTCTATCTCTCTTTTCTTCTCCCTTCCTCTCTGAAATCAATAAAAATATATGTGTGTGTAAAAGAAAACTACAGACCAATATCTCTGATTAATACTGATGCAAAGTATGAGCAGAAACTATATAGATATTATATAATCAAGTCTGGGATTGATAAAGCCCTGTTAGTGTTGTAAGAATTCAGACAGCATATCTTCCACATATTTTTCCCTCAAAGGTTCCTTGCAAATGTATTCTGACAAATGAAAAAGTACCCTAAATCAAGAGAAAAGCAGTTAAATCTTATGGCATTTCAAAGGAAGAAGAGATTGTTTTTAAGGGAGCTAGAGAAACAAGGTAGATGAGAATTAATTATGACAATACAAAAAAGGGGAAAGGAGAAAGAAGGAATGAGAGTGATGTAGTGTCTGGAAGGACAGTTCATTTCAGAAAGAACAGCATGAGCGGCCCTTATTGCTGTGTATTAGCATCTGAGTAAAGCAATTCTAAAACTGCAGTTGTAACACAATACTGACTGTGTTAAGATATTCTAAGTGGTTTCTTAAGTTTCCATGATTTTTTATATATTTGCATTACTCTTGTATATGAAATGTATCAAACTAATGGAATTTTGCTAACAGCTGCCACTGTAGCAGAGTCATGAAAGGCAGCACATTCTTTGCATTTATTCTAGAGAAATAATATGTCAACGTATTAACAGGTGGGCCAAGTAGTCAATGAAGTCCTTTGAAAGAAAAGTACTTAGCCTCCTTGTAATTTAGTTTCCTAATCTGTACAACAGAGTTAGTTGAACAGGCAGTAGTAGCAGAGGTAAGACAAAAGAGTATCTTTCCTACAATTGAGTTCTGCTTCCCTAATAGCTGTGCATAAAAATGGAGCTAATAAAGGACAATTGTGGGAATTAAGAAAGATAACCAGAAATGATCACTTACTTCAGTGCTTGTACTTGAGGACAAAGTACTCAGTAAATATTAATGATCTTCTCTTCCCATGTGGTTTAAATACCCTCATCCCCCAAAATTTAACAATATAGAACTAATGACAGAAATAAATGCTACAAAAATTGAACATAAGAAAACGTTACTTGTATTTAGTAGTGCCTAAATAGCCAGCAGATAGTATAGAAAACTTAAGTGGATTAACTTCAAATCTCCTATTATAATATTCAGGCATTTAAAATTTCTGGCTTCTTAGCTGTAGTGGTTACAACAAATGACATTACTATCGTGCCCCAAATTCCAGAGCAAACATTAATTAAATCTTGCAGCTAAACTCTAAATATGGAGTTGCAAATAGTCAAGGAATTTATTCTACACTCTATACTCCATAGATATCACCTGTATGCCTAGAATGATTCCTGACTGAATCGCAAATATGGATTTCATCTTGGATCACTACCGTACCTGACTTCCAGGTGTTTGACTACTAACTAAAAGAAAACTTAACTTTCCAACATTATCTTCTATAGTGTTACTTACAATGTAACAGATTATGTGTAAGCAAATTTTTTAAATAATTAAAAAAATGGGTAAAATTCTGTGAAAACGGAACCAAAGGAAATTCTAAAATCTACAGTGAAGTCTACTTCATAATGAAGTCTACTTCATTAGAGAATATATCACAACAACATCTCTAAGTCACAGTGGTCCTGAAATTTACATACATATTGATTTCAGAAAGAAAAGGGAGAGGGTAAAAAACATCAATGATTGGCTGCCCCCTGCATGCCCCCTATTTTTGGGGGGGGGGTCGAGTCTGCAACCCAGGCACGTGCCCTTGGCCAGAATCAAACTTGGGACAATGCTTTAGTCTGCAGGCAGATACTTGTACTAGTATTCAGTGATCTGCAAATTAACCTGTAGGTTATTTAGATCCCTAGAGCCTGACAGTTCTAAAGAGAATATTGTGTGTGTGTTTTAAGATTTTACTACTTATGAACGTTATTTGTCTGCAGTTAAGAAATATGTATCAGTGAAAAACCAAAATCTCAGCACACTTTTACAAGCTCTAACTTCTCTTTAACATTTTAAAGTTAGAAGCATCTTGGTAACAGTTCAAATAGAATGAGTTTTGAAACCAGATCTAGTTAAAACAGTTTGGACACTTATTGTGTTATCTTGAATAATTAATTTCTGCAGTAATCAGTTTTCTCATCCACATAATTTTACACATTTACAAACTAAAGTATGAAATTGCATGTTTAATATCTGTCTCATATTAATATAAAGCTCTTTGAAAATAGGGATAGTATTTCTTAAGATAATTGGTCTGGATTTTTAAAAAAGTCACTTCAGTGGAAAAAGATAGTGAGAAGGGTACAGTTCTAGATTAAATAAGATTAAAGACATATAAATCTTAACTGGCTTGGGAAAATGAAACATATAAAAGATAGTGTTGGGGAATTTGGAAAATTTTACATAAAAGAATGGATATTAGATAATATAGAATCATTATTTCCTTAGATATTACAAGAGTTTTGTAGTTATATTGGAGTCCTTACCCTTAGAAATTCATGCTGAAGTGTTTAGGGTGAAATTTATGATTTTTTAAATATATATTTATTGAATTCAGAGAGAGGGAGAGAGAGAGAGAAACATCAATGATGAATCATTATCAGCTGCCTTCTAAACCCCTTCCCCACGGGGGACTGAGCCCGAAACTCAGCCTTACAAGAATCTAACTGTGACCTACTCATAGGTCCATGCTCAACCAATGAGCCCCAAAGGCAGGATAAAGTTATTGATTTTTAATGGTTTCAAGTATAAAATAGAGCAAATACAGCAGATTACTGAATTCAGACAGAGGATATACAGATTTTCATTGAACTATTTCAACTTCTCTGTTGAAACAGTTCAACTTCTGTGTGACTGAAATATTTCATTAATAAAAACTAATTTTAAAATATTAGAATCATATGATATATTCTAGGAATTCAAGACAACTCAATATTGGACAACCTGTAATAAACTTCACTTTATTAATAAGTAAAAAGATAAAAGGTATAAAACTGTTCAATAGATGCTGAAAAGTAATGTATTGGAAGTGATAACTTTGTGCAATTAGAGAAAAAAACAAAATCTGAAATTGGAAAGCAAAAAACTATAGAAGATATAATTATTTACTTAGAAATGCCAAGAAAAACAACCTAAAAGTTATAAAAAATAAGTTCAGTAAGATCGCTGTCAATCTATAAGATTAATTCCATTCAATTTAGATATTTGAGTCAAAACCATACTTAAAATTTTGAGTCAGGTGATTCCTGTGCATAAATTCTAACAGAATATTAAACAGTAATTTTCAGTTTTCAGTAAAGTTTTCTTTCTCAAGCAGTTTTTAATTCAGCAAGAACAGTTTCTGAAACAGAATCCCTTTTCTTTTTCCACCTGTGAAACAATGATGACTGTCTCAATGGTTAAATCCAAGGTCCTGAAAAAAAATTACATCCAAGTCTTTGATATTTTTAAAACATATTTTCTAGCAAAAAGTCAGATCTTTCTTATCCTTTTTTTTTCATGTTCTCTTTTTGCCCACAAAATGATCCTGTACAAAAATTTGTATCACTTCATGAAAATTATAGGAAAAAGGAAAAACAGCAGTAAATGCTAAGATTGGACAATAAGGTAGGCTCATCTACTAGCAGATAATCACACCCTTGCTTGGAGATTATGCAAAAGTCATAGTGCAACAAAATTACTCTAGTTGCATTTATAAATTTGAGAATTCACAATAATCTCAGAACTCACACCTCACAATATGTCATAAATGTTGGTCTACTTCCAACAGATTAAAACAAAACAAAAACCAGGAGAGATTAGAATAGAGAAAATAAAGGAAAAAAAACAACAGAGATAAAATAAAAAATAAAAATACATTGGAGCTTTATTGCCTCTTCTTTTAGACCATTCTATAAGATACCTTTTTTACAAGGTAAAACATTCATTCCTAATCTTTCAACACACCTGACACTCTAGAGCAGTGGTTCTCAACCTTCCTAATGCCGTGACCCTTTAAGACAGCTCCTCCTGTGGTGGTGACCCCCAACCATAAAATTGTTTCCGTTGCTACTTCATAACTGTAATTTTGCTACTGTTATGAACTGTAATGTAAATATCTGATATGCAGGATGTATTTTCATTGTTACAAATTGAACATAATTAAAGCATAGTGATTAATCACAAAAAACATGTAATTATATATTATAAAATATTTATTTCTAATTACAAATAAATGAAATTTTGTCTTGAATCATGGTGTAGTATGGGTAAGTCTTCATATGACAACAGTAAACTACATTGTTACATTTTGCTACACCGAGGAGCGTGTGTTGGTTCCTAAGACCATGGGAAATAGATGTTTTCCAATAGTCTTAGGCGACCCCTGTGAAAGGGTCGTTCGATCCCCAAAGAGGTCGCGACCCACAGGTTGAGAACCACTACTCTAGAGAATCCTTGTAAGTTCCTCATTGTAACTCCTTCCTGAAAAATATTAGTGAAGCATAACCTAATAAATAAAAATTAAGATGTTTAAGTATCGAGGAATCTAAATTTTTTTTATATTGTCATTTTGAAAAAGCAATATACATACTACTATCCCAAATAAGTATGTTAATTTGCCAAAATGAGATTTTCATGATGTGTATTTTAAAATATTAATATTAGAGGCCCAGTGCACAAAATTCGTGCCCTCGAGGGATGGTCTCTCAGTCCAGATTATAAGAGGGCACAGAAGGCCAAGAGACCCCACTGGTGTACTATTGGGGTTCCGGAAGGATGCAGGAGGTTGGCCAGCCAGGGAGGGACCACAGGAAGGCTCCAGGGCATGTCTGGCCCATCTCATTCTGTCCCCATCTGCCAGACCCCAGCAGCAAGCTAACCTACCATTCAAAGCATCTGCCTCCTGGTGGTCAGTGCACTTAAGTGCAAGTCAGTGCAGGAAGTGGTTGAGCAGCTTTAGCATATCATTAGCATATTACACTTTAATTGATTGAATGAACACTTAGCATATTAGGCTTTTATTATATAGGATAACTGCATGAATGATGGGAATTAAAACAATTAATTTCATTAGGTCTTTATAAAGCTGCACAAAACAAAAATCTAAAAAAATCAGTATTTCATGTAAGGCAAAACATATACAATTCTATCCTGACTTATTTTAAGTTGTTCTGATTTGGCAAACAGATGCTCTAGTACAGTGGTTCTTAACCTTTCTAATGCGGCGACCCTTTAATACCTTTCTAATGCTGTGACCCTGCTCAGGTTGTGAACCGCTGCTGTAGAGCCTAAGACCATCAGAAAACACAGATATTTACATTACAATTCATAACAGTAGCAAAATTACAGTTATGAAAATAATTTTATGGTTGGGGGTCACCACAACATGAGGAACTGTATTAAAGGGTCAAGTCATTAGAAAGGTTTAGAACCACTGCTCTAGTAAGTTATCTTGGATAGTTGTATTTTATTACAAGACTGTATCTTCCTCTCAGTGTTATCTAACCATAAAAAATGACACTAAAAAGACCTGAAAAATTATATATTAAAAATGTAGTACCTCGCCTTGGCTGGTGTCATTCAGTGGTTAGAGTGTTGGCTTGTGCACGGAAGGGTTGCAGATACAATTTCCGATCAAGGACACATAACTGGGTTTCAGGTTTGAACCCCGGTCAGGGCCCATGTGGAAAGCAAACCAATCATGTGTCTCTCTCACACTGATGTTTCTCTTTCTCCCTCTCTCTCTGCCTCTCCCTCCCTTCCCTTCCTTTCTTCCCTTCCACTCTCTACCAGTCAATGGGAAAAAATATCCTTGGGTGAGAATTAACAACAACAACAACAATAAATTAAAAAGTAGTTTCTCAAAGAATATTTATTGTGGTCTCTTCTTCATATTGAACTAGTCCTGAGCATATGGTCCTCAATCTAGTTTCCCAGTAAAATACAGTTGTTCAAATGCCATCTCCTGACACATGATGATTAAATATTAACAATTCAAACAGTCAGTAGTTAGGTACCAGTATGCAATCTTAACTTAAGGCGGTGGGAGGAATCATCTTTACTATTGTAAGATTTTTCAGTTTTTTTCTCTCATCTTTTACTAGTCCCTCTGCTTCCTCAGCTTTTTTTAAAAATATACAATTTGATTTTAAAGAGGAAGGCGGGAGAGGGTGTTGGGAGAGAGAAACATCATTGATAAGAGAGCATCACTGTTCGGCTACCTTGTGCTTTACACTGGAGATAGAGCCCACAACCTGGGCACATGCTCTGGGAATCCAACTGTGACTTCCTGGCTCATAGGTAGACACTCAACCACTGAGCAACACTAGCCAGGCTGTTTCCACCCAGCTTTTGACCATACTGTCTTCCCACCTGAACTTGAACATGTCAGATACACTCTAATTTCAGCGCTTTTGCCCTTGCTCTTTTCTCTGCCTGTAATATTCTTCAAAATATACGAATATCTCCCTCGTCAAAAACCCTTTTTAAAATGACAACTCCTCTTCCCCACCCCAGAACTCCTTTTTACCTATAGCACTTATCATCAACACCGGCCATTATTTTTTACATTTATTTTCTGACTCCTCCTAATAGTACATAAGCCTAATGGGGGCATTTTCTGTATGGGAATTAAATTCCAGTCTGAGCCGAAACTGGTTTGGATCAGTGGATAGAGCATCGGAAGGTCCCAGGTTCGATTCCAGTCAAGGGCATGTACCTTGGTTGTGGGCACATCCCCAGTAGGGGGCGTGCAAGAAGCAGCTGATTGATGTCTCTCTCTCATCGATGTTTCGATGTTTCTGACTTTCTATCCCTCTCCCTCTCTGTAAAAAAATCAATAAAATATTAAATTCCAGTCTGATAGCTAAAAACATTATTGCATATCTACTTTTTAAAAATGTAATAATAGTACATTAATAAAAAAAGATAAAAGAACATGCTCAGATTCAGTTATATACCAAAAGTCTTAAAGTACATAATCACTATTTAGAAGATGGATTTAAAAGTCATTTTAAATTCATATAGCTCAGTTTTCACATCTATAAAATTGACATTATACGGCATTGCTATAAGCATAAATTCAAGGTAAAATACTTTAAAATATTAAAATATTAAACAAATATAAAATCATACCGTTGAGGCATAACCAATAGTTATTATTTAGAATATGAAAAAATTCTAAACTCAAAACCCAGGGAACTGAGACAACCTGATATAACATGATTATCTGTACCGTATATAAATTAAAAATTAGACACCCACTGCTTTAGACACAATAAGATATTCCACATTGAGAAAAAAAAGACAAAATTATTTAATTTCTCTGGATTTTTCCTGTTTAAGCTAAAATTCTTGAGCTACTTAACCTCTTTATGGTTCAGTTTTCTCATGACTAAAATGGGAATAACAGTAAATGTTAGATGCCAATAGATAAGACTGACAGGGGTCACATCCCAAATCTGGCTCTAAAGTTTTTGCTCCTCCCATTATACTTTCTGAACCTATTATCCAAACCAGAAGAGAAATCATTTCTTTCAGAAGTAGAAGGCTGTGTTTAAGTGGTAATATAAGTAGTATCAGTATGTTTAGTATCAATACCACCATCGCTCCATAAAATCTGCTATAAAAAGAAAATCTGCTAAAACAAGAGCTAAGAATAAGGTTGAAAAATTACCTGAAATATCAAAGAACATCTTAGTGTAACATGTCTCTAAGCAAGTCTCTCAATCTAAAATTTAAAATCACATATGCCTTTTTCCTCATATGCAATCATAGGTTATAATAATTCATAAAAGAAATTAGGTGCAGGAACAAAGAGAATGTAGTGGATATCTGTCCATTTTGGGCCACCCAACATGAATTCCTCTCCTACATTTGAGAAACTCCCAATCAGGTGAGTGTTGATGGCCTACATAACTCACTTTTTATTACACAACCTGAAAAAGCCATATATTCATTATCCAACTATTCTTGTAGTTACATCATTAGCATATGGTCTTAGATGAACTAGTCAGAAACACCCACCCAGGGGATAATGGTGTAACAGAGGGGATCAATGGAGAATCGATTCTGGGGGCGGGTGGGAAACTAATGACCATAATATCAAGGTTCTAAGATAACAGTTGCAGAGGTGACAAAGTTGGCATTCATGGGCTACAATAACAAGTGAGTATTCATTGTTCGTGGCAACCATGCATGTATTCAACAAGCTGACGCTGTACTATTATTTTGACTGTAATTTTCTCTGCTGCCTAACTTATCTTATTCTTGTCCTTTTTGTGAGCCTCGCTTTCCAGCCTTCCTAATGATTCTGTGAGCTTCTCAATATTCTGTCCAATTGTGTTGTGTGTGTTTTTCAGTTTCAAAACAGCCAGGGATGATTTCTATTATTTGAAACCAAGAACTCTAATTTATATACCAGTATTTAAAAATCTATTTAAACATTTAAGTCATGCATTATGCTTTTGTCACAGACATCTGAATACTCCATTAAGTGCAAAACAAGATTATGATACTATACTTGAAATTTGTTTCTGTACTTGAATATAGAGATTCATTACATTTTATACATTGGATATAGTTCTAAAAGTTAGATCAATCAAGTTCTGAACAAAAATCATATTTATCTCACAGTAAGGTCATATTAATATTTCAGCAAAACTTTTTGCTTGCAAGTTAAAATATAAAAAATTATAAAATATGGTTTTATGTAGTAGTTAATTTCAGAAACCAAGATGGGATTAAATAAAGTAAGCAAAGGCAACAGTGGAAAATATGGCTAATTTTCACTAAAGCGAAGTCCCTCATTATAAAAATTTGATGAACAACTAGCCAACTTGTAAAAATTTATTGCTTTTGATCAGAGATCACTGGGATCTTTTTATAAAATGAAATTTTATAAAATGCAAAAATAAAAATAAAAGTCATTATATTCAAACGAATTTTAAATAGCCATCAGATTAATTATTATCATTTTATTTAATTCCTAAAACAATTAAGCTATGAATCTGGTTAATAAAAGGATTGAGATGCTTTCTTATTTATCCACTAGAGGCCCAGCACATGGAATTTGTGCGTGGGTAGGGTCCTTAGGCCTGGCCTGTGACCAGGGCCATCTTCTCCAGCTACCTGCAGCCGACCCTGCCCCCTACACCCTGCCTCCCGCCCCCGCCCACCCCTGGTTCACTGTTCGCCATTGGGTGCTCAGTGTCTGATGGCCCAGGGAAGGGATCTAGAAGTTGGCTATTCCCAACTGCTGGCTGGCCCGCCCCTGCAATGGTTGGCCATCAACCAATCTGAACCTGCTGGTCAGGGAAAGAGACCAAGAAGTGGTCAGTGTGCCTCATAATGACTGGTCTAGTGTTCATTCTGCCGTTAGGGTCAATTTGCATATTATCCTTTTATTATATAGGATATTGGTCAATAATGCATTCACTATTTGCCATTCTAAGGTAAATGCTAAGGAAAATATATTTGAGAAATGTCTGATCTTGCTCTTCTCTGAAAATATATCAGAGGTAACAGGGAAGGTTCTCTAACTCAGAAACTCCCATAGAAGATAACTGTACTGAATGGGGGTGAAGATTAGGTTGTTCATGGTTATCTTCAATGTGGCAGTGAGCATGATCTAGCACACTGCTGTACAAGCTATCTGAGCTTTGAAAAAATATTAATGATCATGTACATTTGAAATTTCTACTTATTTTATACCATTCTGATAGGTGAGGCAGTTATGCAAGTCTATACTATATTTATACTTGAAAAGCCTTGCAATCTTATACAGAAGTAGTCTTTGTTTATAATAGCTAAGTAAATAAAATTTTAACAGAAATTCTGCTATGTTATAGAGTAACTAGAGGCCAGGTGCATGAAATTGTGCACTCGGAGGGGCCCCTCAGCCCGGCCTACACCTTCTTGCAGTCCAGGAGTCCAGAGAGAGTGGGCCTAAGCCATCAGTCAGACATCCTTAGTGTTCCCGTGGAGGTGGGAGAGGCTTCTGCCACCACTGCTTCACTCACCAACCATGAGCCTGGCTTCTGGCTGAGCAGTGTTCTCCCTGTGAAAGAACGCTGACCACGAGGGTGCAGCTCCTGTGTTGAGCATCTGCCCTCTGTGGTCAGTGCATGTCATAGCAACCAGTTGTTCCACTGTTCAGTCTATTTGCGTATTAGCCTTTTATTATATAAGATTTTCTGCTTAAAAAGGCCCAAGAATAACCCCATGAAGCAAGTGTACAGATTGGGCCTGAGTACCAAACAGAATAAGATTTGAATTCTGGTTCTGTCTGTGTGATCTTCTATTAAATACAACATTTGCAACATCAGTTTCCTCACCTACCTGGCAAGACTTCTGTGAGACTTAAATGAGATAGCATAAGTAATAGCCCTATCACTGCCTTGCCTAGAATACAATAGGCACTCAAAAAATTTACTTCCTCCTCCTTTTCTCTTAGCCTCTTAGCCCTCCCCTGCAACTGCTCATTGCTTCTGGCATGCTTTTCAACTTAGCATGAAAAGTATTGACTAAATCTAGGTTCTTGTCATTTCTTCACACTTGTAGTATCACAAATATTTTCATTAAGTTTTTAAGTGTTAGTAACTTTCACAAAAGCATAAAAACTTATTTAAATAAACTAAAGTCACTCCAAATATTAGATTCCTAAAAACATTTGCCAATTAAGCATATCACTAATAACCAACCTTATAAAAACATACTCTTATATTATGAATTTTATAGTGATCGTGTTGATAGACCTTTCTGTTAGATAAATGAAAGAAACTTGTAGAAACAGCTCTGACATTCCTTTTCAATGAGGCCTCAGAGCATGCTTTTTATCACTGTCAAAATGGAATGTCATGAATCCAAAAGAGTATATTGAAATGTAAACTTGATCATGGCTACTCTGACATGCTGGAAACGGTAAGCCTTGAAGATTAGTAAAATTAGTCACAGAATAAATAGTGCTTATCGTTACAAGTACAAATAAATTTAAAGTTCACAGCCAACAGAGGTAAGCCAAAAAAAAGATATAAGGGGGAAAATACAATTTAGAAAACACGTTTTTCTGATTCTTACATTTTATTCCAATCATTACTTAATTAAATGTCCCCATCTAGCTTGAAAATGTGATTACTGTAAAAATAATGAAATTAACCAACATCCCAGTCCAAAACATACATTCATATAATAGATATAAAAGGGGAGAGTTCTTGACAACCAAAACAATTCACCAAAGGCATATTTATTTAACATAACTGGAAGATGAGACATTTGCTATGTCCATGTAGAGACAGAATAGCATAGTGGCTAAGACAACCACACTGACTAATTGTATAATTTTGAAGAAATTAGTTAAAACTCTCTGTACCTCATATCCCTTTTGAGAATAATAGTACCTGTCTCCCAGGGTTTTTTTTTTTTTTTACTCTTAACTCAATAGATACATGTAAATCTCTTCAAGTAGTCCATGTACACAATAAATGTCAACATACATTAGCATCTTATTACAATTACTATCCCTATTATTGACCCTTGAAATTATCTATGATGGTTATACGACACAATAAAATCATCAAGAAAAGCAAACAATTGAAAAAATTTAATTGACCATAGAGTTATCATTTAAAGAAACAGGAAGCATTTACGAAGGACTCTAATGAAACGGAAGAAGAAAGAACACTTTAGTAGACAGAAGATTTGGGGAGGAAGCCACTTGTAAAAAGGTATTATGAATAAATCCTCTAGTTAACTGATGACAGATAGAACTCAATATAAAAAGAGATAACCAAGATGGACATACCCACAAATCAGAAAATTCTGGAAAACACTTAAGCCTTTCCTTGACTTCATTTTCTTCCTTCCATATTCACCCAACTCTCTGTTCCTTTTCATAGCAAAACGTCTCCAAGAAAGTATAGTTCTTTCTACTTATTGACCTGTCATTCACTCTCCTACTAAAATCTGGTTTCTATCCCAATCACCCCACTAAAATAACTCCTAAAGGCCACAAAACAAGCTTCATCTTGCCAAATTTAAAGGCTAATTTATAAACCTCATTTTGGTCAACCTCTCAGCATCACTCAACACAGCTGTATCCTTAGAACATTTCCTTTCTTTATTTGAATGATATATCTATTCTGGTATTCCTTCCAATTTGCTGGGTCTAATTTATAATTGGTAAAGCAGAGCAAGACTTTAATCTGGTTCTCTTTTCTGCTATGGTTACACATTGTCACTTAATAATCTCATCCCCCTTTTTTATAATAGCAGTTTTCTACTTCTCTCTCTCTTTTTAAATCCTCATTCAGGGTTTTTACTGACATTTTAGAAAGACGAAGAGAGAGAGAGAGAGGGAAACATTGACATAAGAGAGAAGTAGCAATTGAGATCGAACCCACAACCTTTTGGTGTGCCAGGTGACGGATGATGTGCCCACAAACTGAACCAGCCACATAGACATGCCAGGGCTGTTACCCATGTTAATGGTTTTAAAAACCACCTATATGCTACTGACTCCTAAATTTACATTTCTTCACTGAACTTTCCCCTGATCTCTAGACTTATATATTCATTCAAGTATTATCCACGATGCATTATTCTAGGCTACTAGAATATGACAAAGTCTTTGTATTCCAGAGAGGAAGAAAGATAAACAGGATAAGTGGAAAGAAAGAAAAATTAAGTGGGTTGAGGGAATATAGATTGATAGGCAAACATAAGAGAGGCTTATTTATGTAGGATGGTCAGGGAAAACCTATCTTAATTGGTCAAATTTGAATAGAAATTGGTGTACAGTGAGGAAGCACACTATGTGAAAATATTGAGAAGAGCATTCTAAGCAGAAACAGCAGCATATGCAAATGACCTCAACTCAGAAGTAATCCTGATAGCTCCAAGAAACAGTACAGTCCTGGCCAGTGCAACTGAAGAAGACTGAAACAGAATTTGAATATGAAAAATGTCTCTCTAATTTTAAAACTACTATGAAACAATGCCCTCTATTATTCCATTAAACATCCCTTACAAAATGCAATAAACTTCTCCTAATAGGTCACCTCCGGGAAAGTTTTTCTCTTCACAAAATGGCATGTGTCTTTTCATTATACTACAAAGGTACTATTTTTTAACTGGAATTATTTTTTTCCTCTGACAGTTGGTACAGATAGATTTTTTTGCCAAACTAATCTCCACCTAAACTTTCTTAGATTTTTCTCCCCCTTCTGTCCTTATTTTCACTTCTTTCATTATATGGCTCTTTTCCTTTTACTATTTTACATTTTAATGTATCATTTCCTACCATTCATATACAATATTTGGTATTAGGCAGAGTATCAATAACCAATTAATATCTAATCTTACTAAAAATCTGGCAATATCAAAATTCATTTCCTGTGTAACCACCAATAACATTTAAATTAATTTAAAATAATGTTCACCATATGTGAGTGAAAATTCTGCTTGGTAAGATCTACTTTCTCAACATCACAGAGCTAGAAAGAAATCAAAACTTCTTAAGGTCTAAAACTATGCTGCCCCATAAATTAGCTACTAGCTTTGATCTCATAAATTAATTAAAATTAAATAAAATGTTAAATTCCATTTCTAAGTTACACTAGTCCTTTTTCAAGGACTCAATAATAAATGTAAATTTCAAAGCTATATATACCTTTCTGTCTCTGTAATTTGTAGAAAAGCAAACTTTTAAAAAGGCCAAAGGAAGAATGCTATTATGTTCAATTTGCAACCTGCCAAGACTAATACATATAACAATACACACACACACACACACACACACACACACACACACACAAACACACACGCACGTGCGCGTGCGCATGTACTGAGCACCACCTCCCCTGGACTACAGCATGACAAAATAATGAAAAAATGATCACAAGTTGGATTAAACTAGAATGCTGAGAAAGTAGGTTTCCTCTTTAACCAATAAACCAACATGCTACAGTCATTTTAAAAAGGTGCACACATACCACCACCACCATCACAAGAGCAAAAGAATAGAAAACTCCCTGAACTCTAGCCAAATTGCTCTCATCATATGTGCTATTTCCTCTGCCTGTCGTGTTTTTCTTTACCATCTTTACCTAGTGAAATCCTGCTTTTACAGTGATTTAGCCTGTGGTTTAAATTCCTCCTCCTCCGTATCTTTCTGAATCATCCTGTATTAGTCCAGGTTCTCCAGAGAAACATAAATAACAGAAAATATACATATATGCAGAGACATTATAAGGAATTGGTTCATACAATTATGGCAAGTCAGAAAATCTGCAGAGCAAGTCAGCAAGCTGGAAACCTAAGAGAACCAATGGTTTAATTCAAGCCTGAACACCAGCAATTCGGGCCCAGGAAGACCCAATATTTCAGTTTGAGTCCATAGGAAAAAAGCTGATGTCCCAATTTTAAGGTACTCTGGCAAGAGAGAATTCTCTCTTACTCAGCAGCCTTACTACTATCCAGGTCTTCAACTTATTAAACGAGGCCCATCCACAGTAGGGAGGATAATCTGCTTTACTCAGATGCTCTCATCCAAAAACACTTTCACAGAAACACTAAGAATAACATTTGATTAAATATCTAGGTATCTCATATGAACACATAAAATTCATCTCACACCCAAATAAACTTCTGATAATACAAATGGACTTCTATAACACTCTCAGACCTTAAAACACTTAGTTTATACTCAGCACAAGACACTTAATATACAATGCTTTGAGCAATAGATATTTACGTAAATATTTTAATTCTGAAAATGTAAATGGTCTAAGACAAAGACTATTTCTTGTATCATTTGTATGCCTCACAGTGTCTTACGTATAATGTATTCAAATAATTTTTAAATGAAATAAGTCTATGTGCCTTACAGTGAAGGACCTCAGTCTTATTCTTTTGTACAACTTTACAAGACATTAAGGAAATCAGGAGACAACCAAAGTTCATTATTTAATACTTATATTTAAGGCTTTAAGTCTGACATTATTTAATTCTCCCATGCAAGCACTTGAAAAGAAAATCAGTTAAGTCAATTCATAGGATCATTATCTACTTTAAAAACATATCTCTTATATACCCACAAAAACCATTTTCCCAATCTTGGGTAAAATTTGAATACTAATATACATCCTATCTAATAAAAGAGCAATATGCAAATTGATTAACAATCCAATACACAAGATGGCCACCCCCATGTGTTCAAAGATGGATGCCCCCATGTGGACACAAGATGGCCAGCAGGAAAGGGCAGTTGGGAGGAAACAGGCCTGCAGGGAGGGACCAGGCCAGCAGGGGAGGATAGTTGGGAGAGGCCAGGTCTGCAAGAGAGGGCAGTTGTGGGCAATCAGGCCAGGAGGGGAGAGCAGTTGGGGGTGGGGGGGACCAGAACTGCAGGGGAAGGGAGTTGGGGATGATCAAGCCTGCAGAAAAGGGCAGGTGGGGGGGGACCCAAGTCTGCAGGGGAGAGCAGTTGAGAGGGTGAGGGAAACCAGGCCTACAGGGGAGGGCAGTTGGGAACAATCAAGCCTGCAGGGGAGAGCAGTTAGGGGTGACCAGGCCAGCAGAGGAAGAAAGTTGGGGGCGACTGGGCCTGCAGGAAAGGGCAGTTGGGGAAGACACCCAGACCTGCAAGGGAGAGCAGTTGGGGGGACCAAGCCAGAAGGGAGGGCAGTTAGGGGCAATCAGGCTGGCAGGGGAACAGTTAGGTATAAATCAGACTGGCAGGGGAGTGGTTAGGGGATTATCAGGCTGGCAGGCAGAAGCAGTTAGGGGCAATCAGGAAGGCAGACAGGTGAGCAGTTGGAAGCCAGCAGTCCTGTATTGTGAGAGGGATGTCTGACTACCCGTTTAGGCCTGATCCTATTGGGCTTAAACGGGCAGTTGGACATCCCTTGAGGGGTCCTAGATTGGAGCAGGCTGGGCTGAAGGACACCCTCCCCGCCCCCACTCCTCCCCCCCCACACGAATTTTGTTCACCAGGCTTCTAATACTATATAAAGTACTCATACAACTCAACCAAAAGAAGATAAGTCAATTAAAAAATGAGCAGAAGACCTGAAGAGACATTTTGCCAAGAGACACAAAAATGCTCAAAAATTACTAACCATGAGAGAAATACAAATTTAAAACCACACCTGTCAGAATGACTATCATAAAAAAGTCAACAGTAAGTGCTGGTGAGGATGTGGATAAAACGGAACACTAGTTCACTGTTGGTGGGAATGCAATGCAACCACTATGGAAAACAGTATGCAGTTTGCTCAAAAAATAAAAAATGTAACTGCTGTTTGACCCAGCAATCCCATTTCTAGGAATATATCTTGAAACCCCCAAAACACTGATCAGAAAGAATATACGCACACCTATGCTCATAGCAGCACAGTTTACAATAGCTAAGACTTGGAAACAGCTTAAGTGCCCATCAGTAGATGAGTGTATAAAAAAGCTGTGGGACATTTACACCATGGAATACTATGCAGTCATAAAAAGAAGGATCTCTTACCCTTTGGGACAACTTGGATGGACCTGGAAAATATTATGCTTAGTGAAGTAAGCAAAACTGAGAAAGACAAATATCACATGATCTCACTTATTTGTGGAATCTAAGGAACAAAAGGAACTGACCAACAAAATAAGACCTGAAGCATGGAGGCATGGAACAGACTGGCATACCTCGATGTGGGGTAGTAGGGATGAGAAGAGATAAACCAAAGAACTTTGCATAGCCCTTGGACATGGGCAGTAGGGCAGTGAAAACCTGGGGGGAAAAGGGAATAGGAGAATGGGGTAGGGGAGAAGAGGGAGAAAATCTGTAATGTTATTAATAAAAATATATATTAAAAAACAAACAAATGGTAGGAGTTCAAGCACAACTCTCTAGAAATAGGTATCCTTGAATGTGGAAGAATGACTAAATTTTTTTCTTGGCTTCTCAGCTTACAAAAATAATTTCTACCACACTGAGTATTCAATGTGCAAGATTATTTTAAAGCAGTGGTTCTCAACCTTTCTAATGCTGCGACCCTTTAACACAGTTCCTCATGTTGTGGTGACCCCCAACCATAAAATTATTTTTGTTACTACTACATAACTGTAATTTTGCTACTGTTAATGAATTATAATGTAAATATCTGTGTTTTCCAATGGTTTTAGGCTCTACAGCAGCAGTTCTCAGGTTGAAAACCGCTAGCAGAGTCACCACAACATAAGAAACTGTATTAAAGGGTTGTGGCATTAGACAGGTTGAGAACCACTGTTTCAAAGAAACTTATTTTCTTCCCTAACATGTTCACAAATCCTAATCAAATTGCAAACTTTCGTGTGAACATGACCATGTTGTGATCCTTGGTCCCTATCCAGATTAACTTTCCTAATTAAGAACACAAATAGCATTTCTACCTGCTGTGAATGCTAGTACCCTTCGAGATCTTTCATTTGCATTCTTGGGTCACCTCTTAAACGTAAGACCACTTAGGCCCTGCTCACACTATCTGAAATTCTTAAGAAGCAGAGAGTAGAGATTCAATCTACAGATGACTGCAGTAGTCTCCCCTTTGCCCATTATATCTCTAATTAGAGCTTCTAAATGTAGCTAATAATTTAATTAAAATTGCTGTAATTTCTTTTTGAACATATTAGTTTACTCTCAATATTTTCTGTAGCATGACTAGAAAAAAAATCACATGAAAAATATCTGAAACTCAGATATCTTCCCTCCCCCCCACCAAAAAAAAAAATCACAATTTTTATTTCTTTTCCCTGACATCACAAGGTCCACCCACAGTAGGGAGGGTAATCTGATTTAAATGGCTTATTTATTACACATTTTTTTTTTTTACTATTTAGGATAGAAACACTAAAGGCAGTTCTTTGGGCAAGAAAAATTCTTAGAGCAAATAATATCACTATTATCTCTCTCAGAACACTGCACTGCAAGTGATAGAAAGCCAATTCAAATCATATTAAGCCGGAGAAAAGGAGGGAGGGTAGGAGAGGGGAAGGGAAGGAAGGGGAGGGAGGGAGGGAGGGAGGAAAGGAGGGAGGGAGGGAGGAAAAGGGGGAGGGAAAGGAGGGAGGGAGGGAGGGAGGGAGGAAAAGAGAGGGAGGAAGGGAGGGAGGGACTCACTAAGGCATTTATTTGCTCAGAAAACTGGGCAGGAGTTGGTATAGTTCTGAAAGAAGAGCTATAGGAAGGAGAGTCTCAAAAATAGAAATGGGTCTCCCTCAGCTGTACCTGAGCTCCTCCTTACCCCCAACTCTTATCCTGAATCATTTCTTCTTAGCTTTATTATTTAAGCAGACCTTCTCCATATGGAATTGGAAGGTAACTGCCAAAAGATTCAGTCAAAATCTTGCCTTCATAAGCCCAGTGGTAAAGAGGCTTTCTTCCTTCACATCTCTGGTTGGGTAAAGACTGATGGACTTGAGTCACATGCCCACTCAGACTTAAACCTACCATTATATCTGGGGGATTAATCTACATTGGCTAGGGAGAATAGTGTCCATCCCTTTGGTGGTTGAGTAGGTAAATATATATTTCTACAAGAAGAGGGGCTGGGTGGAAGGGATATCATGGGAAACAAAAATAATAGCTATCACAGCCAACCAAACATTAATCACATATTCATCACCACATCTGCCAGATGCCACACTAGACTTCTACATACACTATCTCATTGAAGCCACAATGGCATTATCAAAATAGTGTCATATACATTATCTAGATGAGGAAACAGGTTAGAAAGGTTAAGGAATTTGCAAAGATAAGTGGCAGATGATGCAAAACCTGGACTTTCCTTCCTTTTCCTCTCCTCCCCCCGCCCCCGCGCCCCTCCCTCCCCCCCCCCTCTCTCTCTCTCTCTCTCTCTCTCTCTCTCTCACTAATGTCTACCCAAATGTCCTCCAAACCAAAAACTGACTGTGATTTTCCATTGCAGCCTCTCACCAAGACAACTGGCTGAAGGGGGCTTGAAATATTAATGTAGGGTGTTATTTTACCTTTGAAAGGATTCCTCTGGGTCAGGCAAGATTAAAAATACTGTGCGGAGGCTTTTGCAGTTTTGCAAGTCTTGTATCATAAGGAAAAAAAAATACTGTGAAATCATGAACAGAATAATATAGGAGTGGACAAAAGTAGGTTTAGAGTTGTGAATATGTGAAACAGAGTTTATTCTTGTAGTAATTTATTAATTATTATATTCTTAATACATACAATACAACTGTAAACCTACTTTACCCACTCCTGTATAATTAAGAAGACATATCCAAATACCAAGGATGTGAAAGTTAGCCGGGGGGAAAAAGGCATTTCATCATTATATTTATGTACAACTAAGAATAAAAATATTCCCAATATAAGGAATTATATTAAGGAAATCCCATAATAAAGCTATGACAGAAAATGTGTAAGAGGGGAAAAAAAACCTATTACATGAAAGGCAACAGCATAGAAACTTGTCTTCTCAACATTGGCACTAGCAGAAGGGAGGTGTCTCCCCTCCAAATCTGAATCTCCAGCCAGAACTAACACAGACTTGTAATCTGAATTCATATGAATTAATGTGGGCCAAAATACTCAACCTCAAAATTTAATTTAAAATGGTCTCAGGTTGCTAGGGCCCCCAGGTTACTGGCAGAAGCAAAACCCAATCCACATCAACAATGATGGTCAGATGCCACTTATTTTAAGGCACATCTAGATTTCAGAGGTTTTAAAATGTGAGGGGGGAAAAGTGCATGTCAAAATCGGTGAGATATAAGTGTCCTTATTAGGAAGGAAAATATTGGAAACCACTGCTCTACAGTGGAACCATTTATATGGGTGGCTTCAAATTTTCTTTCTACAATTCTGAATTCTCTGGCCAATTCGTTTCAATTCCTCTCTCCCACCTTACCACCACTACTGCCACACTAATTTCTGTACTTTCTTCACAGTCCTAACATCTAGCCCACACTCATCTTTCCCAACTTGAGATTCTAAAAATATTTAGTTTGTAATCCAATATGTAACACCTGCTAATGTAACACAGACATTATTGTTCTGCATGAGAAACTCAACGTAGAATTTGTAGCATTTCTAACTTAGTGAGATATGGCTAGATTTTAGAATTATTTCTCCCTACTTAGTAAATAATAAAATACCACTCATCAAAAACCTTTGCTTTTATAAACAGCTCTTAAGAGTCATCTTTATAAACAAAAATGTCTTTAATCCATTTTTAAAGATTAGAACAAGAGTTGTAAAAATAAAATTAGTGCATAGAAGCCCAGCATGCTCCATTGTTTATCTTTTGCCCTTTAAAATTTGTTTTATCATTTATATTTTCTTGAGTTTTCACTCTTTCTCTCTCTCTCTATATATATATATATACATATATACGTAAATAGGTATAATATATATGTATTAGAGGCCTGGTACACGAAATTCGTACATGGGGAGGGGGGTGTCCCTCAACCCAGCCTGCACCCTCTCCAATCTTGGACCCCTCAAGGGATGTCCGACTGCCCTCTCACAATCCAGGACTGCTGGCTCCAAACTGCTCACCTGCCTGCCTTCCTGATTGCCCCAAATCGCTTCTGCTTGCCACCTTGATCACCCCCTAACCACTCCCCTGCCAGCCTGATTGATGCCTAACTGCTCCCCTGCCAGCCTGATTGCCCCTAACTTCCCTCCCCTACAGGCTTGGTCCCTGCCAAATGCTCTCCCTTGCAGGCCTGGGTGTCCCCCCCACTTGCCCTTTCCTGCAGGCCTAGTTGCCCCCAACTTCTCTCCTCTGCTGGCCTGGTCACCCCTAACTGCCTCCCCTGCAGGCTTGATTGCCCTTAACTGCCCTCCCTTGCAGGCCTGGTCCTTCCCAACTTCCCTCCCCTGCTGGCCATCTTGTGGAGGCATCATGTGTCCACATGGGGCAGTCATCTTTGACTACATGGGGGCAGCCATTTTGTGTGTTGAAGTGATGGTCAATTTGCATATTACTCTTTTATTAGATAGGATAGAGGTCTGGTGCACAGGTGGGGCCGGCTGGTTTGCCTTGGTGTCCTGGATCAGGATGGAGGTTGCCTTTGGGCATGGGGCGGCCTGGGAGAGGAGCCTGTGATGGTTTGCAGGCTGACCATGCTCCCTGGCGACCCAAGCAGAGGCCCTGGGAGGCCCTGGTATCTGGGATTTATTTATCTTCTATAATTGAAACTGTAGCCCTCAGCAGAACCAAGCCTCCTACTCGCTCTGTGGCTGCAGCCATTTTTGTTGGGATTTATTTATTTTCTATAATTGAAACTTTGTAGCCTTAAGAGGAGGCCAGGGGAGGCCAGGGCAGGCGGAAAGCTTAGCTTCCTCCATTGCAGGGGAAACCGAAGCCTCCTGCTATCTCGGTGGCCGCAGTCATCTTGGTTGGGTTAATTTGCATACTCACTCCTGATTGGCTGGTGGGCGTGGCTAGAGGGTGTAGCAAAGGTATGGTCAATTTGCATATTATTCTCTTATTAGATAGGATATTAATGTTATATATAAGTTGCTTATATTATGCCTTTTATCCCTAAATTCCTAAAAGATATTCTCTTATATAAACACAATAAGAGAAAAACCAATTGTTAAATGCTTATAAATCTATGGTCCTGTTCCAGTGGTCCAATAATATCCTATAGTTTTTTTTATAGGATCCAGTCTACAATTGGGTATTAATTTAGCTGTAGCTCCTTTAATTTGAAACTTTTCTAAAGCCTATTTTTGCTTTTTTATGACACTGACTTCTTAAAGAATATAACCCCTTATTTTTAATAGTACATATGTTCCTCATTTGGGGTTTGTCTGATGTTTTCTTATAATTAAATTCAGGTTATTCATTCCTGGCTGTAATACTAATACTGCTTAAAGAATCACATTTGGAGACATAACAATGTCCATTTACCCCTTATTGCTAATACTAATTTGGATCATTTGATCAAGGTATTATTTGATTTCTCCTCTATAGAATTACTATTTTTTTTAAAACTAATAAGTGGTCTACAAGGAGACACTTTAATATCATGCAAATATCTTGTTCTTCATTAAAAATTCCCCATGGATTCAACATCCACAAGATTCTTGCCTGATCCAATCTGTGCTATACTGGCTGCAAAATTCAATCCATTTTAATGATTTAAAATTTATATTAACTCTTACTTTATGATAAATAAAGTTTATATTAATTCCAAAAATTTACTATTATTTGAATTATGTGAAGTTTAGCTTGGATAATTAAATATTAAATAAATATTATTAATTTTAATCACTTTAGCTCATTCATGTCCTACATGAGTTAAGTTTCCTAACAATAATGATGAATGGTGTACTGCCATCCTTGAGATAAACATAAAATTCAACTTTTGCTATGTAAGTATTTATATAGATGTTACAAGATTCTAAAGAAAATAAAGGGCTCTTTTATGATAACCAAAAATGCTTTCTATTTATCACTAAAGTTTACCTGTCTATTACCAACTCTTTTATTTTTTGTTCATTAGTCAGAATATGAAGGAAGAAGTATTGTAACACAGTTCTTGGGTATATAAACCATTATTATGGTTTTGAAAGACAATTTTTCAGTTATTTAAAACTTCTAGGTAAGAGATCAACCAAAGGACTTGTATGCATGTATATAAGTATAACCAATAGACACAAGACACTGGGGTGGGGGACTGAGGGCATGTGCCGAGGGGGTAGGGGAAGCTGGGGGAAGGTCAATGGCAAAAAAATAGGAGACATATGTACTACTATTTATAACACTTTAAACAATAAAATGAAATAAAAAACTTCTAAAGACATACTTATAGATAAACATGTAAAATGCAAGTAAAGCATTACAAGAAAACTGGAAACAAACTACATGTTTATCAATAGAAATCAAATCAATAAATTATATTTATTCAAACAATGAGCTACTATGCAGCTGTTATAAAGTATGAGAGGATCTATGAAACATATATATGTAGTCAGTGAAAAGAATGCAGAACAGTATTATAGATCCCATACATGTAAACTGAGAAAGAAGGGGATGATATACTATATATGTAAATTCAGTCATACTCACAAACACACGCTTACATATGATTGCATAAACAGAAAATTTCTAGAAGGAAACACAAGAAACTGTTAACAATTATTTATCTCTGGGGAATACAACTACAGGGAGTTTTATTTTCCATTTCCATTCAAATATTCTACTACTTGAATTGTGAACAAAAAGTATGAATTGTTTATAATTCTAATAACTTGTGACAATTTTTTAAATACCAGAGGTGAACTATTTATCACAACAAAGTAAAATAAAAAGAATTAGCATCTGCTTAGGAATAGTATAAACTTTATTTTTTTCAGATTTGACTTCTATTCTCCAATCTGGAAAGAGAAACTAATAATTGTGTGTGCATATACATAGTAAGCATTTAGCTAATGTTTCCCCATATATTATTTATCTTTCTGCTAATTATCAGTGGCACAAAACTTCCAGATGGTTGACTAGGAAAAAACATACTTGTGGCCTGTGGCCCTGAAATAGGCAGAAAAAAAACTCCTCCCAACATGACAGAAGTTAAACTCATGACAAGAACTTAAATAAGTCCAGTACATCATAAAATCCATGATATTTAAGTAAATCATTAAATTGAGTGTAGCAAAAAATACATACCCCGGTGATTAAGAAATTACTGTAATTTCTCAAAGTGCATTAATCCAAAATAAAGAAAATTACTAGCAACCTGCATATCTGCATGTTCTGTATAAATATGATAGTTTCCTATCTTGCAATGGTATTTGCAAAACAATGACCAGAAACTAGTAATATTCATAAGTGTCTATATATATAGCAATCTTCATACATATATATGTATATACTTATGTAATAATATAATGAAAAATATATATATGATATGAGGGAAAGGCACATATTACCTCCTCTGCTGCTCTCAAAACACATTTTTACAATTTGATAATTTCACTAAAAAGATGTCAGGAAACAAGTCAGGCCTGGTTTATCTCCAGAACCTACAAAATTAATGATTATCTCTTTTATTATATTTCCAAATTCTCAATATAAACCTTTTTGATATTTTGTTTCCTAAATGCCACATTGTTAATACCATGTACATATTTTCCATACTTCCTTTGCCAGTAACATCAAAGTTTACGAGTAAGTCAGAAATTATTCCTAAGGCTATATGTGGAAGATAGTCCTTGACTGTCTTTACACCCCATCTTCTTAATTACTCTTACATTCATCACTACCCTTTAGCAATACTCATCTTTTTAAGTATTCAAATATGCCAAGCTCATCAGGCCTAAAAGGAAGTGACCCTTGTTCCCAATGACTGGAAAATCCACCACAGGCCCTCATGAGACTATCTTGTCATTACTCAAGTCCCAGATGAAATGTCATCTTTTTGCAAAAGCCTTCTATAGTCATTCAATCTAAAGGAAGTCCTTTTAAGCACTTTGTCTCATCATCCAGTTTTATTTTCCTCCCAGGACTTAACACTATCTGAAGTTTATCTTCTCCTTCTCTAATGTGTTGCCCAGTTCAATCACTCCTCCCCAGTATCTCCCCCAACAATGAAATCTAGGTTCCATGACAGCAGGGGTCCTGGTTGTCTCACTGAGATATCCCCAGCTTCTGGTATACAGTAGATATTCAATATTTGCTATATGGCTCAATGAAGGAGAAATCAATCTTGTCATTCCCTAGTGTCAGATGTTTGAGTTATATTTAAATATGGCATGTACCAAATTGGTAATATCCTTTATAATAATAAAGACGTAATAGGCAAATTGACTGTCACTCCAACACACAAGATGGTTGCCCCCATGTGGTCAAAGATGGCTGCCTGCATGGGGACACAAGATGGCTCCCACAAGATGGCCAGTAAAGGAGGGCAGTTGGGGAGGACCAGGCCTGCAGGGGCAGGCAGTTGGGGAGGAGGGGGGCAGGTCGGCAGGGGAGGGCTGTTAGGGGCAACGGGCTGGCAAGATAGGGCAGTTAGGGGTGACTGGACCAGCAGGGGGGAGCAACTAGGAGTGACCAGGTTGGTAGGGGAGGGCAGTTAGGGGCAATCGGGCTGGCAGGGGAGCAGTTAGGCATCAATCAAGCTGGCAGGGGAGTGGTTAGGGGGTGATCAGGCTGGCAGGCAGAAGCAGTTAGGGGCAATCAGGCAAACAGGCAGGTGAGCAGTTGTGAGTCAGCAGTTCTGGATTGTGAGAAGGACCCCAAGATTGGAGAGGGTACAGGCTGGGGTGAGGGACATATCCCCTGTCCCCATGCACAAATTTCATGCACCAGGCCTCTAGTATATATATAAAAACTGCAATGTCTTCACAGCTGTATTAAAATCTGTGAAAGTGGCCCAAAAATCTAAAAATGAATGGTTATTACTCTTATCTAAATGATTACTACATGAACCTAATATATTGGGAATACATATAATTTTAAAGTTCAATCACATATATAATTTAAAATTTACAATACACATCATTTTGTTTTTTTGCAAGTGGCATATCACTTTCAAAATTTTTCTCTAAAATACATTATATTGCATAGAACACATATATTAAAAAGTCATAAGCAAATATGGAAGAACTTTTACTTAGAATATTACCATGATGATGATTTTCAAACATTTATTGAGTAGTTACTATGTGCCAGTACAACAAATAAACTAGCTAATCTAATCCTTACAACACTACTAGTAGTTATGGTACTATTATCATTGCCATTTACAAATGAGAAAACTGAGAAAGGAACTAAAGTAATTTACCCCATGTCACCCAATAATTGCAAATTTTAGTTTATCTTCCTAACTAAATTATAAATGCTAAAAAGGTAATACATTAAAAATCAGTTTATTTAAATTAACCTTTTAATTTCAGGATTGTATAATATAGTTTAATTAAAACTAGTTTTAAATTTCCTCATTCATTCAACTCAATTTTTGAAAAATGTACTTATGTTAGCCTAGCTCAGTATACAAATTCAACTTGCACTGTCATCATTAAAAAGAAGTGAGGGGTAGGGAGGGGAGAATGGGAGGGAGAGAACAGGGAGGTTGGTTATTACTAGCAAGTTTGATGCAAACTGTTTCCAAGGCAGCAGCGCAAGTCCTGGAGTGCCTGACTCAGCAGTTCCTCATCTGTTTATAATCACTCCAACAGTCTAATAACATGGTCATTGTGTACTACTTTGTTCAGCAGTTAATGCAACATATACAAAACAGTTTCTAACTTGGGGGAGGGCTTTAATAGGCTCACATCAAAAATTTGGGAATGGTTATTATCCATATTTTTAAAAACTGTAGATTTTTCTCACCTTATTACTCTACTAGAGTCACGATGCACAAAAATTTGTGCAAGAGTAGGCCTTCCTTCCCCCAGCTGCTGGCACCAGTTTCCCTACCTGCTTCCCTCTGGTCCTGCTTCATCTGGAATGATACCCGGAAGGACATCCAGTCTAATTAGCCTTTTACCCTTTTATTATTATAGATATAATGAAAGATATTCACTTAATGCTATTCACTTAATGTAATACACACTTAATGTTATATCAACATTCAATTAAAGGTTAAAATGTTGTGTTTATTAATGAGCCAAGATTATTCACCCCGATACCACCGGCTAGGATATAAAACATTTAAATACCAAAAGTTAAGATATAAAACATTCAATCACCAAAAGTTTCCTCTTGCTCTTCTGCAATTTACTCTACCACTAGCCCCAAACAATCAGTGATCAGCTTTTTGACACCAGTAAGTTAGTTTTCATTTTCTGTAATTTAATATAAATTGATTTATACAGGATTTACTCTTTGTATATGGTTTCCATTTAGCATGAAGTTTTTTTTAATGTTTTGAGATTCAACCATGTGGATTCTATGTATTGAAGTTCATTCCTTTTTATTAGTAAGCAGTATTCCATATAGAAATGGATATATCACAATTTGTTTAGATAACCACATATGATAAACATTTGGATTGTTTCTAATTTAGGGCTATTATAAACTAACATTCTATAACATAAATTTTTCTGTGGACATATGTTTTCATTTCTCTTTGGTGAATACCCAAGAAAGGATTCCAAATCACATGCTAAACTGTCAAAATATTTTCCAAGGGAATATGCAATTTTATATTCCTACCAGCAGTCTTCAAATCTTTTGCCTAAGTTTAACTACATCATTTGATGTCTTTTTATTGTATTACTAGAGGCCCAGTGCACAAAATTCATACACTCAGGGTCGGGGTGGGGGGGGGAGTACCTCAGCCTGGCCCATGCCCTCTTGCAGTCCAGGAGCCTAGGGGGATGGCCAACTGCCAGTCAGACATCCTTAGCGCTGCTGCAGAGGTGGTAGAGGCTCCTACCACCGCTGCTGTGCTTGCCAGCCATTAGCCTGGCTTTTGGCTGAGTAGCGCTCTCTCTGTAGGAGTGCACTGACCAACAGGAGGCAGCTCCTGTGTTGAGAGTCTGCCCCTGGTATTCAGTGCACCTCATAGCAACTGGCTGTTCTGCTGTTTGGTCAATTTGCATATTAGTCTTTTATTATATAGGACTAGAGACCCAGTGCATGACATTTGTGCATGAAAAGGGGAGGGGGGCCCTCAGCCCAGCCTGCACTCTCTCCAATCCAGGACCTCTTGTGGAATGTCTGACTGCCCACTGGGGATTGGACCTAAATTGGCAGTCAGACATCCCTCTCACAGTCCTGGACTGCTGGCTCCTAATTTCTCACCTGCCTGGTTACCCCTAACTGCCCCTTTCAGCAGTTCACCCCTCACTGCCTCTGCATGCTGGCCTGGTTGCCCTTAACTGCCCCCCATTCCAGCTGGTTTCCCCCAACTGCACTCCCCTCCCCCACTGACCTGGTCACTCCTAATTAACACTCCTGCCAGCCTGGTCGCCTCTTACTGACCCCCTTTGCTGGCCTGGTTGCCCCTAATTGCCCCTGCTGCTGGCCTGGCCGCCCCCAACTGCACCCACTGCTGGCCTGGTTGCCCCTCACTGTGCCCCTGCCAGCCTGGTCGTCCCACCCAGCCTGCTGTTCATTTGTTTGGTTGTCCCTCACTAGCACCCCTGCTAGCTTAGTTGCCCCATGCAACCTGCCTGTTCAGTCGTTTGGTCATCCCTTTCCAACCCCCTTGCTGGCCTGGTCACCCCACGCAGCCTGCTTGCTCAGTCATTTGATCATCCTTCAGTAACCCCCTCTGCCAGCCTGGTCATAGATAGG
Organism: Lasiurus cinereus; assembly: GCA_011751065.1. Classification (NCBI taxonomy): domain Eukaryota; kingdom Metazoa; phylum Chordata; class Mammalia; order Chiroptera; family Vespertilionidae; genus Lasiurus; species Lasiurus cinereus. The sequence goes on from JAAGEH010000135.1 coordinate 2,894,776, forward strand.
CAGCCGCCATCTTGTGAGGATGTGAGGGTTAATTTGCATATTACCCTTTTATTATATAGGATTATTATATAGGATAAAAATTTTTTAAATGTTCTGGATGTAAGTCATTGGTCTGATACAGGTATCATAAATATTTTTCCCATATTAGGGGATTATCTTTTCATTTTCTTACTGCTAACTTTCAAACAAAAATTTTTAACTCTTACAACATCAGGTTTAATTATTTCTTTTATGCTTCATATTATTTATGTTCAGTGTTTTCTTCTAGATATTTTTATGGTGGTGGTGTTGTTTTTAATTTTGATCTAAACTTATATTTTGTGCATGGTCTGAGGTAAGAGTCAGTATTTATTTTTTTTCCATACAGATTATCCAATTGTTCCAATCCATCTATTGAAAAGGCTGTTTCTTTCTAATATTTTTGCCAATATATCTCCTAGAATAAGAGAAGCAATGGAAAAAATAAACAAATTGGACTACATCAAACTATCTTCTGCATAGCAAAAGAAACCATCAACAATGATCCATAATGTCTATCCTATCACACTGTATTTAAATTTTGAAATCAAGTAGTATAAGTCCAACTATGTCCTTATTTTATTTCTTTGACAATTTGTCTTTCCATGTAAATTTTAAAATTAGATTATCAACTCCTTTAAAAAATATAAGACTGCTGTAATTTGTGTTATAATCTTATTAAATGTACAGATCAATTTGTTTCTTAATCTTTGTCTAGTCATTGTAATTATCTGGGGCACATTAAAAATAATCTATGCTTGGATCTCCATCCCAAACCAATTAGATCAATAAGTTTTAATACAAAGTTATGATTCAGATATGCTGGTTCAATCTTTTGAAAAAATTCTTGTCATTAAAATTAAAAATATGAGACTATACAATACTTTTTACCATAAGTATTGCTCATATCTAATTGGAAAGTGGAATATCCTTTTTAATAACTGGTATAGAAAACAAGCACTGCCCCCAAGCGTGGCAGGGATGCAAGGCGCCCCATGGACCTAGCCAACCAAGGACCATGTGGGATGATGAGCACCAGCCCTGGAAAGCAAGCAAACCCAGAGACCTCGCTGCCCAGACTCGGCAGGGACCAGCTGCCGCCTGGATGCCCCCACTGGCAGGCTGGCAGTTACAGGACCCCGTCACACTCCTGTTCCCCACCTCCACAGCAGCAACTCTCCCAAACTGCAGCCAAGATGTTGCCACTGCAGCAAGCGCATATCCCCTACTTGCCACCTGCTGTGGACCCCTGCCCAACGAGGGTGCTGCACCTGCGGGGTGATACCGACATGTCCCACTGGCATGGAGGAGCAGGTGGCCGGCTGGACTCACCTCACAGCACAGCACATACAACCACAGGCCCGCTGGCCAGCGAGATGCAGTCCCAGCCAGGGTGGACATGTCTCCTCCTCCACTCCAACCTGCTCCTTCGGCTCCTAGGCCTCTGCAGTGAAGCGCTGCCCTCGACTACTTGTGAGGCTCTCTACAGAGGCGGGGAACCATCCTGGACATCCCAACAATGCCCCTGAGCCCTGCCAATCAGAACATGGTTGCTGTAGTTACCCTGGGAGACAGGGCTGGAGGTTGACATCAACTGAACCCACGCAAGAGGCCCCAAAGAGGGGTCTGAAAAAAGGGGTGGGGAGCTATGTGACCCCAATACAAAGAAATGGGGGTGCAGAGAAGCCTCCACTAATTACTCCCAAACGCAAAACTGATGGAAAAAAAAGAGGGGGGGGAACCACGTGTATTTACCTAAAAATGTAAAACCCAAAAAAAAATATATGTTTGATTCTAAAGACAAGAGAGCAGGATACAAGACTTTTCTGTCTGAGATACACAGCAGACCTAGGGGCTCACTTGTTAATAACTGAAGAAATCTTTTAACTAGTAACATAAAGACCAAACCAAACCAAAAAAAAATAGGAGAAAATGGGGGGAAAACTGGCAATTCACAGAAAAATGCAAATGGCTGACAGACCTAAGGGACAAAAATACCGACTCAATTCAAACGCTAAACCAAAACCCAGCAATTGCAGTTCATGGCAACCTCTCCACCAGCAGTCTCGCTCAGCAGTGCCTTGCAGGTCAGGGAAAGAGACTGACAGGTGACAAAGAAAATCCTTTTTAGTCAGCTCTACCAGACAACAGTGTGGTAGAGCTGCCTAATAAAGACAATGACTCTATAACAGAGTTAGTGAAATACACAAGTTGATGAAGTTTGTAGAAATGAACTGGCATGGCAACTGGAATTGTTTAACTCCCATACATGCCTTTGGACAATGCTGGCTTAAAGAGAATCATGAGTTAACTTTCTGATTGACTAAGTCAGGGCACATATAAGAATCAACTGATGAATGCATGAAAAAGTGAAAAAACAAATCCATCTCTCTCTCTCTCTCTCTCTCTCTCTCTCTCTCTCTCTCTCTCTCAGGCCAGCAGGGGAGGCAGTTGGGGGCGACTAGGCCAGCGGGGGGGGTAGGGGGGGATTAAGAGGTGACCAGGCCGGTGAGGAGGGGAGGAAGTTAGGGATGGCTGGCAGAGGAGGGAAGTTGGGGGCAACAAGGCCTGCAAGGAAGGGCAGTTGGGAGGGACCCAGGCCTATAAGGGAGAGCAGTTGGGGGGACCAAGCCTGCAGGGGAGGGCAGTTGGGAAGGACCCAGGCCTATAAGAGAGGGCAGTTAGGGGTGGCCAGGCCTACAGGGGAGGACAGTTAGGGGTGACCAGGACTGCAAGGGAGGGCAGTTAGGGAAAATCAGTCTGGCAGGGGAGCAGTTAGGCATCAATCAGGCTGGCAGGGAGTGGTTAGGGGGTGATCAGGCTGGCAGACAGAAGCAGTTATGGGCAATCAGGAAGGCAGGCAGGTAAGCAATTGGGAGCCAGCAGTCCTGGATTGTGAGAGGGATACCTGGTAGGATTAGGCCTAAACAGGCAGTTGAACATCCCTTGAGGGGTCCCAGATTGGAGAGGGTGCAGGCTGAGCTATGGGACATACATGCCAGGCCTCTAGTAAATCAATAAAATTAAAAAAAAAATTGTTTTCCACTTGTTAGATCTACAGACCTAATATTTAAATAAGATTCAGGCTAAGTAACAAGCCATTCAGGCTTCAGGCTATATTTTGAAAAGAAAAAATTTGGAAAATTTACAAAAGATATTTAAAGAAACAAACAAAGCAAGCCTCAGGAGAAATAACTGCCAATCTAGAATTCAATACCCAGACAAACTATTATTCAAGAGTAAAAGTTTTAAAAAAATCTTTCAGACACACAAAAACAGCTTACCACTAGCAGACAATAACTGAAAGAACTATTTTCCAAAGTATACTTTAGGAACAAAAATATTATAACAGAAGGAAGGAGTCTCTCTCTCTCTCTCTCTCTCTCTCTCTCTCTCTCACACACACACACACACACACACACACACACACACACAAATGCAACTAGGTTCAAATGGGTAATTCAGCCAAGTATTTATGGAACAACTAATCCCAATTTTATACACGCTATTTCTATATTTCTATTTTTTGTTGTTGTTAATCCTCACCCGAGGTTATTTTTCTATTGATTTTTAGAGAGAATGAAAAGAAGAAGAAGAGACTGAGAGGAGAAACATCAACATGAGAGATACACATTGACTAGTTTTCTCCTGCAAGCACTCTGACTGGGGCCTGCAACTGAGGTACATCCCCTTGACTGGAACTGACCCCAGGTCCCTTCAGTCCTCAGGCTGATGCTCCATCTACTGCACCAAATTGGCTAGGGCCAAGCTGTTTCAAACAACAGAAAAATAATTAATTGACTTTTTTTTTCTTAAGTCTACTATTACCTTGACATCAAAATCAGATGAGAATAGATATTATAAAAAAAAAGAACATTAAATGCCAAGATCTTTTATACAATAGATAAAATTCTCAGTATTAGGAAACTAACAGAAAAATGGAAATTTTTTAAAAAATACGATCTTAACAGTCTTGATAACAATGAGTGGTGGCAAAGTCTTCTGAAATTCAATCAAGTTGAGTCTTGGAATTAAAACAAAACAAAAAGACAATATATTAGGGCCTACTTGGGTTTATTGCAGCTTTATAAGAACTGAAAGCATAGTTTTCTTTATGCTTTCCCATATATTCAAAACACTATATATTATAATTTTTCTAAAACTCCATGGGGTTGGTAATTTGCAGATCAAAGAAGACTGAAATTTCTAGACAATCACTTCTACAGTAATGGATAGGATAAGAAGTCAATTTATTTCACAGAATCCTCCAAAGACTTAAAACTTGAAGATGCCAATTGCTATGCAACATTGGGAAAAGATTTCCCACTAAAATCTGGGGAGTTTAATTGAAAATTCCCATTTTTATACTGATTCCCATTTTCACACTCAGTCAACTGTTTCCCTCAGTCAGACAGCTCAGAATTCTGGAGAAAATGAGCTAGAGAAACTGTATATGGTATTAGCAGATACCCAGTAGAAAAGAGGTGACACTGGTCTAGCTGGTGTGGCTCAGTGGCTGAGTGTTGACCCATGAACCAAAAGGTCACCAGGTCAGGGCACTTGCCCAGGTTGCAGGCTCAATCCCCATTAGGGAGCATGCAGAAGGCAGGTGATCGATGTTTCTCTCTCCTTGATGTTTATATTTCTCTACCTTTTCTCCATCTCTAAAATCAATAAAAACATATTTAAAAAGAAAAGAGGGGACATAGCATACTGACACAACCCCTGTAAGAGGCAGGCCAGAAGTGACAGGGAGTTAACAACTTCAGGAGCAACTTTCAGCTAATCAGGGAAGATATTGGTATTAACTTTCCCTCATCTCAGTGGTACAAAACTATTTTGAGGTATGGTCTACATCACTATGGAAAAGTTCCATATTTGTACTATCCAGTATGGTAGCCACTAGACACAAGGGGTATTGAATACTTGAAATGTGACTAATGTAACTAAAAGCAGAATTTTTAATTTTATTAATAGTTAACTTAGTTAATTTAAACTTAAGTTTGAATACCTATATGTGGCTAGTGGTAAGCACTGGATAACACAGTTCTATTACAGTCTCTCCGAGGGTCTTCGGTATATTGTACCCCAACTTCCCACAGCATTCCTCTTTATTAGTTTTTCTCTCTTCCTGGTCATATCTTTATTCTCTCATTACAATTCCTAGGATCATCTCTTAAATTAACCAAAGATAGAATATTAAGAAATAGAAACAGAATATTAAGAAATAGAAATGCTTTTGAGAAAATTAAGAAATAGAAATGACCAAAATGAGCCACAAGAAATTAGAAAGTGGGAAGAAAAGAAACAAAAACATCAATAGAGTATTATTAATAATCTCAGATAGGTAAGAATAGATAGTACAGCTACAAAACAAAAAGCATAATATTAAAATGGAAATAGAACAAGAAAGCCCTCTTAGAAATTAAAACTAGATTAATAACTTTATAATATAGTAGAAGGATAGAAAAATGATGTTAAGAACAACTAGAAAAGTAAAATAAAAAGCCTAAGAGATGGACTTTGGAAGAAAAATAATTTTTTGACTAGGCAATTAATCTAGGAGATACAATATCAACTTAGGAGATACAATGTCCAACTAGTAAAAGGTTTATAAAGAAAGAACTTGAAAAAGGGGAAAAGAGGAAAGTATTAAAAAACCACAGGAAAATGTCCCTTTGTTAAAAGATATGAACCTCCTAAATAAAAAAGACCCATCAAATATCAAATGGTTAAAAAAAAAAAAGACATATATACCAAGGCAGAATATCACAAAATTTGTGAACACCAGGGTAAAGAAAACCATAAAAGCTTCCAAAGAGAAATCGGAATTTTGAACTTTTTAATAGTAACACTGGATGCGTTTATACAAAGGGTGTGTGGGGCCAGGGGAGGGATTACTTAGTTCAACAGTAAACAGTGTTTCTATAATCAAAGAGTGCAAATATATATAAAAAAAGATTTTAAGTGTGACACAACTATAGTAAGAGAATAGAAGAAGAATATGAGAAATGGATTCTAGAGAAGACCTAAATTCAGTTACCATAGAGAAACTGCTTAAACCAAAAAAACTGGTAGAAGCATCATTATTATTTTAAATTATGTAGATCAATACCATAAGACACAGTGAAAATAATTAGGAGTGGTTCTATCTGGGGAGCAGAACTTAAGAATGGGTAAGAATTAGAAAGGGTTTTCCATTTTAAAATTTTCCATTTTAAGTCTTTTAGTACTACTTGATTTTAAACTGTGTATATGAATTACCTTGAAAAAATATATTATAGAAGTTAAACAGAAATTTTGTTAAAAATTTTCAGTTTTTGAAAGCTGTTTCTGATTATCAGTTGTACAGAAATGGTCTAGGTAACTGGAAACCAAAGACATTTACAATATAGACAATATGTAGTATTCATTTTAGCCATCTTATTCAAGAAAACTTAAGAAAAGGCTGAGATGTGAATGGAAGAGAGCTAAAACACAAATTTATTTTTGCCATTAAAATTCATACAAAAATTTGTTTTGGGAAGACTAATTTCTTTGTGTGGAGAATATTAAGCTCTATATGTTTTATAAAATTAATATTAATATTGGTTATTACCACTAGAACACATACAATGAGCTGGATGCTAACAGAAATGTTATGCACATAATTGACACTCAGCTCTATTATATGACTAAAGTAGACCAACCACGGCTTCTAAAAAGCAAAGAAAAATCAGTAAAAAATTTTAAATTGACTATGGATAATAGGCAAATAGTAACTGGTAACTAACCACTTTTAGTTTCAGTTTCATTTCTTTTCTCTTCTAACTAACCCTTTTGCCCTTTCACTGTGTCAGGTTCCCATAAAGTAACTGAACCATGGTAAATTACAGAAAAGGAAATACATAATGACATTAGAACATCTACAATAGGAGTATAAATTAACTCTTATCATTTTAACGTTAGAAGTGAAAAGTTAGGGAAAAAAAGGGAAAACTTCATTCAGAGGAAAAACAACATCTGGAATTTTAGTAATTATTTTTTTACTCAGAAAATATTTTAAGAAATATTATCCTAAAAATGAGAAAAATTGGCAAGCCTTCTCTAGGACAGTTTTTAAAGTACTACTCTTATAAGAAAATATATGTTAAAATATTTCTTTCTAAATACTTATTTTTGACAGTTTACCTTTTTCTCCTCTTTCACAGCATTATAATAGTCAATTAATTTCCTCTTTTTCAGAATTTTAATTCAACTTATAAAACAAGTGTTTCCAATTGCACTAATAAAATGAATGCTCAAAACAACCTTTATTATTATTCAGCACAAATAATTTTCAAGTACATTCATGTTTAGTGTTATATAAAAATCAAAATAAAATCCCTAATTTTCATACTAATAGTTAACCTTACTAAATACAGGGTCTACACATTAAACAATTAGACTTATAGAATAGGATGAGAATAAAGATCTATTACTAGTGGACTAAAGAGAAGGAAAAACATCAGCAGGCCATTACTTTAACTCCAATTTCTAAGGTGACCATGGCAAAAAAATAACATATATTCCTTTAAACTAAATCTTTGTCTCCATTGTTGGAGGCATCAATAATTAATAAAGAACTTAACAAAACAATAAGTATAATAATTGTGAAGATGATGATCTATTGAGCTAGTACTTGAAGGATTTAAACGACCTCTTTAAAAGGTGCCCACTCTAAAATCCTGATATTTCATTAACAAAAAAACATTTTTTCCTAAAAAGAACTTTCTCTTGTAGATTTTACTAAATAATGTTTTATGCTTTAAAAACGCGAAGTTGTTTAAGAAAAACAATCTTTCTAATTAACTGGAAATGAGAGAAACTTATTGAGGTGTTATACGAAGGAAATAAAATAATATTATTGGCATTATGCATTTGAGTGACTAAACAACATTATAACTTACTCAAAACTCATAAAGGAGTCAGACATTCCCTATACAATCCTAAAAATAAAATGCAAATAGTTATAGAATGAGAAGTTATTTTATATCACGTAACAGATGGAAAAGACGCTTTCATGTGAAATAAAAGTTAAACTTTCTTTTTATAAGAAAAGCTTACGGATGAAAATAATTGAACTTGGGGGAAAATAAAGTACTAGATAAAGTGTTGAGAATCACCTTCTATTTTCCTAATATGAAGCTTTTTCCTGTAGCCTTGGACCTGTCAGTATAGGATGATCTGACTCTTGACCTATCACATGCTGGAAAAAGTCAAGATACGAAATGTCTTAACTTCCACAAAGCCAAATAACTTTTGCCAGAACTTGGTGGATTTGGAAAAAGAGGAATTCCAGGAAATTCTACGTAACTATTTATTCCCACATTAAAATAAAACTGATTTTGTTCACTTTTGGAATGGATAGACTTTCATTTGACAGAGCCAACAGAGAATTATAAAGTTTAGCTACTTTAAGCCACAATCCTCAGAAACAGCTAAGAGGCAGTCATCAAGAGTGTGATTCTTAAACTAGCAGAAAGAAAGTTTTCTAAGTTTTCAAAAACAACAAAAAACAACAACACAACTTTTAACATTTCTTAGACCACTTGGACATTTTCTTCTGTTTGCTTTAGTAGGCAGCATGGGCTTGGAAGTGAGACAGAACTGGTTTTCAATATCAAATCAGTAACTATCATCTGCCTAATCTTGCTTCATTTTTCTAAGCTTCAGTTTTCTCAACTGTAAAAGAATACAACCATACCCTATTTTGATGACTACCTCATAAGCTTTATGAGAGGGAAAAAGAGATGCTCATACAGATTAAAAGTAGCAGAAACCAATCTTACACAATTTTTTTTTTTTAGCAAATAGTAAGAAAAAAGAAAACTAAATCATCGTATGAAGCCAACATTAACCTGACAGCCATCACCTGGTATGGACATTATGAGAAAAGTGAACTACAGACCAACCTCTCTCATGAATATACATGAAAATTATAAAAATAATGATTTTATCAAGGTAAATCCAGCAATATATAAAAGGATAGCTACATGACCAAGTGGACTTTATTACAGGAATACAGTGTTGGTTTAACATTCAGAAATAAACCAAAGTAAATCACATTAACAACCAAAAAAAATCCCAAGATCATCTCAATAGATACAAAAAAAGTACTTGATAAAATTTAACACTCATTTATCATTTTAAAAACCTGTCAGCAATTTGGGAATAAAAGGAAAATTCCTTAATATAATAAAAGGTAACTGGCTTTTTAAAAAATAAATATTTGTATTGAATGCAGAGAAGAAGGGAGAGGGAAAGATATCGATAGAAACATCAATGATGAGAGAGAATCATTGATCAGCTGCCTCCTACACGCCCCATACTGGAGATTAAGCCTGAAAACCAGGCATGTGCCCTGACTGGGAATTGAACTGTGACCTCCTGCTTCATAGGTTGATTCACTGAGCCACACCAGCCGAGCCAAAAAAGGTAGCTACTTTAATACACACATACACACACATGTTACCTACAGCTAATAACAATCTTAATGGTAACATATTTACTATTTTCCCCTGAATTTGGGGGAAAAAAACAAGATTGTCCATTATCATCACTTTTATTCAATGTTATTTTGAGAGTTCTAGCTATTAGGCAATAAAATGGCAGGAAAGTATAAAGATTAAAAGGTAGTAAAATTGTCTTTACTCACAGATAAGCATAATTATACTAGTATATACAAAAAATGCAAAGGAATCAACAAGCAACTATAATAAGTGAATTTATTATTTTTTTTTGATAAACATTCAAGAGTATGTATTATATTTCTACTAAAGGCCCGGTGCACGAAATTCATGTAAGGGGAGAGGGTGTCCTTCAGCCAAGCCTGCTCCCTCTCCAATCTGGGACCCCTTGAAGGATGTCTGACTGCTTGTTTAGGCCTAATCCTGGATCAGCCCTAAACGGGAAGTCAGACATCCCTCTCACAATACAAGACTGCTGGTTCCCAACTGCTTACCTGCCTGCCTTCCTGATTGCCCCTAACCACTTCTGCCTGCCAGCCTGATTGATGCCTATCCACTCCCCTGCCAGCCTGTTTGCCCCTAACTGCCCTCCCTTGCAGGTCTGATCACCCCTAACTGCCTCCCCTGCAAGCCTGTGTCTCTCCCAACTGTCCTTCCCTGTAAGCCCAGTCACCCCAACTTTCCTCCTTTGCTGGCCTGGTCACCCCTAACTGCCTTCCCATGCAAGCTTGATCACCCCTGACTGCACTCCCTTGCAGGCCTGGTCCCTCCCAACTGCCCTCCCCTGCTGGCCATCTTATGTCCACATGGGGGCAGGATCTTTTGACCACATGGGGGAAGTCATCTTGTATGTTGGAGTGATGGTCAATCTGCATATTACTCTTTTATTAAATAGGATATACTAATGACAAATGGAAACTATAATTTATGAAACACTATTTAGTACATAATAGCATGAAAATCAAATAATAAGGAATATATCTTATGTAAAATATCTACATTAAAAACTAAAATAATAATAATAATAATAATAATGATGATGATGAAAGCCCTGGCCAGTGTAGCTCAGTTGGTTGGAGCATTGTCCTGTACACTGAAGGGTCATGGGTTCAATTTCCAGTTGGGGCACATACCTGGGTTGTGGGGTCAGTCTCCAGCTGGGGTGCATGCAAGAGGCAACCATTCTATGTTTCTCTCACATTGATGTTACTCTCTCTCTCAAATCAGTAAATATATCCTCGGGTGAGAATTTAACAAAAATGAAAAAAAAAATCTTAAAGATGTAAGTAAATGGAGAAATATACCAGAGTTCGTAGTTTGGAAAACTCAATATTGTTATGACACCAATTATTCCCTAATTAATCTGTTGAGCCAATGCAATCTCAGTCGAAATTCCAGTGAGGTTTTTTGTTTTGTTTTGTTTTGTTTTGTTTTGGTGAAGTAACAAAGTGATCCTTAAATTCATACAGGGATGCAAAGATCCAAAGAATAGCCAAGTTCAATCATTAAAAACACTACTAGGTATTGAGTTTTACTATGAAGTGATAGTGTAACAATGGCCAAAGGATGGACAAATCGACCAATGAGACAAAGTCCAAATAAAGCTACACTTGATTTATGAAATAACATCACTTAAACTTATGGGGGAGTCCGAGAGAATCCAAGATGGCGGCATAGGTAAACACCTATACTGCTGCCTCGCACAACAATTTCAAAACTACAACTAAAAGACAGAACGGATATCATCCAGAACCACACGAAAGCTGGCTGAGTGGAAGTTCTACAACTAGAGGGAAAGAGAGGGGCTCGCGGAGACCCAGAGGAGCTGCAAAAAGCTGAGGTACGGAGACACGCGCTGAGAGAGCGGGTGCCGGAGTACCTGGCTGGCTTTCTCTGGCGGGAGGGAAACGGAGACTCCCAACGGCATTGAACCCCTTATCTTACGACACTAAACCCCAGATCCAGCCGAAACTCATACGTGGGAGCTTGGACTGTGAAAAGGGAGAAGTGCACGGAAATTTAGGGGAGTTGCAAAGGATCGGAGGTCTGGTTGCGCACGGCACCACGCGGAGGACGGATTGCTGATTGTGCCGCTGGCTTTCGTGAGTGGGCGGGAGACAGACCCTCCCAACTGTGCCACTTCTGAGTCCACTGGGCCCCTGTTTTGGGCGAAACCCTGGGGACCTAGACTCGTGTGGTCCTGGTTCGCAGGGGAGCCGGAAAGGCAGCGGTCAGAGGCGCTGCGGGTGCCCGCGCGCACAAGGACCGCTCCAGCCATTACCCAGTCACGTGAGACTCAGGGGCCGTGGAGGGCGGGGCCGACTGGAAGGCAAGGCGGTCCCTTAAGCCCTGAGACTCCACCCTCCCAAGCTCAGCAGAGGCTTCTTCGGCTGAATCCAGCACAGAAGTTTCCCCGGCACAGTGAAAATGCCGAGACAAGGGAAGGGATTACAAGCAAAAGAAATGGAGGAAAAAAAACGACTGGATATAGAGTTCAAAACCACGCTTATAAGGTTTTGCAAGAATATGCTAGAAAAGATGGATAAATTTAGTGAGACCCAAGAGAAGATGATAAAGACACTGACTAAAATGAAAACTATTATGCAGAGTACTAACAGCAGACTAGAGAAAGGCAAGGATCAAGTCAAAAATTTGAAATATAAAGAAGCAGAAAACATTCAACTGGAAAAGCAAGAAGAGAAAAGAATCCAAAAATGTGAAGATAATGTAAGGAGACTCTGGGACAGCTTCAAGCGTACCAACATCAGAATTGTGGGGGTGCCAGAAGAAGAGAGAGAGCAAGATACTGAAAACCTGTTTAAAGAAATAATGACTGAAAACTTCCCACATCTGGTAAAAGAAATAGACTTACAAGTCGAGGAAGCACACAGAACCCCAAAGAAAAGGAACCCAAAGAGGACTACACCAAGACACATCATAATTAAAATGCCAAGAGCAAAAGAGAAAGAGAGAATATTAAAAGCAGCAAGAGAAAAACAGTTTATTACCTACAAGGGAGCACCCATACGACTGTCAGCTGATTTCTCAACAGAAACGATGCAGGCCAGACGGGAGTGGCAAGAAATATTCAACGTGATGAACAACAAGAACCTACAACCAAGAATAATCTATCCAGCAAAGCTATCATTCAGAATTGAAGGGCAGATAAAGAGCTTCACAGATAAGAAAAAGCTAAAGGAGTTCATCAACTCCAAACCAGTATTATATGAAATGCTGAAAGGTACCCTTTTAGAAGAGGAAGAAGAAAAAGGTAAAAGACAAAAAATTATGAACAACAAATACACATCTGTCAACAAGTGAATCTAAAAATTAAGTGAATTAAAAATCTGATCAACAGAATAAACTGGTGAATATAATAGAATCAGGAGCACAGAAAGGGAGTAGACTGATAATTCTCAGGAGGACAAAAATCATAAAGCATCAAACAGACTGTGAAATTATAGCAGAAAGATTAAAGTTAGGTGAGGTAAATAAGTGATCAATCAAAGGACTTGTATGCATGCTTATAAACATAACCAATGATCACAGACACTGGGGGGTCGGGGTACGCCTGGGAGGGAGGGGGGGCAATGGGGAGATATGTATAAAAAATTAATAAAAATTAATAAAAAAAAACTTATGGGGGAAAAGACAGTCTTTTCAATTAATAGTGCTAAAACATTGGAAATCAGTATGAAATGAAAATGAACTTTGATCACAATTTCACTAACAAAAATTAATTCAGGATAAATCACAAACCTAAAAATGAAGGTAAAACTGTAAAGCTTCAAGAAGAAAATATAGAAATAGAGGAAACCAAGATGGCGGAATAGGTAAACACCTACACTGCTGCCTTGCACAACAATTTCAAAACTACAACTAAAAGACAGAACGGACATCATCCAGAACCACAGGAAAGCTGGCTAAGTGGAAGTTCTACAACTACAGGGAAAGAGAGGGGCTCACAGAAACCCAGAGGAGCTGCAAAAAGCTGAGGTAACGAGATGCGCGCATGGAGAGAGTGGGTGCCCAAGAACCTGGCTGGCTTTCTCTGGCGGGAGGGAAACAGAGACTCTCAAAGGCATTGAACCCCTTATGCTACGACACTAAACCCCAGATCCAGCTGAAACTCATACGGGGGGAGTTTGGACTGTGAAAAGGGAGAAGTGCACGGAAATTTAGGGGAGTCGCAAAAGATCAAAGGCCTGGTGGCGCGCATGGCACTGCACACAGGACAGACTGCTGATTGTGCCGCTGGTTTTCGCGAGTGGTCGGGAGACAGACCCTCCCAACTGTACCACTTCTGAGTCCACTAAGCCCCTGTTTCGGGCGAAACCCTGGAGACCTAGACTCCTGTGGTCCTGGTGTGCAGGGGAGCTGGAAATGCAGCGGTTAGAGGCACTGCGGGCGCACAAGGACCGCTCCAGCGATTACCCAGTCACGTGAGACTCAGAGGCTGTGGAGGGCGGGGCTGACTGGAAGGCAAGGCAGTCCCTTAAGCCCTGAGACTCCACCCCTTCCAAGCTCAACAGAGGCTTCTTCGGTTTTGCAAGTCTGGTATCATAAGGCTGAATTCAACACAGAAGTTTCCTCGGCATAGTGAAAATGCCGAGACAAGGGAAGGGATTACAAACAAAAGAAATGGAGGAAAAAAAACGACTGGATATAGAGTTCAAAACCACGCTTATAAGGTTTTTCAAGAATATGCTAGAAAAGTTGGATAAATTTAGTGAGACCCAAGAGGAGATGAAAAAGGACCAACTACAGATGGAAAAGGTCCAACTAAAGATGAAAAAAGACCAACTAGAAATTAAACATACACTGACTGAAATAAAAACTATTATACAGAGTCCTAACAGCAGACTAGAGAAAGGCAAGGATCAAGTCAAAAATTTGAAATATAAAGAAGCAGAAAACATTCAACTGGAAAAGCAAGAAGAGAAAAGAATCCAAAAATGTGAAGATAATGTAAGGAGACTCTGGGACAGCTTCAAGCGTACCAACATCAGAATTGTGGGGGTGCCAGAAGAAGAGAGAGAGCAAGATACTGAAAACCTATTTAAAGAAATAATGACTGAAAACTTCCCACATCTGGTAAAAGAAATAGACTTACAAGTCCAGGAAGCACACAGAACCCCAAATAAAAGGAATCCAAAGAGGACCACACCAAGACACGTCATAATTAAAATGCCAAGAGCAAAAGACAAAGAGAGAATATTAAAAGCAGCAAGAGAAAAACAGTTCATTACCTACAAGGGAGCACCCATACGACTGTCAGCTGATTTCTCAACAGAAACGATGCAGGCCAGAGGGGAGTGGCAAGAAATACTGAAAGTGATGAATAGCAAGAAACTACAACCAAGAATATTCTATCCAGCAAAGCTATCATTCAGAATTGAAGGGAAGATAAAGAGCTTCACAGAGAAGAGAAAGCTAAAGGAGTTCATCAACTCCAAACCAGTATTATATGAAATGCTGAAAGGTACTCTTTTAGAAGAGGAAGAAGAAAAAGTTAAAAGACAAAAAATTATGAACAACAAATACATATCTATCAACAAGTGAATCTAAAAATTAAGTGAATTAAAAATTTGATCAACAGAATAAACTGGTGAATATAATAGAATCAGGAGCACAGAAAGGGAGTAGAATGATAATTCTCAGGAGGACAAAAATCATAAAGCATCAAACAGACTGTGAAATTACAGCAGAAAGATTAAAGTTAGGTGAAGTAGATAAGTGATCAATCAAAGGACTTGTATGCATGCATATGAGCATAACCAATGATCACAGACACTGGGGGGTCGGGGTATGCCTGGGAGTGAGGGGGGGCAATGGGGAGATATGTATAAAAAATTAATTTTAAATAAATAAATAAATAAATAAATAAATAAATAAATAAAAGAAGAAAATATAAGGGAATATCTTCATGATCTTGGTGTAGGCCAATGGTTGGCAAACTGTGGCTCTATTGCCTGAGTTTGCCGACCACTGGTATAGGCAAATATTTTTTAAATTAATATTTAAAGGCCACAAAACTAACTTAAAAATGAAAGCTACTAAGCTACTAAAAGCTACCACCATGCTAAAAGAAAATAAATAAGTTGAACTACATTAAGATTAAGAACTTCTGTTCACCAAAGGAAATCATTAAGAGAGCAAGAAGATATTCCCAACATACCATTCTAGTAAAGATTTTATAATTAGAGTTCATAAGGAATATAAAGAACTACGTATTATAAGTCAAGAATTAAACAGTTAATTTTTTTAAATGGGCAAAAGATCTAAGCAGGAACTTCACAAAAGAGAAAATATCACAACAGTTCACGTGATGACCAATCAATATATATAAAATACTCAAGCATCATTAACATCAAACAAAGGCAAATTAAAGGGACAATGCCAAATGCCTACGCACCTCACAGAATAACTAAACATGCATTTTAAGTGTTGTTAAGAATATGGAGCAATAGAAACCATCAACTGTTATAGAGCTTGTAAACTGGTATAACTTGGGAAAATTGCTAGCAGTTTCTACTGAGGTTAAACATATACTTACCCTACGATTTAGTAAAGCCACTCCTAGGTACATGGCCAATAAAAATTAATGTATCAAAAGATGTATAAGAATGTTCACAATAGATTATTTATTCATAACTGCTCCTCCAAATGTTCATAAATTGGAGAAGGAATAAATTGTGATATACTTAAACTGTTGAATGCTACACAGAACTATAAAAGAACAAACTAGTGACACATATAACAACATGAATGAATCTTGTAGGCATTATTTTTGGCAAAATGAAAACAGATATAAAAGATAACATATGATGTAATTCATTTATATAAAACTTAAAAACAGGCAAAAAACAAAAACCTGATGGAGACAGAAATTTAAAAAATTAGAATAGTGGCTGTCTATGGAGGGAGTGACGACTCCAAGGATGAACAAACAAACAGTATGTGGGGATGCTGTATATCTGAATCAGATGGTGACTGCACAGGCATAGGCCTATGAAAATATTCACTGAGCAATATATTTTAGCCCAGTATATTTTACAGTATATATATTATACCTCAAGTAATACTTTTTGATTTCTAAATTAAAAAAACATGTTTCAGTCTGGAATTTGGAGGTATATGCATAAAAAGAAGTCAGTTAATAGAGAAGTGGGTTTTCTTACAACTTATTTGGTCCTCATAATAAAAAATAAAGTCATGTAAAAAAAAAAAAAGAAAGATTCAAGCAAGACTGGCGTGGCTTAGTGGTTAAGGGTCGACCTATGAACCAGGAGGTCACAATTTGATTCCCGGTTAGGGCACAAGCCCAGGTTGTGGGCTCCATACCCAGTGGGGGGTGGGAGGGGGAGGGCTTGCAGGAGGCAACCAATCAAGGATTTTCTCTCATCTTTGATGCTTTTATCTCTCTCTCCCTCTCCTTCCTCTCTGAAATAAAAGTATATATTTTTTAAAAAAGAAGAGTGACATTTATTGAGAGTTGATAATATCTCATGCATATGCACAATCTTATTTAAACCCTACTGGGTAGGTACTATTTTTAATTAAGAATTGCAGAAATGACAAAATTGTGGTGAATGCATGTTGCTTCTATTAAATTTAAAATGATTTAACCTTAAACACATTTGGTTTGCATATTATAGTTTTCTAAATATACTAACAAAAAGTGTTATGTAGGTATCCTATTTGGCTTTTCTTCCATCCTATTTAAATATCTTACTCTGTCATCTTACTCTTCATTATTTTTCTTCATGATACACATTACTATCTGATAACATATGTCATTATTTATGTATTTGCTTATTTGCTATCTTCTCCACTAGAATATAAGATATATAAAGGCAGACACTGTCCAAGTTGTTTATTGCTCTATCCCCAGCATTCTAAACCCATGTCTGGCATATAATGGGACACCTAATAAATACTAGAGGAGAGAATGAAAAAAGTAATCCTATATAATAAAAGGCTAATATGCAAATAGACCAAACGGCAGAATGACCAGTCACTATGATGTGCACTGACCACCAGGGAGCAGGCGCTCAATGCAGCACCTGTCCCCTGGTGTTCAGTGGGCTCCCATAGGGGGAGTGCTGCTCAGCCAGAAGCCAGGCCCATGGCTGGTGAGTGCAATGGTGATGGCGGGAGCCCCTTCTGCCTCCATGGCAATGCTAAGGACCCCTCAGGGGATGTCCAACTACCAGCTTATGCCCACTCCCTATGAGCCTAAGCCGGCAGGTGGACATCCACTGAGGGGTCCCGGACTGCAAGAGGCTGGGCTGACCCCCCCCACCCCAGTGCACAAATGTCATACACCAGGCCTCTAGTAATAAATATATGACCTGATGATTTTCCATACCATCTATAAAAGAGAAGATAACTTTATTTCATGTTTTATAATAATTTATATAACATTACTTGCAAAAGAACTTGATATATATTTTTAATTGATTTCAGAGGATGAGAGAGAGAGAAACATTAATAAAGAGAGAGAATATCGATCAGCTCTCTCCTGCTCACCACACACTGGGAAACAAGCTTGCAACCTGAGCATGTGCCCTGAACAGGAATTGAACCAGGATCTTCTGGTTCATAGGTTGATGTTCAACTACTGAGCCATGCCAGCTGGGATATCTCTTACACTGATTTCAGGCAACCACTTTATACAGTTGAAGAGTAATTTGCAAGAGTGAGTTTAACATATTAAATTAATGCAGGTAATGATTTTCTTACACTTATGCCATAAAAGGCAACCATCCAAATCTTAATCTTTTTAAAATTTAATTTATTGAAGTGATATTGGTTCACACAACCATACAGGTTACAAGTGTACAACTCAACAAAACATCTTCACACTGCATTGTGCACCCACTGCACAAAGCAAAGTCTTTTTCCAACACCATTTATCCCCCCTATGCCCACCTCCTCTTACTCCTACTCCCCCTTTCCTCTATCACTATATTGTTGTCTCTGTGTATGTTATATACGTATGCATATATATTCACCGATTTCAGAGGAGAAGGGAGAGGGAGAGAGAGAGAAAAAGATTAATGATAAATCAGCCATCAGCCATCTCCCACATGTCCCCTACTGGGTATTGATCCTGGAACCCCTGACCAGGTATTGAACTGTAACCTCCCAGGTACACAGGAACCAAAACCTCCTGGGTTCATAGGATGACAATTAACCACCAAGTTACGCTGGCTGGGCTATACAAAAATTTTAAAATACTTCTTTATTTAAATTTATTGTTGACAATTAGCACCCATTTTCCTCCCCTTTGCCCACCTCTACCCAGCCCTACATCCCTCCTTATGGCTATCACCACACTGCTGTATGTGTCCATGGACTGTGTGTGTGTGTGTGTGTGTGTGTGTGTGTGTGTATTTGGCTAATCTCTTCACCTTCTTTCATTTAGTCGTCCCAAATCCTTCCCCTTTGACCTCTGTCAGTCTGTTTTATGTACCCATGCCTCTGGTTCTATTTTGTTTGTCAATTCATTTTGTTCATTAGATACTAGATAAAAGTGAGATCATACGGTATTTGTCTTTCTCTGACTGCTTTCACCTAGCATAATACTCTCTAGGTCCATCCATGCTGTCGAAAGGGTAAGATTTCGCTCTAGCTGGTTTGGCTTAGTGGATAGAGTATGAATCTGTGGACTGAAGAAGCACACAGGAAGTAGCCAACCAATGACTCTCTTATCATTGATGTTTCTATCTCCCCCTCTCCCTTCCTCTCTTAAATCAATAAAATATATAATATATAATATATATATATATATATTTTTAAAGGGTAAGACTTCCTTCTTTATGGCCATGTAGTATTCTGAGCTATCCTATATAATAAAAACCTAATATGCTAAGTGTCTGGTCATCCATTCAACCAAGTGTAATATGCTAATGATATGCTAAGGCCACTCAACCACTCGCTATGACGTGCATTGACCACTAGGGGGCAGTCGACCAGGTGCGATGATGTGCATTGACCAACAGAGGGCAGATGCTCCAACTGGTAGGTTAGCTTGCTGCTGATATCTGGCTGATTGGGACTGAGTGATATGTGCTGGACACACCCTGGAGCCCTCCCAAGTTCCCTCCCCAGCTGGCCAACCTTCCATGACCCTCCCCAGCCCCAATCAAGCACTGCTCTGGGACCCCCTGGGGGATGTCAGAGAGCTGGTTTTGGCCCAATCCTGCAAGCCAGGCCGAGGGACCCCTCTGGTATACAAATTCGTGCACTGGGCCTCCAGTTGTAAACAACAGTGTAATGAACAAAATAATGCATACATTCTTTTTAATTAGCTTCAGATTTCTTTGGATATATTCCCAGAAGTGGGATGCAGGACGAAGAGGCAGTTCCATTTTTAATTGTCTGAGAAGACTCCATACCGATTTCCTCAGTGGCTGCACCAGTATTCATTCCATTACCAGATCCAGAGATGGAGAAACATCAATCAGAACATCAAACCTCAGGGAAGGTAGAGGACAGTAGGGATTAGGGGGAGAGAGCAACCAAAGGACTTATATGCATGCATATAAGCCTAATCAATGGACACAGGCTACAGGGGGGTGGGGCATGAATGGGGGGTAGGGGGTAATGGGTGAATAAGGACACATATATAACACCTTAATCAATAAAGAAATTAAAAAACAAAACAGTGTAATAGGATTCCCTTTTCTTGAAATCCTTGCAAGCACTTGTTTGCTGATTTATTGATGGTAACCATTCTGATAGGTGATATCTTGCTGTGTTCTTAATTTGCATCTCTCTGGTGACTAGTGACATTGAGCATTTTTTCTTATGTCTGCTGGCCATCAGTATGTCTTCTATGGAGAAGTGTCCATTCAGATCTTTTGCCCATTTTTAAAAAATATATATTTTATTGATTTTTTACAGAGAGGAATGGAGAGGGATAGAAAGTCAGAAACATCGATGAGAGAGAGACATCGATCAGCCGCCTCCTGCACACCCCACATTGGAGATGTGCCCGCAACCAAGGTACATGCCCCCGACCAGAATCAAACCTGGGACCTTTCAGTCGCAGGCCGACGCTCTATCCACTGAGCCAAACCAGTCTCGGCCCTTTGCCCATTTTTTAATTGGGTTGTCTCCCTGATGTTGAGTTGTGTAAGTGCTTTATACGTTTTGGAAATTAACCCCTTATCAGATGTATCATTGGCAAATATGTTCTGCCACTCAGTGGGCTCTCTTCATTTTGTTGATGGTTTCTTTTGCTACTCAAAAGCGTTTTAGTTTGATGTAGTTCATTTGTTTATTTTGTCCTTTGTTTTCTTTGTCCACAGAGATATCTCAATGAAAATATTGCTAAGAGAGATGTCTGAGATTTTACTACCTATGTTTTCTTCTAGGATTTTTATGGTTTCTTGGTGTACATTTAGGTCTTTGATCCATTTTGAGTTTATTCCCATGTATGGTGTAAGCTGGTGGTCTAGTTTCATTTTTTGCATGTAGCTGTCCATTTTTTCCAACATCACTTATTGAAGAGACTATCTTTACCCCACTGAACGTTCTTGCCTCCTTTGCCAAATATTAATTAACCATAAAAGCATGGGTTTCTTTCTGTGTTCTCTATTCTGTTCCATTGACTTATGTGACTGTTGTTGTGCTTATACCATGCTATTTTCATTCCTATGGTCTTGTAGTCCAGTTTGATATCAGAGAGTGTGATATCTCCAACTTTGTTGCTCTTTCTCAAGACTGCTGAAGCTATTCTGTTGTTTTTTGTTTGCTTGCTTTTGTGGTCCCATGTAAATATTTGGAATATTTGTTCTAGAACTGTGAGCTATGTCATGAGTATTTTAATAGGAATTGTGTTGCATCTGTAAATTTCTTTGAGTGGTATGGACATTTTAATGACGTTAATTTTTCCCATCCATGAACACAATACATGTTTCCACCTAATTGTATCTTCTCAATTTCTGTCTTCAATATCTTATAATTTTCCAAGTACAGGTCTTTCCCTCCTTGATTAAATTTATTCTAGGTACCTTCTTTTTTGCAATAGTAAAAGAGATTGTTTCCTTAATTTATCTTTCTGGTATTTCATTATTAGTATAAAAGATGCTAGTGATTTCTGAATATTAATTTTGTGTCTTGCTACTTTGCTAAATTCATTTATTAGGCCTACAAGGATTTTTCTGGTAGATTCTTCAGGGTTTTCTATATATAATAATATCATGTCATCTGCAGATAATGACAGTTTTACTTTCTCCTTTGCAATTGGATGCTTTTTTTTCTTCTTCTTGTCTATGTGGCTAGGACTTTTGAGTATTATGTTAAAAAAGAGTGGTGAAAGCAGGCATCCCTATCTTGTTCTTGATCTTAAGGGTAACACTTTTAGGTTTTGCCCATTAAGTATGAATTTGGCTGTAGGTTTGTCATATATGGCCTTTATTATGTTGAGGTATAATTCCTCTATTCACTTTGCTGAGTTTTTATCATGAATGGGTGCTAGATTTTATCAGGTGCCTTTTCTGAATCAACTGATATGATCATGTGATTGTTATCCTGCATTTTGTTTATGTGATGTATCACATTTATTAACTTGTGAATATTGTACCAACCTTGCATCCCCAGAATAATTCCCCCTCGCTTATGGTATATGATCTTTTTAATTGCTGGATCTGGTTTGCTAATATTTTGTTGAGGATTTTAGCATCCATGTTAATCAGAGATATTGACCTCTAAGTTTCTTTCTTTGTAGTGTCTTTATCTAGTTTTGGAATTAGGGCAATGGTGGTCTCATAAAATAAGCTTGGGAGTCTTCCCTTCTCTTGAATTTTTTGGAATAGTTCGAGGACAGGTGTTAATTCTTCTTTGACTGTTTGGTAAACTTTGCCTGTGAAGCTATCCAGTCCTGGACTTTGGTTTGCTGGAACTTTTCTGATAACTGTTTCTATTTCATTTGTTGTAATTGGACTATTCAGATTTTCTGATTTTTAAAATATAAATCTTACAAAACTGTATAATTTTGGAGCAAACTAAGCATACAGTATTTCATAGTTGTAGGAAGAATTGCTCGGGACCAGCATTATAAAAACCAATGACCATACTCAGATATTAATACAGGGCTAATACAGTGATGACTAAAAACTACTAAAATGTACAAGGATAGATGTTGGCCCTTCACTGAATTCTAGGGCATTCCTATGTCTTGATCCCATTTCCTTTACCTCCCAGCTCTAGTTACTATTTCTGCTCTGTTTTAATCTCTCTTGCTGTTATCTTTAGTTTTATGTTTGTATCTTTTAGCTAAATGTACCTTTCCCCTCTCTTTAACATATTTAGATGTATACCTATCTTTGAAGAGCACATCTCACACATATACCCTTTTCCTGGTTCTTATTTTCCCCTCGAAATACTGTTCTTTTACTCCAGTACCACATTCTTCAAAAAGCATAAAACCTCTACTACCTACTCTCAATTTATTATTTATTCCTGAAAATCGTTAATAACGATATCCATCTCCCAATCAAATTGCTTCCTTAACTACATCAATGCATCATTTAACATAGATCATCCCCATCTTTAAATTGTCTCCTCTTGACTTCAACAATTCCATGCCTCCCAGGTTTTGTTGGGTCTGGACTTGAAAGAATTTAGGGAGCTTTCTTTAGGAAAAAAAGTAGAATTGCTAATACAAAATTAGGTGCAAAGGTGAATACTTATCTAGAATGGGAGGGGGGGATGGGATAATAGCATTGTAAGCATCATAATAATCCAGAAAAAAAGTAACATCATAATTCTCTCAATAAACTCCATGACATGCTCCTAGAATATTTTTCTACATTTTTATTGTATATCTTTTGTGATCACCTCTTTATACGATAGTTTCATGAAAGATTTTCTATAAAGAAATGAACTTTAGGTCTGACTGTGTGGTTCAGTGGCTGAGTGTTGCCCTATGAACCAGATCGTCCTCATGGTTTGATTCCGGGCCTGGGCACATTCCCAGGTTGTAAGCTCAATTCTCAATAGGGGATAGGCAGGAAGCGGCAGATCAGTGTTTCTCATCATCGATGTTTCTATCTCTTCCTCCCTCTCCCTTCCTTTCTGAAATCAATAAAAAAATATATTATAAAAAAGAAGTGAATTTTAAAAACTTTCTAAATAAAAAATTATTTATATTTTAGAAAAATATTCTTTTAGTTTCACAAACTGTTTCTGGTCACGTCATACAAAATCTTGTATTGTAAAATTTTAGAAATGTTATATTCATTTTTTTCCTTTACAACTATCAGAGAATTTTCCCTATGTTTTGGTTTTATATATTTTATTGATTTTTTTTTTACAGAGAGGAAGGGAGAGGGATAGAGAATTAGAAACATCGAGGAGAGAGAAACATCGATCAGCTGCCTCCTGCATATCCCCTACTGGGGATGTGCCTGCAACCAGGGTACATGCCCTTGACTGAAACGAACCCAGGACCCTTCAGTCTGCAGTCCAACGCTCTAATCATACTAAGCCAAACTGGTTAGGGCTTTGGCTCTATATATTTTAAGTTGTGTTTCTCTTACCCTGCCCACATACTTTCAGTGTCAGATACTGTAGAACATGTTCATCTAACCTGTATCTGTCCTTGCATCTTTGTATCATAACACTGAATCAGCACCATGATTAACAAGAATATTCTCAGGTGTCATTCCTATACCAGAACACCTGGTATACTCCAAAGTGGCACCAAAAACACACATAAATACATGCCACCCAAAATAAATGTAACACCAATTCAACGTTCCTTTAGCTGGATCCCAAAAATGCCTGCAGCTACGCCAATACTACATGACATGAGGTTAAGCCAAGAAGAAAAAAGATGGAAATGTTTTTTGTTTTTACCAATTGTATATATTCTTTAATTTTATTTTTTAAATAAATCTTTATTGTTCAGATTATTACAGTGTTCCTCTTCCCCCCTCTCCCTCCATAGTTCTCCTCTACCCCATTCCCACCCCACACCATGCCCTTACTCCCTCACCACTGGCCTCGTCCATAGGCTTATGATTTTTGTCTAGTCTTTTCCCACATCCCGCACACCTTTCCCCCCGCTCCTGAGAATTGTCAGTCTATTCCCTTTCTATGCCCTGATTCTATTACATTCACGTTTATTCTGTTCACCAGGTTTTTTATCCACTTTATTTTTAGATTCACTTGTTGATAGATAAGTGTTTGTTGTTCATAATTTTTATCTTTATCTTTTTCTTCTTCTTCCTCTTCTTACAGAATACTTTTCAGCATTTCATATAATACTGGTTTGGCGGTGAACTCCTTTAGCTTCTTATCTGTGAAGCTTTTTATCTGACCTTCAATTTTGAATGATAGCTTTGCTGGGTAGAGTAATCTTGGTTGTAGGTTCTTGCTATTCATCACATTGAATATTTCTTGCCACTCCCTTCTGGTCTGCATAGTTTCTGTTGAGAAATCAGCTGACAAACGTATAATTACTCCCTTGTAGGTAATTAACTGTTTTTCTCTTGCTACTTTTAAGATTCTCTCTTTGTCTTTTGGAGGTTCTAGGTCTCTCTGACTCAGCTGCAATTTGTTAGGTCATTTTAGATTTCAAAGGACCAGGTCATTCATATGCAAAATCCTGTGCACAGCTTGGGGGAGGGCGGGGTCTCAGGGTGGAGCAAACAGCAATGGCTTCCTGTCAGTCCTGCCATAAGAGGCCCCCAGGTCTCAGTGTCCCTTAGTAATCGGTAATTGCTGCAAGCACCTCTGAGAGAAAGCTGCCCTCAAGTCCCACCCAATGCCAGACAGTCCAGTTTCTCCCCATATGAGTCTGAGTCCCCAGAGTCTCAGCTGGAACTGGAATTCAGAGCAGCTTGTGTCTCCCTCCTGATTAAGACAACCGTATACTCAATTGCCAGCCCTTTGTGCATGCGCACCTCCGTACCTCTGCACTTTACTTTTGCAACTCCTCTGAGTCTCCGTGTGCTTTTCTCTTTCCTTCTAGTTGTAGAATTTCTACTTAGCCAACCTTCTTGTGGTTCTGGATGATGTCCGTTTTGTCTTTTAGTTGTAGTTTTGAAGTGGTTGTGCGAGGCAGCAAGTTCAGTTGTTTACCTATGCCACCATCTTGGTTTCTCTCTCAAAAGATGGGACTCTTTAACTTAAAATACCTGACTTTTGAAAATCCTACAGAAACACAGGGCCATGTGACCACCTACCTCCCAAAGTTGTAGAAGAAATTTGCACCCTAGAACTTAAGTTTAATTAGCTTTAGTAGTAAATCTCTCACATCCTACCACTCTGGCTCTGCTTCCTTCACTGACTCCTCTTTTCATGCCAACCACTAAACATAGGTAGTTCCCATACTACTTGCCATTCTTCTAAAAACCTGAACAACATAGATATTTCCCAGTCACTCCAATCATAATTTAATTCTGTCTAAATTCCTTTTCCCCCCAATCTCCTCCATTCCCAGGCTTCAACTAAGGTCTTTTAAGCAAATAATCCTCCCTCTAGAATCTAGTGACTAGATACTATCAAATCCATGGGCAAAAGAGATGCTCAGAGTTCGGGTCTGCATGAATTCAAGGATCTGAATTCCCAGAGGTATAATGTAGGCCTTCAATGAAATACAGTGAAATGACTTCTGAAGTTTATCTCTGGCTTCATTCTGTTTTCCCAAGCTCCAAACCTGCTATCTTCAACTGCCTACTAACCTTTTCCACTTAGATACATTCTGCCTGTCTCCTCCATCCTAGAAAACACAAACAAAATCCCATAGCACTTGGAGTACTCTGAACTTAATTTTAATACTCAATGATACATTTTAAAATCTTAGAAAATAATCATAGTAACCTTTAAGAAATTCAAGCACAATAAAATTATAGGCCTTGACCAAGAAAAATCCAGATTATTCCACTTCTAATAGCTTAAACATCTCTCTTAAAAACAAGCAGGTGGTTCAACGACCATACCAATAGAATTTTAATAACGTATCTGGAAACACATACAGTGTCCTATATAAAAACACCATAATTAGAAATTCAAAGCCTATTACTAGTTATAAAACATGAACAAGTAAAATCCATCTGACAAAGAAAATAAATAAGACTAAATATTAACAACAAATAACTAAGTAACAATAACTATGCCTGTATGCATGTTTTAGTTTATATACAGAATGTACTCCGACAATACAGAGTACATATTCAGTCATTTAGCCTTGCTCCACCGAAAGACCTCATTGTAAACACACTACTGAAACAAAAGAGGTCTCAAGCAAACAGAACAAACTGCTGACATAAGTGTGGCACTGACGTATCTGTCTATTTGCGTTCAGTTGCTAGGATTCAGTGTGTCCATTTTTCTCTAAGCTTTAAAACATGCAACTCTTTAATATCATGAAAATTCTAAAGTTAAATAAAAGGCTGAAGAACTGCTGGATATGTATTTAAAATATTTCAAATTCAAATCTCTAATTTCTTGAAACATTCATGTTATTCCTTATGGTAAAACCAAATATAAGTGAAATTTTTAATTTCTCTACCAAAAACAACAAAAACTCTACTTCAAAAAAAAAAAATGAAATGAAAAGAACTTCAAACTTTCAAATTACTACCAGAGAATAAAATTTTTCATTTCAGAAGCTTTTTTTAATTTGTATAAAAGTACATATTTTGCATTATTCAAAAAAGGAAATTAGGTGGTGATCTGAGTAAATTCCTAAAAAATTTCCAATAAACATAAACTTTGCCTTTAGAATTATAATCTTAAAATTATGTTAATCAATAAAATACTAAGAAATAAACTGAACTGTATAACCCAGCCATATGATCTGTGAGAAGAGGCAACAAGAAATCTGTTAGGCAAATCAAACAGAAACAATGGCAATTCCAGAATTATTTTTCATTGTACCACAAACTTTCATCCTATCCCAAATTATGGGTCAGTGAGAAAGTTTCCCCAGGAACTTCTATCTTCTCTCGGTCTAGAGCCCAAGTCTGATGCATCAAATAGTTTTGAAATACCTTGATCTGGCTGGCAGATAAACCAATCAAATTTTCAGTAAAACCTTTAGAAGACCAATATTTAATATTAAATGAACACAGCATTTAACAATATCACTTCACATTCCCCACTGGCTTTCAACTATTTAAATATTTTTCAAATTTCATATACTTTCAGATACTTCACACTATATGTCAAGATTCAAATATTTCAAGTCAATTCAATATAATTTATAAGTTTACTACAACTTTGTTACTATTTAAATAAACATTCAGGAAGTCACAAATTAATTTTCTATCTAAATTTTATTTTCTTCAGTACCTGCCAATTAATATTCTTCACAAATCAGAATTTCATTTTAGTAAAAAGCACTCTAAATTATCTTACCTTTTATTCCATATGTCTGGCTTTTCTCATATTTATGAGTAATACAAGGATATTTGAGAGATATTTTAGTCAAATTTAACAAAATCACTATCAAAGAAAGAAATATAAGTGACTTCAAACAATAAGCATATGTTAGGGATAATTTTATTTTAAAAATTATTTTAAATAAAAGAATGACCATGTACAAGTTCATATAACTGGCTTATTTTTAAGCAAACTAGCTGTTTAGGTATTTTATAATTTAAAGTAGAAGTGAAGGTAAATCAGTCTTTTATCTTCCTCTTTAAATTTTAATTGATGAAAAAAACAACAACAAACCTAGATGGTTTCTTAGGTTTTAAAAGTGAGAATAATATCTCAATTGAATATAAATTATTCCCAAGAAAGAAAACCTTCCTTTTATATCTTAAAAACTGACCACTCTTTCAAAATCCCAAATTAATTCCAGGCTTAAACAGCTTCTACTAATCATTGACATTATTTTCTTTATAATTTCAGCACTAAGTTATATACTCTATAGCAGGGAGGTTATAAAATACTGTGGATGCCCCCAAATCAGCTCTTCTTTAAATTAAATATTTGTCATTAGCACTTAGGTGTTAAGAATACAGAATCAGAGAAAAGCATATAAGGTCCAAGGAATTCAAATGGATAACTCATATCCCTGCTAGATAGGAAAAATGTTTAAACACACACACACACACACACACACACACACACACAGAATTTTATTAGGCAATGAAAAGATTGCTGGAAGAAGTTAGGTATAAACTTAATATGGATGCAGAACTTCCCCTACTTATATCAAACTAAAATATTTGATCATTTAAATCATATAGGCAAGAAGCAAATATAGGTGAAAATCTAAGCTCATTTCTGGGGTATGAACATTTTTCAGCAACTATTAAAGGGCTTAAGTTCACCTATATCACAAATAGAATCACTCCAGCTACATGCAGCCTACGTCCTGCTTCACAGTAAAAAATCTATGACCAATGAGAAACTTCAAGTCATTTAGAATGGTAACTAAAACCTACTTGAGATTTCAACCTCAGTATACTTAAAAGTGATAATCCTAAACTATTGGGTATTATATATATATAAAACCTCAATTCATGAAAGATGAGAAAAAAATGTTCCCTTAGTGACTTGCTGTCTTCCAAGACTAGAAAAGTATAAAGTAAAAAAGCATGTAACAAGTAAATCAAACACATAGTAGGTGACGGTAGGTTTTAGTACATCCATGTCCAGTTCCAGTTGGGGTGGGGTGATAATAATTAATACAACTATTTTCAAACTTTAATAATTTGATATTATCTAGCAAAATTGCAGACAGACATACCCTATAACCTACCAAGTGCATCCAGGATAAACACGGCAGAGAAAGTATCATACATGTGCACCAAATACATGTAGAGAATTGAAATTACATGAAGTATGCTTTCTGAGATAATGAAATTAGACTAGAAATCAATAACAAAAAGGTAACTGAAAACTCCAAAAAACTCAGAAGTTATACAATGTCTAACTAAGCTGTGGTTCAAAGAGGAAATGAAAATAGTCTGAACTAAATAAAAATTAAGATACAACATATCAAAATTTATGGCCTACAGATAGGGTAGTGTTTAGAGGGAAAGGTAAAACACTAAATGCTTATATTAAAAAAGGAACTCTAAAATCAATAATCTAAGCTTCCACCTTCACTAGAGAAAGGACAAAATAAACCTAAACCAAGCAAAAAATAATGTAATAATGATATCAGACATCAATGAAAGTGATAATAAACACAGAAAATTAATTAAATCAAAGCTTGTTCTTTGAAAATATTTTTTAAAAACTGATAAACCAAGGGAGGAACCAAGATGGCGGCATAAGTAAATGCCTGTACTTGCTGCCTCCCACAACCACATCAAAATGACAACTGAAACCCTAACTGGTTTGGCTCAGTGGATAGAGTGTTGGCCTGCAGACTGAAGGGTCCCAGGTTGGATTCCAGTCAAGGGCATGTACCTTGGTTGCAGGCACATCCCCAGCAGGGGGTGTGCAGGAGGCAGCTGATCAGTATTTCTCTCTCATTGATGATTCTAACTCTCTATCCCTCTTTCTTCCTCTCTGTAAAAAAAAAAAAAATCGATAAAATATATCTAAAAAATTATAACTACAATACAGAACAATTATCATCCAGAACCACACAAAGCTGGCTGAGTGGAAGTACTACAACTAGAGAGGTAAAGAAGAAAGTGCATTGAGACTGGTAGGAGGTGCAGAGGCGCAGAATGGGCTGGTCCAGCACCGAGTGTGCCACTTGTATAATTGGGAGGGAGATCACCTCTTTGGAGGGTGCCTGGAGGAGCAAGGAGTCCCAGCCCCACACCAGACCCCCAGCTCTTCCCTAAAGCTGGGGAAATAAGTTCCTACCGGCACTAAGGACTATGGACTGTAAAAACCAGTGCGTACTGGGGCTGAATGACACACAGGCTGCTAGAGACTGAGTTGCTCCTTTTAAAAGGCTGGCACACTAAACTGAGTTTACAAGCTCCGGCTCGCTCTGAGCTCCAGTGCCGGGCGAGGCTCTGGGGGACCCAGACAGATACAAGGAGAAACTGGACTGTTTGGCATCAGGGCAAGAACATGGGGTAGCTTTCTTCCAGAGAGATGTGATAGCAGCGGTCATTGTTTCCGGGCTAGGACCTCCTCGGTGCAGGGCTGACTGGCAGACATTTCTGTTCGCTCTGCCCTGGAGATTCCCTGAGATGCCGCCCCACCCAATTTACAACCCCACCCAAACTGTGCACAGTGGCTTTTTATATGAATGGCCTGTCCTTTCTCAGCCTAAAACCTGTCAAACAAGCTGAAGCTGTGGCAGGGAGCCCCAAACTTATCAATAAAAGTTCCAAGGCCCACACCAGCACTGGCACCAGCACCAGCACCAGCCTGATTTGTTTCACAGCTGGGCCTCCTCTGGCCATTTCCAAACCTGATTCAAAGAGGAGGAATCTGCAGCTCTCTCTGT
The DNA here is from genome assembly GCA_011751065.1 of Lasiurus cinereus. Classification (NCBI taxonomy): domain Eukaryota; kingdom Metazoa; phylum Chordata; class Mammalia; order Chiroptera; family Vespertilionidae; genus Lasiurus; species Lasiurus cinereus. Next base: position 2,925,673 of record JAAGEH010000135.1, read on the forward strand.
AGTCCTGCTGGGTGGCCCTAGGTAGTGGCTGCCTTTGCACCTCTTTGAAAATTCAAAAGCCAGTGTTACCCACTGGTCAGTGAGAGACCATACCAGATTACAACTCTACACATCCATAAGTGACACACTCGAGGGGCAGACTCAGTGAGCACCAAAGCCCCACTGAAGCAAGTCCTGCACTATAAGGGTGTCTCCTGCACAGCAGCTCTTCCACTGTAGTTGTAGCTGATCCCCACATTCAATTGTCCTGGGGGTCAATTCCTCCCAGTGATACCAACAGCAATCAAGGCTCAACAAGATTGTGCACACAGTCCACAAAGAGGTGCACCTAGTATGTCCAACTCAGGTGATTGGGGAGGCTGAACCACTGGGCCCTATAGGACACAAGGCTGCTCTATCAACTCAAGGAGCTACACAATACATAGAAATAAACACAGGGAAGCAGCCAAAAGGCAGAGACAAAGAAACATGTCACAAGTAAAAGAAAACAACTGGATATGGAGTTCAAAACCACAGTTATAAGTTTACTCAAGAATCTTCTAGAAACCTCCAAGGAACTTAGTGAGACCTTGAAGGATCTTAGTGAGAATGCCAGAAAAATGGAAAAGGACCAGTCAGAAACTAAGCATACACTGACTGAAATAAAGAATAATATACCAGGATTCAACAGTAGACTAGAGGATCCCAAGAATCAGTTAGTTATTTGAAATACGAGGAAGCAAAAAGCACCCAACCAGAAGAGCAAAAAGAAAAAAGAATCCAAAAATACGAACATAGTGTAAGTATCCTCTGGGAAAACTTCAATTGCACCAAAATCCGAATTATAGGGGTGCCAGAAGAAGAGGGAGAGCAAGATACTGAAAACCTAATGACAGAAAACTTCTCCTGCCTGACAAAAAAAAAGAGACTTATAAGTCCAAGAAGCACAGAGAACCTCAAACAAGAGGAATCCAAAAAGGACCATACCAAGACACATCATAATTAAAATGCCAAGGGCAAAAGACAAAGAGAGAATCTTGAAAGCATCAGGAAAATAAAACAGTTAATTACCTAAAGGGAGTACCTATACGATTGTCAGCTGATTTCTCAAAAGGCCAGAAGGAAGTGGCAAGAAATATTAAAAATGATGAATATCAAGAACCTACAACCAAGAATACTATACCCAGCAAAGCTATCATTTAGAAGTGAAGGTCAGATAAAGAGCTTCACAGACAAGAAAAAGCTAAATGAATTCATCTCCATGAAACCAGTATTATATGAAATGCTGAAGGGTATTCTTTAAGAAGAGGAAGAAAAAAAACGTAAAGATTAAAAAATTATGAACAACAAAGTGACAACAAATACATATCTGTCAACAAGTGAATCTAGATGAGATCCAAGATGGCGGCATAGGTAAACACCTACACTGCTGCCTCGCACAACAATTTCAAAACTACAACTAAAAGACAGAACGGACATCATCCAGAACCACAGGAGAGCTGGCAGAGTGTAAGTTCTACAGCTAGAAGGAAAGAGAGGGGCTCACGGAGACCCAGAGGAGCTGCAAAAATCGAGGTACTGAGACGCGCGCTGAGAGAGCGGGTGCCGGAGTGCCTGGCTGGCTTTCTCTGGCGGGAGGGAAACGGAGACTCCCAACGGCATTGAACCCCTTATTTTACGACACTAAACCCCAGATCCAGCGAAACTCATACGGGGGGAGTTTGGACTGTGAAAAGGGAGAGGTGCACAGAAATTTAGGGGAGTCGCAGAAGATCAGGTCTGGTCTCACGCGGACGGTGCTGCGCGCAGGACAGATTGCTGATTGTGCCGCTGGCTTTCGCGAGTGGGCGGGAGACAGACTCTCTGAACTGTGCCACTTCTGACTCCACTAAGCCCCTGTTTCGGGTGAAACCCTGGGGACCTAGACTCGTGTGGTCCTGGTGCACAGGGGAGCTGGAAAGGCAGTGGTTAGAGGCACTGCGGGTGCGCGTGCGCATAAGGACCGCTCCAGCGATTACCCAGTCACGTGAGACTCAGGGGCCGTGGAGGGCGGGGCCGACTGGAAGGCAAGGCGGTCCCTTAAGCCCTGAGACTCCACCCCTCCTAAGCTCAACAGAGGCTTCTTCGGTTTTGCATCTGGTATCATAAGGCTGAATCCAACACAGAAGTTTCCCCGGCATAGTGAAAATGCCGAAACAAGGGAAGGGATCACAAACAAAAGAAATGGAGAAAAAAAAAAAAAAACGACTGGATATAGAGTTCAAAACCACGCTTGTAAGGTTTTTCAAGAATATGCTAGAAAAGATGGATAAATTTAGTGAGACCCAAGAGGAGATGAAAAAGGACCAACTAGCGATACAAAAGAGCCAACTAGAGATGCAAAAGGTCCTACTAAAGATAATAAAGGTACAAATAGAAATTAAACATACACTGACTGAAATAAAAAATATTATACAGAGTCCTAACAGCAGACTAGAGAAAGGCAAGAATTAAGTAAAAAATTTGAAATATAAAGAAGCAGACAACATTCAACTGGAAAAGCAAGAAGAGAAAAGAATCCAAAAATGTGAACATAATGTAAGGAAACTCTGGGATAGCTTTCAGCGTACCAACATCAGAATTGTGGGGGTGCCAGAAGGAGAGAGAGAGCAAGATACTGAAAACCTGTTTAAAGAAATAATGACTGAAAACTTCCCACATCTGGTAAAAGAAATAGACTTACAAGTCCAGGAAGCACACAGAACCCCAAAGAAAAGGAATCCAAAGAGGACTACACCAAGACACATCATAATTAAAATGCCAAGAGCAAAAGAGAAAGAGAGAATATTAAAAGCAGCAAGAGAAAAACAGTTCATTACCTACAAGGGAGCAGCCATACGACTGTCAGCTGATTTCTCAACAGAAACGATGCAGGCCAGATGGGAGTGGCAAGAAATATTCAACGTGATGAATAGCAAGAACCTACAACCAAGAATAATCTATCCAGCAAAGCTAACATTCAGAATTGAAGGGCAGATAAAGAGCTTCACAGATAAGAAAAAGCTAAAGGAGTTCATCAACTCCAAACCAGTATTATATGAAATGCTGAAAGGTACTCTTTTAGAAGAGGAAGAAGAAAAAGGTAAAAGCCAAAAAATTATGAACAACAAATACATATTTATCAACAAGTGAATCTAAAAATTAAGTGAATTAAAAATTTGATCAACAGAATAAACTGGTGAATATAATAGAATCAGGAGCACAGAAAGGGAGTGGACTGATAATTCTCAGGGGGGAAGGGGTGAGGGGTGTACAGGGAGAGACTGGACAAAAATCATACACCTATGGATGAGGTCAATGGGAGGGAGCTAAGGGCAGAGGGAGTGGTGGGAGCTGGGTGGAGGGGTGCTATGGAGGGGAAAAAAGAGAAACAAATGTAATAATCTGAATAATAAAGATTTAATTTAAAAATAAAAAATAAAAAAATAAAAAAAAACCCACAAGTGAATCTAAAAATCAAATGAATAAAATAACCTGATGAACAAAATAAACTGGTGAATGGAATAGAATCAGGGGCATGGAAATGGAACAGACTGACGATTCTCAGAGGAAAAGGAGTATGGGTGTGTGTGTGGGAAGATATTAGACCAGGATCTTATGTGCATGTATGCAATATCTATGGACATAGACAATAGGGTGGCAAGGGCCTGGGATGGGGTGGGAACTGGGTGGAATGGAGCTATGGGGTAGGGGTAGGGGTGGGGGATGGGAGGACATCTGTAATAATCTCAACCATAACTATTTAAATAAATAAATAAATACTGATAAACCTCTAACAAGACTATCAGAGGGGGGAAAAATAGAGAAGACACTTTACCAACAATAGGAATAAAAGAGGGAAATCATTATAGACACCACAGATACTAAAAGGATAACAAAAGAATACTACAAACAACACTATGCATATAAATTTAGACAACTCAGATGAAATAGACCAATTCCTTGATAATTATAGAATATCAAAGCCCACCAATGATTAAACAGAAACCCTGAATAATCTTAAAATTTCGAATAAGTTGAATATATGGTTTAAGACTTTCCAAAGTGAAAATAAAAAGGGTCTGGTTTCAGATGATATCACTAGCAAATTCTATTTAACATTTAAAAAAATAAATATAATTCTAAATATTCTCCTCTGAAAATAGAAGGAACACTTCCCAACTGATTTAGAGGCCACCAATACACCGATATCAAAATCAGACAAAAACAGCTAAGACTGGTTTGGCTCATTAAAGACAGCATTGGCCTGCAGACTGAAAGGTCCCAGGTTGGATTCCAGTTAAGGACATGTACCTTGGTTGCGGACACATCTCCCGAGGGGGATGTGCAGGAGGCAGCTGATAGATGTTTCTCTCTCATTGATGTTTCTAGCTCTCTGTCCCTCTCCCTTCCTCTCTGTAAAGAATCAATAGAATGTATTAAGAAAAAAAAAATCAGACAAAAACAGTACAAAAGAAAACTACAGACCTATATCCCACGTCAACACTGGCGCAAAAATCAACAAAATATTAAGAAATCAAATCCAGCAATATATAAGAAAAATACACACCACAACCAATTGCAATTTAAGCCAGCAATGCAAAGCTGGTTCAATATTCAAAAATCATTCAATATAACATACTACATTAACAGTCTAATGGAAAAAAAAAAGAGACATATGATTATATCCCTTGACACAGAACAGCATGTGGTAACAATGAACTCTCACCAAACTAAGAACAGAAAGGAGCTTCCCAAACCTAATTAAGAACATCTATAAAAAAGCTACAGTCAACATCATATTTAATGTTGAAAGTCTGAATGCTTTCATGTTAGAATGGGAAACAAGGAAAAGATATTAATTCTCACCACTTATTCAGCATGGTTCTGGAAATACTAGAAAAGGAAGAAATAAAACTGTCCCTCTTCATAGACAACAATATTGTTTAAACACTAAATATCCATATAACCAATAATCAAATTTAATAAGATCACATACACAAAACAATTATCTTTCTAAATATTTGCAATGGATAATTAAAAACCAAAATTTTAAAAAATACCACTTACAATAGTTCCAAAAAATAAAATATATGTAAACCTAATGAAAGGTGTACAGGATTTATATGCTGGAAATTACAAAATACTGATGAAGAAAATCAAAGAAGACCTAAATAAATGAAGAAATACTGCATGTTCATAGATTGGAAGACTAACATAATAAAAATGTCAATTCTAACAAATTGATTCTACACGATTTTGTTGTAGTTAGTTCTTAGTTTATTTTGTACATCAGATTTCACACAAATGAAATCATATGGTACCTGTCTTTCTCTGACAGGCTTATTTCACTTTGCATAATATTTTCTAAGGTCCATCCATGTTGTCACAAAAGGTAAGATTTCCTTCCTTTTTATAGCCACGTACCCATTGTGCATATATTCTTTCCAATTAGTATTTTGGGCTTCTATAATATATTCCCAGAAGTGGATCATAAGGCAGTTCCATTTTTAATTTTTTTTAATTCTCACCCGAGGATATATTTTTATTGATTTTAGAGAGGGGAAAAGAGAGAGAAAGTAAAAAAGATCAGTTGCCACCCAAATGCACCAAACCAGGGATTAAACCCAAAACCTAGGCATGTGCCCTGAAGGTGAAATGAATTCACAACCTTTTGGTGTATGGGATGATGCTCCAATTAACTGAGCACACAGTCAGGGCATTTTTAATTTTTGAGGTAACTTCATACTGCTTTCCATAGTGGGTGCATCTATCTGCATTCCTGATTCTACAGGTTTAATGTAATTATAATAAAAATACCAGTCAAAAATTTTTGTAGACATACACAAGCTGATTCTAAAATCTGTATGGAAAGACAAGGGAACTATTTTGAAAAAAGAAAAAGTTGGAAAATTCACATTATACAATTTTATGATAATCAAGGCACTGGTACTGGCAAAGGGAAAGATACATTGATTAATGGGACAGAACAGAAAAAAACAGAAATAGATTCATATAAATATAGCAAATTGATTTTTGACAAAAGGTGCCAAGGCCATTCAATGAATGAGAATTTTTCTAACAAATGATGTTAGAACAATTGGACATCTATTCACAGAATGAAAGAAAAATAAATTGCCTCATGGCTTCCCATTAGAATGCAATTAGAATGAAATATAAGTGTTAGCATGATAGTCTAGACTCTAGGCCCTGTATGATCCACATTCTTCTTACCTCTCCTACCACTCTCCAGCCACCCAGCTTTCATTCTACAAGCTCTTTCTCATGACAGGACTTTGCCTTTGCTAGTCCTTCTGCCTGGAATGTTCTTCCTCCAGATCTTACATAACTAGCTCCTTTATCACTTTCATGTGTCAGTTAAAACGTTCCCTCTTCAAAGAGGCTTTTTTTCCCTGACCACTGTACCTCAAGATACTAGTGTCCTTTCTTCCCATATTCTGTTTTACTTTCTTCATGCATCACAGTACTTAGAACTACCTTAAGTTGTTTCACTGCTTTTATTTTCTACTACAGGCCTAGTGCACGAAATTCATGCACAGATAGGATCCCTAGGCCTGGCTTGTGAGCAGGGCTGATCAGGGTTTTCAGGCTGCTGGCCAGGGCCTCCCTTCTCCAGCTGCCAGCTGCCGCCCAGGGCCTTCCTTCATTCCACGCCACCCCTTGGGGGTCAGCGCACATTATAGTGAGCGATCGAACTCCTGAACCCCTGGTTGAACTCCCGAGGAGACAACCTGCATATTAGGCATATATTGCCAGTGCACGTTATATGTACCAGATGGTCAGACAGACATATGGTCAGTCACTTAACCTTTTATATATATAGACTAATGTGCTAGAAATTATTTTAAAGCTCCATCACAGTACTAATCACAATACCTAAAAGAAAACCTGGAACATTTGATTGTGCTCAATAAATATTATTAAATAAAGAAAGATGACATTTAAGCTGGATTACAGGGAGGGAAGGAATTGACCTTGTTAAAAGGAACAAACAGAGGAGAAAAAGAAATCAAACAAGTTTTATACAGAGCATCCATAAGTTGCAAGTTTCCCTGAAGATTTTAGTGTTTTTATTAATCTGATACGCAAATAAACTTTTAATCATCCCTCGTCTTTTCTTGAACACTTCCATTGGCATGCAAATCATTCTCACAAACTAACCATGCCTGATTCAAGCAACTTTTTTTTTTTTAAGAGAGAAAGGGAGAGGGAGAAAGAGATAGAAACATCAATGATGAGAGAGAAACATTGATTGGCTATCTCTTGGCACACCTACATTGGGGATCAAGTTGTAGCCAGGGCATGTGCCCTGACAGGGAATAGAACTATGATCTCCTGGTTCACAGATCAACATTCAACCACTAGCCATGCCAGCAAGGCAAGCAACTTTAAATGACCAAAAGACTTTCTTGCCCTGGTTGATGTGGCTCAGTTGGTTGAGCCTTGTCCAGTGCACTGAAAGATCTCTGGTTCAATTCCCCATCAAGGCATATGCCTAGGTTGCAGGCTCAATCCCCATTTGGGGTGCATGCAGGTGGCAGCCAACCAATGTTTCTCTCTCTCCCTCTCCCTTCCTGTCTCACTAAGCCAATAAAACATATGTTTTTAAAAGACTTTCTCATACTAATCCAATAACTGTCTCTTATTTATACACATTAGTCTTAGTTCTGACCACAAAAGTTCTCACAAAAATAGGAAGTTTAATATCTATCTCATGTGGCAGGCTATCAGACAGTTAAGACAGCTATCCTCTCCTAAATGTAATTTTTTTAAAAAGGGAAACATTATTGACGTGCTTGCTGGGTTCTGGGCTCAGAACTCTATATGAATTATGTATTTACTCCTCGCAACTATGATAAAGTTAGTATGACTGTGCCTATCTTATAATTAAGAAAACTGAGGCCTAGATTAGGTTATTCACCTAGATTATCAAGGTAGAAAATGAATTCAAACACAAAACAGTCCAATTCCAGAGCCTATATTTTTAACTGTAAGCCTCACTCTGTACATTTCTCCCACGCTTTCTATAATTTGTACTATGTCACTATGTGAAAATCCCTCAGATAGCCATGTTAAGGCAAAGAACTTGACCCAGTATCTTCTCTTTAATTGATAAGGGCAATATTGATATTCATGTGTTTATAAGAGACATAAGTTGCAAGACTTAATAAGAGGATAAGTAGTGTAAAGATTAGCACTTCTCCGCAAATAACAACTTATCTTTCCTTTTTTATGACCTAGTTCTTCTTTGTTCAGCATAAACTCCACATTGAAATAATTTCCACTTCTGAGCACACTATTTCAATACTCCTCTCTATTCTGTTTACTTGATTTTCCCTTCCTAAACAGCCATTCCTCCACTTCAGCAGAGAGAGGTATCTTGTGTCTTTTAAAAAGCCAATTGTGTTGGGTATATTTTATTTGCCCCTCCAGATTCATTTTCCACTCCACTCTGTTCCATGCCTCCAGGAGGCTGACCTGAAAAGACTGGATTAACAGTCTCTTTTGCCCTATCTTCTAGGTGGATTCAGCCAAAGGAAGACACTGTTAGGAGACTTAGGACAAGAGTGAGCCTGGGGTATTTAATCCCCCAGCTCACAAATAAAGTCATCTCTTGTTAGTAACATAGCCTCTACCAGAGGCAATGGACCTTTATACAACTATCCTCTGAGTCTTGACAATTACTCACCATCTCTGTCCTTATGTCTACTAGAGGCCTGGTGCATGAAATTCATGCATGAGGGGACTGTGTCCCTCAGCCCAACCTGCACCCTCTCCAATCTGGGACCCCTCAAAAGATGTCCAACTGCCTAGATCGGGCCTAAACAGGCAATATCTTGGTAGGATCTGGCCTAAATAGGCAATCCAATATCCCTCTCACAATCCAGGACTGCTGGCTCCCAACTGCTCACCTGACTGTCTTCCTGATTGCCCCTAACAGCTTCTGCCTGCCAGCCTGATCACCGTCTAACCACTTCCCAGCTAGCCTGAATGCCCCTAACTTTCTCCCCTGCAGGCCTGGTTACCCCTAACTGCCCTCCCCTGCAGGCCTGGTTCCCCCAACTGCCCTCCCCTGCAGGTCTGGTCCCCCTAACTGCTCTCCCCTGCAGGCCTGGGTCCCCCGCAACTGCCCTCTCCTGCAGGCCTGGTCACCCCTAACTTCGCTCCTCTGCCGGCCTGGTCACCCCTGACTTCCCTCCCCTGCAGGCTTGATCACCCCCAACTGCCCGCCCTTGTAGGCCTAGACCCTCCCAAATGTCCTCCCTGCTGGCCTGATTGCTAACAACTGCCCTCCCCTGCTGGCCTGATCCCTCCCAACTGCCCTCCCCTAATGACCATCTTGTGGTGGCCATCTTGTGTCCACATGGGGGCAGCCATCTTGTGTGTTGGAGTGATAGCCAATTAGCATATTACTCTTTTATTAGATAGGATAGGATAGAGGCCTGGTGCACAGGTGGGGGCCAGCTGGTTTGCCCTAAAGGGTGTCCTGGATCAGAATGGTGGCTCCCTTGGGGTGTGGGGTGGCCTGGGTGAGGGGCCTGTTGTGGTTTGCAGGCCGGCCTCACCCCCCGGTGAACCAAGTGGAGGTCCTGGTATCTGGGATTTATTTATCTTCTATAATTAAAACTTTGTAGCCTTCAGTGGAGACCAGGGCAGGCCAGGAACTTGGCTTCCGCCATCACTGGGGAAACCCAAGCTCCTGTTCACTCTGTGGCCACAGCCATTTTTACTGGGATTTATTTATCTTCTATAATTGAAACTTTGTAGCCTTGAGGAGAGGCTGGGCCAGCCAAGGTATGCAGGAAGCTTAGCTTCCTCCATTGTTAGGGAAACACAAGACTCCTATTCGCTCAATGGCTCTAGCCATCTTGGTTGGGTTAATTTGCATACTTAGTCCTGATTGGCTGGTGGGCGTAGCTTGTGAGTATGGTGGGGAGGTACGGTCAATTTGCATAGTACTCTTTTATTATATAGGATTGTTGCTCACCAGATTCTTTATCATCCCATGTTAGTTTCCCTAAATTCTTCCCACTTTTTTTTATGTCACCCTTTCATTAAACTCTCCCAAGTTTACCCATTTGAGTGTATTGTCTATTTTCTGTACGGCCCTGTGGCTAGGGCTGACACAGCACCACTCTCCCTAACACTTCTCTGTATTTTGTTTATACTTTCCTCTCAATTTTGCTTTAAACTGCTCTTTTAAAAAAGTCTTAATAAAAATAAAATTTAACTAAATGAGGACCCTAAATATTACACACAAAAAAAGTTTAGAATAAGCAAATTCAGGAAAGCTTCAGGATACAAAATCAACACATAAATTAGTTATATTTCTATACACTAACAATGAACAATTCAAAAATGAAATTAATCCTGGCCAGGTGTGGCTCAGTGGTTGAACATCTACCTAGAAACCATGAGGTCACCAATTCCCTAGTCAGGGCATATGCCCAGGTTACTGGCTCAATCAGTAGGAGCCCTGTAGCTGACAGCCAGAAAATCAATGATTCTCTCTCATCATTGATATTTCTATCTCTTTCTTCCGCTCCCTTCCTCTCTGAAATATATATATATTTCAAGTGCAGGTGAGAACGTGAAGGAAAAGGAACCCTCGTGCACTGCTGGTGGGAATCCAGACTGGTGCAGTCACTGTGGAGAACAATATGGAGTTTCCTCAAAAAACTAAAAATGGAACTCCCATTTGACCCAGTGAATATATCCTCAGAAACTAGAAACATGAATCAGAAAGTATATATGCACCCCTATATTTATAATGGCACAATTCACCATAGCTAAGATTTGGAAACACTCTGAGTACCCATCAGCAGATGAGTGGATTAAAAAACTGTGGTACATCTACACAATGGAATACTACGCTGCAGTAAAAAAAGAAGAAATTCTTACCATTAGCAACAGCATGGGTGGAACTGGAGAGCATTAGGTTAAGCAAAATAAACCAGTCAGAGAAAGATAAATATCATATGATCTCACTCATTTTTGGAATATAATGAACAACATAAACTGATGAACAAAAAACAGATCCAGAGACAGAGAAACATCAATCAGACTGTCAAACCTCAGAGGGAAGGTAGGGGATGGTAGGGATAAGGGGTAGAGATCAACCGAAGGTCTTATATGCATGCATATAAGCCTAACTAATGGATAAAGACAACAGGGGTTGAGGGAATAAGTAGGAGGTGGGAGGGCAATGGGGTGATAAGAACACATATGCAATACCTTAATCAATAAAGAAAAAAAAGAGGTGAAAGACTTATATAATGAAAACTACAAAAGGCTTCTGAAAAAATTAAAACACAAATAAATAGAAAGATATCTGATATTAATGGACTATAAGACTTATTATTTTTTAATTAAATCTTTATTATTCAGTTTATTACATTTGTTTCTCTTTTTTCCCCTCCATAGCTCCTCTCCACCCGGCTTCCACCCCTCCCTCTACCCTTACCTCCCTTCCGTTGACCTCATCCATAGGTGTATGATTTTTGTGCAGTCTCCTCCTGTACACCCCTCACCCCTTTCCTCCTGAGAATTATCAGTCCACTCCCTTTCTGTGCTCCTGATTCTATTATATTCACCAGTTTATTCTGTTCATCAAATTTTTAATGCACTTAATTTTTAGATTCACTTGTTGATAGATATGTATTTGTTGTTCATAATTTTTTGTCTTTTACCTTTTATTTTCTTCCTCTTCTTAAAGAGGATCTTTCAGCATTTCATATAATACTGGTTTGGAGTTGATGAACTCCTTTAGCTTTTTCTTCTCTGTGAAGCTCTTTATCTGCCCTTCAATTCTGAATGATAGCTTTGCTGGATAGAATATTCTTGGTTGTAGGTTCTTGCTATTCATCACGTCGAATATTTCTTGCCATTCACGTCTGGCCTGCATCATTTCTGTTGAGAAATCAGCTGACAGTCGTATGGGTGCTCCCTTGTAGGTAATGAACTGTTTTTCTCTTGCTGCTTTTAATATTCTCTCTTTGTCTTTTGCTCTTGGTATTTTAATTATGATGTGTCTTGGTATGGTCCTCTTTGGATTCCTTTGTTTGGGGTTCTGTGTGCTTCCTGGACTTGTAAGTCTATTTCTTTTACCAGATATGGGAAGTTTTCAGTCATTATTTCTTTAAATAGGTTTTCAGTATCTTACTCTCTCTCTTCTTCTGGCACCCCCACAATTCTGATGTTGGTACGCTTGAAGCTGTCCCAAAGGCTCCTTACATTATCTTCACATTTTTGGATTCTTTTCTCTTCTTGCTTTTCCAGTTGAGTGTTTTCTGCTTCTTTATATTTCAAATTTTTTACTTGATTCTTGCCTTCCTCTAGTCTGCTGTTAGGACTCTGTATAATATTTTTATTTCAGTCAGTGTCTCCAGTTGGTCCTTTTTCGTCTCCTCTTGGGACTCGCTAAATTTATCCATCATCTCTAGTTGGATCTTTTGCATTTTTAGTTGGTCCTTTTGCATCTCCTCTTTGGACTTGATAAATTTGTCCATCTTTTCTAGCATATTCTTGAAAAACCTTATAAGCATGGTTTTGAACTCTATATCCAGTCGTTTTTTTCCCTCCAATTCTTTTGTTTGTGATCCCTTCCCTTGTCTCGGCATTTTCACTATGCCAGGGAAAATTCTGTGTTGAATTCAGCCTTATGATACCAGACTTGCAAAACCGAAGAAGCCTCTGTTCAGCTTGGGAGGGGTGGAGTCTCAGGGCTTAGGGGACCGCCTTGCCTTCCAGCCGGCCCCGCCCTCCACGGCCCCTGAGTCTCACATGACTGGGTAATGGCTGGAGCGGTCCTTTTGCGCACGTGCGCGCATTGACTCTAGACCGTTGCCTTTCCAGCTCCCCTGCGCACCAGGACCACACGAGTCTGGGTCCCCAGGGTTTTGCCCGAAACAGGGGCTTAGTGGAGTCAGAAGTGGCACAGGTGGGAGGGTCTGTCTCCCGCCCACTCGTGAAAGCCAGCGGCACAATCAGCAGTCTGTCCTCTGCGCAGTGCCATGTGTGCCACCAGGCCTCTGATCTTTTGCGACTCCCCTAAATTTCCGTGCACCTCTCCCTTTTCACAGTCCAAACTCCCCCTTGTGAGTTTCGGCTGGATCTGGGGTTTAGTGTCGTAAGATAAGGGGTTCAATGCTGTTGGGAGTCTCCGTTTCCCTCCCACCAGAGAAAACCAGCCAGGTACTCCGGCACCCTCTCTCTCCATGTGCGCATCTCCGTACCTCAGCTTTTTGTACCTCCTCTGGGTCTCTGTGAGCCCCCCTCTTTCCCTCTAGTTGTAGAATTTTCCACTCAGCCATCTTTCCTGTGGTTCTGGATGATGTCCGTTCTGTCTTTTAGTTGTAGTTTTGAAATTGTTGTGCGAGGCAGCAGTGTAGGTGTCGTCATCTTGGATTCTCCACCACAATTCTGATGTTGGTACACTTGAAGCTGTCCCAGAGGCTCCTTACATAACTTCACATTTTTGGATCCTTTTCTCTTCTTGCTCTTCCAGTTGAGTATTTTCTGATTCTTTATATTTCAAATTTTTGACTTGATTCTTGCCTTCCTCTAGTCTGCTGTTAGGTCTCTGTATAATGTTTTATTTCAGTCAGTGTATGTTTAATTTCTAGTTGGTCTTTTTTCATCTCTAGTGGATATCTTTTCCATCTCTAGTTGGTCCTTTTTCATCTCTAGTTGGTCCTTTTTCATCACCTCTTGAGTCTCGCTAACTTTTTCCAACTTTTCTAGGATATTCTTGAAAAACCTTATGAGTGTGGTTTTGAACTCTATATCCAGTCGTTTGTTTTCCTCCATTTCTTTTGTTTGTGATCTCTTCTCTTGTCTCGGCATTTTCACTATGCTGGGAGAACTTCTGTGTTGGATTTAGCCTTAAGATACCAGACTTGAAAAACTGCAATAGCCTCTCTGTTGAGCTAGGGATGGGTGGAGTCTCAGGGCATAAGGGACCACCTTGCCTTCCAGTCGGCCCCGCCCTCCATGGCCCCTGAGTCTCACGTGACTGGGTAATCGCTGGAGCAGTCCCTGTGCACGCACGCTCTCTCTCTCGAAGTGCCTCTAGACTGCTGCCCCTCTGACTCCCCTGTACTCCGGGACCACACGAGTCGGGGTCCCCAGGGTTCTGCCTGAAACTGGAGTTTAGTGGAGTCATAAGTGGCACAGTTAGGAGGGTCTGTCTCCCGCCCACTCGTGAAAGCCAGCGGCACAATCAGCAGTCGGTCCTCTGCACACAGTGCACACCACCAGCCTTTTGATCTTTTTGACTCCTCTAAATTTCCGTGCACTTCTCCCTTTTCATAGTCCAAACTCCCCGCGTATGAGTTTTGGCTGGATCTGGGGTTTAGTGTCATAGGATAAGGAGTTCAATGCCTTTGAGAGTCTCCGTCTCCCTTCCGCCAGAGAAAGCCAGCCAGGTTCTTGGGCACCCACTCTCTCCATGTGCGCATCTCCGTATCTCAGCTTTTTGCAGCTCCTCTGGGTCTCTGCGAGTCCCTCTCTTTCCTTCTAGTTGTAGAATTTCCACTCCGCCAGCTTTCCTGTGGTTCTGGATGATGTCCGTTCTATCTTTTAGCTGTAGTTTTGAAATTGTTGTGCAAGGCAGCAGTGTAGGTGTTTACCTATGCCGCCATCTTGGATTCTCAAGACTTATTATTGTTAAGATGTCAATACTACTCAAAGCAATCTATGGATTCAATGCAATCCTGTCAAAATTCCAACAATAATTTTCCTAAGTGAAATAAGTCAGTTGCAAAAAGATAAATTATATGAGGTATCTACCGTGAAATTCATACAAACAGAAGGTAGAATGATAGTTATCAGGGTATGGGGGAAGGGAGAGTTATGGTTTAATGAGTATGGGGTTTCAGTTTAGGAAGATTAAAACAGTTCTAGAGACAGGTGGTGGTGATGGTTGTACAACAATGTGAATATACTTCATGCCACTACACTGTATATTTTTTAAAAAATGGTTTAAATGGTAAATTTTATGTTACATATATTTTACTACAATAACAAATAAAGCTATGTAAGGCCCTCTTATGGTTATGCATTCCCAGAGGAAATTTATTTTATTCCTCCCCCAACTCCCTTGTGCCAAGGTCAAGATAGGCATCCCATCTCCATGGACATATTGACTTCTCATTTACCCTCACGTTGGCAGAATAGCACTTTGTGGCCTCAGCTTTATGCCGAGATTTCCTCTTAGATTCTGATTTCGGACAGACCCTAGGATTTTCTCTCTTGAGTGTAGCCATACCTAACAGAAGCAAATGTTCAAAGTCTCTAAAAATGGTCAGAAACTCAATTGAAAGCTGGTTTTATTCTACTTGCTTACCTCTTAGAATTCCTACTAAAGGAGAGCAGAATATGAGACCCCAAAATATGGCATACTGATTATTTTAGATTAAAGGTATTTGAGAAACAGCCAATGCAAGGACACTCTGTCCCTCTTTTGTCCCCTGCTGAAAGCAGAAGATAAATCTCCTATGTAAAAGGTTCCTTTCCTAGTACCTGGAGGGCAAAGGGCATCCTTATCAACAGAGTTAGGGAACTTAGAGCCAAGAAGGCTGTATAAACAAACCTTGTTATTTCTTCACCAATTTATTAACCCAAGCCCACACCCCTTTGTCTTACCAATTATTCTTTGTTGTTTCTTTGTCTCATATGTATAAAAGATTCCTGATTTTTAACATTTCTTTCAGCATCGTGTTTTTATGGGGATCCCATATATATACAAATTAAATTTTTTTCTCTCCTGTTAATTTGTCTTAAGTCAATTTAATTATTAGGCCAGCCAAGAATCTAGAAGGGAAGAAGGGAAAAAATACTACTTTCATTTCTTTTGGGGTATCAGAGATTTTTTTTTTACTCAATTTCTTTCAAAAGATGTTCTAAAATGTTTAGACCTACAGTTCAGTTGTTTCAATTGGGAGTGTTCTTATAGGCTTGTTATATATTGGAAATGGCACTTAGCACATTATGATATTTTCTGTGTACTAGCTAAGTGAATTGGGGCTAATTAATTCACTCCTCTGCCTTAGTTCTCAGCTGCAAAATAGGATTCCAATATGTAACTTCACAGTGATGTTGAGAGAAGCACATAGTGAGTACTGCATAATTATTACATCTTATAACCATCTCACCTTTCTGATCCTGAGTTACATTTTTTATTGCCTATATTCTCTTTCCACTGATATTGACATTTCTGGTAGAGAATGCAAGCATCTTTTTTGGTTGTTATTACTGACTAGAGGCCTGGTGCATGAAATTCAAGCACAGGGGAGGGGGAGGAGGTCCCTCAGCCGGGCCTGCGGGATCAAGTCTAAACCAGCAGTTGAACAATCCAGAACTGCTAGCTCCTAACTGCTCGCCTGCCTGCCTCATCACCCCTAACCACTCACCTGCCTGTCTGATTGCCCCTAACTGCCTCTGCCTGCCTGCCTAATCGCCCCAACTGCTCGCCTGCCTGCCTGATCACCCCTAACCACCTTTGCCTGCCAGCCTGATCGCTCTAACCACTCTGCCTGCCTGCATGATCACCCCTGCCTCTGCCCCTGCGACTTCATCACAGAAGGACATCTGGGAGGTCATTTGGCTGTCCAGTCTAATTAGCATATTACATTTTTATTATTATAGATTAGTGACCAAAAGTGTGAACAGTTTGCTTGATTTGGCTATGTTTGTCATGACTCTTTCAGTCTGCTAGTTGATAAGAAGTATTTACCTACATACATATTTAAGGTTAACGTGAAGCCAAAACCGGTTTAGCTCAATGGATAGAGTGTCGGCCTGTGGACTGAAAGGTCCCAGGTTCGATTCCAGTCAAGGGCATGTACCTTGGTTGCGGGCACATCCCCAGTAGGGGGCGTGCAGGATGCAGCTGATCGATGTTCCTCATCGATGTTTCTAACTCTCTATCCGTCACCCTTCCTCTCTGTAAAAAAATCAATAAAGTATATTAAAAAATAAATAAGGTTAATGTGAAGATTATGCCAGAATAACTTTGAAAATTTCTTTTTAAGGCCACATTAGTGAAATTTTTAAATTCTTTTTTTTTTTATAACAGTAAGAAACTGTCATTGAAGATTAAAGATCAATTGTTAACTTTTTGAAGGCTTTCTGGCTCTCATCCTGAAAAGACTCAGTTGCTCATTCCATAATGCTCCCATTGTACCTTATATATACTATATCACCTACCACACTGAATTACAATTATTTATTTACATTTTCTCTCTTCATTAATATGATGTTGTCCTTGCAATGTTGTCTTAGTATCTCCAGGGCCTGGCACACATAAAAGGCAATTTGTAAATACATGTTAACTCTGATCCAACTAATTTTTACTAATGTTCTACAGTGACTTTTTAGATATTTAAAATGTGCTATATCTCATGTATCCTTTTTGTTGTTCCTTTGATAAGTAATTCCATTGAATTTGAAGTTCTAGTCTCCATATACTTACTCTTAAACAAGTGAAGCAAACTGCAAACTATGGGGGGGAAATAGACAAATCCACCAGCAAAGTCAGATTTTTGTTAATCTCTCCAGTTACTGATGGGTCAAAAAGATAAATAAGTCAGTGAGGACACAGAACCTCTGACAAGGACAACCTTTATCTATGAGACAGTTAACGAACATTCAAACTAATATTTCAGGCCATATATATTATCTGCCCATAATGCAATTAAGCCAGAAATCAATAACAATAACTAGAAAACCTGCATATGATCATAAATGTTTAATAAATATCTAGACAACTCATTAGTCAAAAGAGAAATCAAAACAAAAATTAGAAAATGCTTAAGACTGGAAGATAATATTACACATAAAAATTTATAAGATTCAACTAAAACAAAATTTAGAAATAAATGTATAATTTTAAATGATACTATGAAAAAAACTCAAAATAATTTAACACCCCAATTACAAAGTTAGAAAAAGAACAAGAAAATGAATTCAAAGAATAATAATAATAATAAAATAGAAAACAAGTATCAATATGAAGAATTGGGTTTTTTTGAAAAGATTAAAAACAAACTTTTAGCAGAGTTAAGAAACAACAACAACAACAAAAAGAATATAAATGATATCAGGAATAAAGAAGATCAATGCAGGTGTGGAATAGACTAAACATAATAAAATGAGATTATTACTAAGGAAATAAATTTGAAAAGTTACATTAATTTTCTAGAAAAATACGACTTAAAAATTTCAATCAGAAGCAAATTTATATCTAAATAAGAGGCCTGGTGCACGAATTCATGCACCAGTGGGGTCCTTGGCCTGGCCTACAGGGTCAGGCTGAAACTGGCTCTCCAACATCCCCCAAGGGATCCCAGATTGTGAGAGGGTGCAGGCCCACCAGTGAACAAAGGGGGCTGAGGAGGGACACAGGAGGTCGGACAGCTGGGGAGGGACCACAAGAGGGCTCTCCAGGGCATTTCTGATCCATCTCGCTCAGTGCCAATCAGCCAGACCCCAGCAGCAAGCTAACCTACTGATCAGAGTGTCTACGCACCCTGGTGGTCAGTGCATATCATAGCAACTGGTGGACCTGCTGGTACTGTCTGCCCCCTGGTGGTCAGTACATGTCATAGCAAGAGGTTGAGCGGCCTTAACGTATCATTAGCATATTATGCTTTGATTGGTTGAACAGACAACCAGACACTTAGCATATTAGGCTTTTATTACATAGGATTGTTCAAAAAATTTAATGCAATGACAATCAAAATCCCAACAGGATTTTTTGTGGAACTTCTTAAGCTAATTCTACAATTTATATTGAAAAGCGAAGGTCCAAAAATAACCAACACACTCTTGAAGAACAACAAGATGAGGGGAATTATTATATATTAAGTCTTATTATAAAGTTATAATTAAGACAATGTAGTATTACACAGGATGCATAAACTAACCAATGAAACATGAGAGCCCATATGCAGACTCATACATATATTGAAATCTGAAAAATGAATAATAAACTTTTCAATAAATCAGGAGACACAACTGGTTATCCATGTAGATAAAAAATAAGATGGGATTTCAATATGGTGGCAGAGTAAGTGGAAGCTACACTTACCTGCTCCCAGGACCAAACTGGAATTGTAACTAAATTAAAGAACAATCATCTTGAATAACTAACTGAAGACTAGCCGAAGAGAAGACATAACCAAGGATTTACAGAAGGAGCCACAATGACAGTGGAAGGAAGGATGGAGATATGAAGAGGACTGGCTCCCAAAAGTGACTCCTGATGGGATATTCAGAGGGATATTCAGCTTCAGGGGATTTCCCCGGAGGAGAATGGGGCCTAAACACCAAGCTGGGCTCCCCCAGCTCAGAGCACCAGAGCCAGCTATAGGAGTCCACACAACATCCAGCTGTGAAAAGCAGTGGGGTTTCTGTCCACCAGGGAGAGAGAGAGTCTAATGGAGACAACAGGTACCCTCTTATAGGGCCAACACACAAAATTTTGTTCATACCAACTCACCCTGGGCTCCAGTAGAGGAAGAGCGAGCAGACTAGAGTCACCTGAGAAGAGTATGGAGTTTGTGGCTCTGGGAATGAAGCTGGGGGAACAGCTGCCAGGATCCCTGTGCTAAGTCATTCTTCATAAAACTGCACTAAACCATCTTTTTTGGGTGGAGCATGTTGCTCTGTGTAGCATAAACCTGGGATAAACCAATTGCCCCACTCTCTAGACTACTTCTCACCTCACTCTGTGGAACGTAGGCCCTGCTGAGGAGTCAACTGCCTTGGACAGGGGGTAGAGATCTGGGTAGACTCAGGTGGTATCAGTGACTGAGTTATGTGGCTTTGAGGTTGGGGCCATCCCCGCCCCCCCCCCCCACTTTCCCATCAACCTGCCTGGCACTTCCCCCTCATGGGAGAGCTGCTAGAAACACCTTTCAGGTTTTTAGCAGATCCATCCTCTGGACTCTGGCTCCAAAGGACCCACTTGCCTATCTCCTAGTGGCTCTGCCCTGCCTAGGTCAAGGCAAATCCAGGTGCTAGGGCAGGGACCACACCCACTATCTTCCCTGAAACTTGAAGAGAATCCCCCCCGTCCCAAGTGATCCAACTCCAGAGGCTATTTCAATGACTGAATCTAACAGACTGCTGGCAGGTAGAGGCAAGTGGAGGCATAACTCATGAGGGTGTCTTGGGACATTTGCTGACCTTCCCCCAGGCCCAGTGCTGGTAAAAGCCAGTTTTTCCTGCAATTTGGTCCTTCCTGTGTGAATCCAAGCAAACCAGAGGCAGGCACAACCTTTGGATTGCCTGTAGCTCCTAATAGGTTGCCGACAGACAGATACAGACAGCACCAAAGTCTCTCCCCCAAGAGGCCCAGAACCAACACACCCAGTGGCCATCTTCAGACAACGTTAGAGCAGGATCCAATAAGCTTCACAAACAGCATAACCAAAAGGAGATCTCAGCAGACACCAAACCCTACAGAGGTGAATTCTGCTTCATGTGGTCAGGACTGGCACAGCAGCTCACACACCGTGGTCGGGGCTGAGCTTCACAGCCAGCCAGCCTGAGGGTTGATCCCATGCATGAATGGGCCTATAGCAATCAACACTGAATTACATCAGAAGGGTCCACATAATCCATACAAGAGACACTGTCAGACACAGCTGATCAAGGACCCTGAACCACTGGGTCCCACAAGACACCTACTATGTAAGGTCACCACACTAAGACTGGGAGTCATAGCAGATATATCCAATACATAGAAACAAATACAAAGGGGCAACCAAAATGGGGAGACAAAGAAACAGGCCCCAAATAAAAGAACAGGAGAATTCTAAAAAAAAAAAAGAAAAAAAAAGCTAAATTAAATAGAGGCAAGCAATCTTTCAGATACAGAGTTCAAATTAATGGTTATATAAGGATGGTTACAGAACTTAGTGAGAAATACAACAGCATGAAAAAGGACATAGAAACCATGAAAAAGAACCAGTCAGAAATGAAGAATACCATTTCTGACATCAACAATACATTGAAAGGAATAAAAATAGGTTGACTGAAACAGAGGATCAAAGCAATTTGGAAGACAAGGTAAAAAAAAAAAAACAAAAAACAATCAGAGCAGAAAAAAAAATTAAAAAGAATGAGAATAGTTTAAGGGACCTTTGGTACAACATGAAGCATAAAAACATTCTCATCATAAGGGTACCAGAAGGAGAAGAGAAAGAGAGAGTAATGATTATTGAAAACCAATTTGAAGAAATAATGACCAAAAACTTCCCTAACCTCATAAAAAGAAAAGATGCATAAGTCCAGGAAGTACAGAAAGTCCTAAACAAATGAACCCAAAGAGGCACACAGCAAGACACATAATAATTAACACCTTGCTGACTATTTCGAGCCGGGAACTCACTTGGGCAGCCGGCTACTTTTCTGGATGTGAATATTAAAGGAAAGCATCTGAATAAATGTAGTTTTGTTATATCTTATCTTTATATTAACATACATCAAAATTAAACATATTGCATATATTTTAATATTTTATTTTTATGTATTTTATTAATTTTTTTAGTATGATATATTATATAACATTTATTTACATGCAATGGTCATGTTTCACTATGCTTTCTCTTAGACAAATATACTTTACACATCCTAGTAGGATTTAATTAATATCTTCAGATCATTTCACCCCAAAGCACAGAATATGTATTCTTTCCAAGTGCATATGGAACATTTTCTAGATAGACCATGTTAGGATGCAAAACAAGTCACAATAAATTTAAGAAGAATGAAATCATATGAAGCATCTTCTCTGACCATGATGGTATGAAAAAGAAGTCAATCACAAGAAAAAAAAGTCTGGCCAAAACCGGGATGGCTCAGTGGATAGAGCATTGGCCTGCGGACTGGAAGGTCCCAGATTTGATTCTGGTCAGGGGCATGTACCTTGGTTGCAGGCACATCCCCAGAAGGGGGTGTGCAGGAGGCAGCTGATTGATGTTTCTTTCTCACTGATGTTTCTGACTCTCTCTCTCTCTACCCCCCTTCTTCTCTGTAAAAAATCAATAAAATATATATTTTTTTTTAATTAAGAAAAAAGTCTGAGAAATACATAAAGACATGGAGGCTAATGTATCATGTTACTAAACAATGAATGGGCTAACAATGAGATCAAGAAAGAAACCAGAGAATACCTTGAAATACTAGTAAATCCGTTTCCCTGCCTTTTCCAACATCTAGAGGCTGCCTGCTTTCCTTGGTTCCTGGTCTTCTTCCATTGTCAAAGCCAAAAGTAGATTGAATCTTTTTCACATTGGACTACTCCAATCCTACTTCCATTTTCACAACTCCATCTCTGACTTCTTTTGCCTCCTTCTTCCACTTTTTAAGAACCCTTGTGATTACTTTGGATCCATTTATATAAACCTGGATAAACTTCCCATCTCAAGGTCCTTAAAAATTTCATATGCAAAGTCCCCTTTGCCAAGTTAAATAACATTCACAATTTCCTTGAATTAGAACATGGACATCTTTGGAGTGCTGTTATACTGACTACCACACATAGTGAAGTTGAATATGAAAATACCTTGCAACTAAGCAATTCTACTTTTGGATGCACACATACACCAGGAATCATTTACAATAAGTTTTATAGCATGATTTTAATAATAGCAAACTACCCTTAGGTCCATGAACAGTGGAATAGATAAATAAATTTTACTATGGCCATATAATGAAATATTACACATCACTGAAAAATGAACTGCAATTATCCACATCAACATTATTAAGTCTCAGAAAAAACGTCTAGGAAAAAATGTTACAAAAGAAATTCATACACCATGATTCTATGAGGTTCAAAAATAGGCAATATTAGTAATATATTATTTAGATTAAGAATACATTCGTAGGAGGTTATAATTATAAAAACAAGCACAGGAATGAATAGCAAAAAGAGAAAGAAAATCAGGATAGATGAGGCTGAAAGGGATGCAAAAAAGGTTACATAGGGAACTTCAAAGGATATAAGTGGTAAGTACCTGACTTTTTTTCCTTTAGTATTTTCTTCCTTAATGTATATTAAAATTATATACAGTCTTTTGCATGTAAAATCGAAGTGCTAACTAAATAAATATAAAATACGCTGAGTGCGTGTTGTATGAAAGAAATGTAAGGAAGAAATAGCCAAACAATGTACTCTAGCTGATGGAGGAGGGAAAATCTACAAAGATGAGAGACCTGCAAGGGTAAATCAATCCAGAAGAAAAGTTCTAAATCATGAAAAAAAAAAAAAGACAGTAGAAAATACTATATACTCCTCTGCCCAAAGATCTAAGAAGAGCCTTCTAATAATCACGTAAATAAATGAGTCAGTTTTTAAATAACAAGGTGAACACCAACCCAATATTATAAACTGTCAGGAACTACCCACAGACAGAACGCAGATCTTCTAAAGTTTTGCTTGGCTAGCACAATTGTTGTATTTGTTTTGTTTAAACTGAATGTTCTTAGGCAAAATAGGCAATAGTCAGTTGACTTCCATTCTTCTTATTCTTCCCTCCTTCTTCAGCATATGACATAAATATGGTATTGAGGCTGACCTCTGAAGGCACTTGAGCTTGACACCAGCTGCATCCTGACAAGTCATCCTGAAATAACTACATTAGGGACCAAGTTTATTTTCAAGGTCTTTATGAACTTTGTGATTTCAAGAGTCTCTCCTACCTCTCTCTCTTTCCCATCTTTACCCACTATCTCCTATAACTAGGGAGTCATTTATCAGATAATTGGCAAAATTAGTTACAGCCTTGGAAAAGCATGACTGCAGCTATTTATGCTCTTTATGGCAGGACCTAGCTTGGTTTTAGTCTCTGTATCCCAAATATCTCACACCATAACTTAGAAACAGTATTTTTACCTCTCTGGAGTTTAATTTCTTTCCTGTCTATAAAATGAGCAGATTTCAATTAGATAAACTCTGAATCTATCTCTTCTATATCTATATAAACACATTTAGGTTGAAATAAATGTTTTCAGCAAGTATAGATTCCTCCTGTTTTGGCTGGGGGATAGGAAGGCAGGAGAATATGCTAGAGAAACAGGCTGACTTGGTAACTGCAAGGGTAAAGAAAAAGAGAATTAGAGAAAAGCCCGCCACTGAGGCAGATAAAAGTCTGAGGACAATGAAAATAAACTTTACAGTTCTACTTAATGGTTGGCCCTATTTACTTTCCAGTCAGTATGGGACAACATAAATTATGGAGATGTTATTATTTCATGAGATATAATGAAAATCTATCACACATCACATCATCTGTCAACGTTTATTTTTTTAAATGGCCAACTCTGCTATACTTAAGGTCTGTTCTCAGTTTATACAGTAATTTGAATATCACTGTACTGCCTAAAGACTTCTTAATCTAATTTGTTCCTTAAAGGAGATTTCCAACAGTGTGAATAGTAATAGCAAAAGAAAAAAAAAATATCTGCAGGTCAATAACAATAAGCAGCCCACAAATAGTTATAGCCAAGGATGGATGGGGGGAGGGAGTGTCCCTAAGTCCTAGATAGCTTTTTAAAATACAAAACAAACAAAAAAGCTAAGAGCATGTTATAAAGGATTTTGCAAGCAAGGTTCAAGGTCATTGTCCACTTTATCCTGTGGACAATGAAAAACCGTAAGAGGTTTTTAAAACAGAGCAAGGGATTTGATCAAATCTGTGTTTTTGAACAATAGTTCCGGTGTTGGAACTATTGGCAGAGTACATACAATACTTACAAAATAGAGCATAAAATTATGATATAGGCTAATAGGCTACAAAATATTAACATGAAAGTAGAATGAAACACTACTCACTGAAACCACAAAATAAATGTCACAAATACTACAGTATTCTTAAACTCATAGGGAGAAATGCCTTGCAAATTCCTTAAGGGGCTAAATAATCACTAAACTTTAAAATCATTTTTAAACACATTCATACTACATGTGTGCACCTTTTTCAAATAAAATTAACACTTTACATAATATTTATGAGCTTTAAGGCCACAGAATTTTAAAATATTTACCTAACCATTTAGAAAGCACTTAGCATTTTAGGTATAGAAAAATATCTCACACATGAACTTATGACTTTCAAAACCTCGTATTTACCTAGTCTATCACAAACAAAATGATCTGGCTGAAACTTTCATTATAAAATATACATACAAATAAAATGGCTTAGAAATGTAATTTGTTAAATTCTGGCCAAAGTGTCTATGTAGACAACTAATTTTTTAAAGAACTTCCTATTCATTTTAGCTGACTCCTGGCAAATATACATACTACAACTTAAGTATGTCTTTCCATTAATCCACCAAGGCAAAACACAGTTAACAGTAACTAGATTTAAACTTTAAACCTCTAAAAGCTTGGCAACAACAACAAAAAAAAACCTTGGTTAACAAGTGACATAAATATAGCATTTATATCAACTACTATAAATCTAATTATGAAAATCAAGTGTTTTGCAAACATAAACCATTATTTTTCAACATGGTACCTAATATAAAATCCCAAAAGTTAAAAATTATTCTAAATCTACTCTCAATGTAAAAATATTTAGATTGACATGAGTTTTAATTGATTTTCAAAGATGTTTATAAAATTTTTCAGGAAATAAAAGTATAATAATTTTGCTATCAATCCAAAATGAATTGCATATAATTTTTAAAGTTCTCGACTTAAAAAAACACAGAATGTTTGCTCATCATTACACCTTGGGAAACACAGGTTAGTCATATCAACATTAAACACTTGAGTAAAACTTCAAGAAGTACTAATTTGTGATGTTTTAGCTATACTTTTATTTATACCTTACAAAAAGTATAAACCAACTAGAAGAAGTGAATAAAGAACTGGAAAATTATTACGGAATTCATCTTTTGGAATCCCTGATTTGACAGGATACTGAGATTCAGAAATAACTGACTTTTCCAAGATTACAGAGTTAAGACCTTACTCTCAATCCCCCACTTATGAATCCAGAGCATTTTTCCCTATATCAGATTCTACTCAATATCTTTCTCTTTCCCCTTCACTTTCTGAAACAATGAAGACACTTTACATTTGTCATATTCAAAATGTAGCACTTGGAAAATAGAAAGTATCCATCTTTTACTTCCATAAAAGTACTAGCTTCCTCTTCATTTCTTTAAGGTAATATGCATGCAAACAAAACCAGAGACCCACTGTTATACTTCAAGAATAAGCATAAATAAAAATTCTTATTACAATCCCTGTTCAATTAAAAATATGTAATTTTTAGTAATGCCAAAAGAGTATTTTATGACACTGAACATTAAGTAACAATGTAGGAACCCTTAAACTATTAGCATATATTTAAGACCCCAAAAATGTTCATTTTCATAATGGAATGTGAATAAGATTTTTCTGCGTTAAGGTATGACCTTTTTTTAATGGATTAATAAACTTTTTTAAAAATGTAGTTTTTATTGTCAATATCTCCCATCTCCGCTTCTTTTCCGCCCTTCCTCCCAACACCACATGTCCATGGGCTATGCCAATAAGTATAATATATGACCTTTTTAAAAACACAAACTGTGTCTCATTCTAATACAAATAATAAGTGAGGCTACCTAGAATAATAACACTGCTCTCAATTAAAGGTTGAAAAAGGTTGCTGTGATGGAAAAAGCACCAGACTAGATTAAGAAGACCAAGAATTTTCCACTTACAGCACATCCACAATTGACTACACCAGCAGATTACAATAAAGTTCGTTAAACTGTAATGCTGTTAAGTTTAGGAAACTTATCTACAAATGTGATTAGACTATGGTAAAACACTTTTTCCGGTGTCTATTCACATATAGTCAACTGTTAAATGGCATGCCATTCTAAGAAAACAGCTGATATTACTTTGCTCTACAGTTAATCTGACAACTTTTCTTCTAATACAGATTTTTTTAAGCACTGTCTATTACCACTGGCAGTAAAATAAGAAAACAAAAGGCATAACATTTCTGAACAAATTTTTTTCAACTACTAGTATTTGGCCAAATAATTACAGACCACAAAAGCAGCCTCAAAAAAATGTTTCAAGAAGCAAAGTGTGGTCTCATTGGAGCATTACAGAGTTAGTGTTAAACATGTCATAAAATCAATATGGTGGTTTGTTGATTATTTTGAGGAGAGCATCAGATGTAGTAAGAATAAAAAAGTTACACTGGGTTCCAGTGTAAAACATACCACCAATCAAAAAGTCTGAAAACCAATGCTATAAATTCCTACTGTCCTAGATAAGAACTCACCCTTTTAGTTGCTTAGCACACGACAATTAAAACTGAGAAACCTAGGTTCAAATCCCAGCACTGCCACTTACTAGATGTGTGAAGTTAGGTAATCTCTCAAAAACTTATAGGGCTCATTTCTACATTGAGGTAATGTCACCACCATACAGAGTTCTTGTGAGGATTTAAGAAAATATATGTAAAGCATTTTGCACTTACAAATACTTGAGAAAATATATGTAAAGCATTTACTCTCCGTGAGGAGCTATACTTGTTGAGTTTCTTGGTGATGTGGAACAGGTAAGATTGCGCAAGGCTATATAGAAGCTCAGTCCATAAGGATGGTTTCAATTCCTTTTAAAAAACAAAAACATGTAAACCTACTGGACATGCTTTTGGCATCTTTCCAGACATAAGTTTAAAGGTTAAATTGTTACAACATTCTCCTCATGATGCAACAAATACACACCACCATGAGTTAGTCTGTAAAATATTATATTAGCCTATACCGCTGGAATTTGGGGGGAGAGGGGGGAGGGGAGAGGTGATACCTTAAAAATTACTTCCAAGAGTCTTTTTCATCCAAACTAACAAGTCTCAGTTCCAATGTTCATAAGATCTCAAATTCTTTCTCTCGGATATCAAAAGTAATAAAAGCACACCGTTGAGTGTCTATTAATGTCACCTTTGGGGGAGATACCACCGGTATAACGGCAACAGATCAACGGCACCAACATGACGTACATCAGAGCGTGCCCAAGTGGGAGTAGTCAATCTATTAAACCGCAAATAATTCATCCTTCTAATAACTCGTCTATTGCATAAACAAAGTACTTTAAAGGTGCAATATAAGCAGTCTACTTCACCAAAAGGGACTTCTGTGTTTCTAAAAAGCCGCCTGTATTTTAGGAATCCTTTCCAGAATAAAACTTTTTTTTTTCCTCTTCTCCCCACCCTTGGAAGTTAGCATGCCTCCAAACACGAACATTCAACTCACTCCACCGAACTTGAAGCGACAGAACCGCGCCCTCCGCTTCCTCAGCAGACCTCGCTTTCCAGCTCGCGCCCTTACTTACCTGTTCTCGGGAGATGCAAGGCAACGAAGGTCTCCTGAACATTTTGCAGCTGCCCGGGTAGGCGGCCGAAGTTTCTCCGAACGACACGCAGCTGGACCTCCGGCGGGGTCGGATCACAGGCACTTTGTCCTCGGCGGCGGCGGCGGCGCCGCTGGGTAACCGAGGGTGAGGGAAGGCTTCCCTGATTTGAAAGAAGTGATCCAAGCCCAGGGCGAGCAGGCAGCCCGCGCCCCCGACCAGGCACGCCAGCAGGGGCCGGAGGGCCGAGGGCAGCGGCCCCAGGCTGGTGGCGGAGACCCACCAGACGCAGCTGGAGAAGAGCAGCACCAGGATGCTGTGCTGGAGCCGCACCCGGTGCGCGAGCGTCAGCAAGCCCACGCAGCTCAGCACCAAGAGCAACCTGCCCGCCGCCGCCGCCGCCGCCGCCGCCGCCGGGGGCGTGTGCGGGGTCGCGGCGTCTCCGTCCCACGGCCACGACCACCACTGCCACACCAGGAGGTCCCCCAGGTAACAGCAGGCGGGCAGTGCCAGCGGCCACCAGGCGCCGCCGCTCCAGTCCGGGCCGGGGCCCCGCTGGGCTCGGGTCAGGAAGCAGGTGAGGAAGAAGAAGGCACACGCGATGCTGAAGAGGGGGCTGAGGCTGAGCGAGCCGACGCGCAGCAGGGTCCGCAGGCGGGCGCCCGCGGCAGCCCAGCTCTCGGGCCCCGAGCCGAGCAGCAGGGCGAGGACAAAGGCGGCCAGGGCGCCCAGGGCGAGGCGCGCCGGCGAGAAGCGGGAGCCGCGCCGCGGCTGCTGGGGGGAGGACGCCGGCGGCGGCGGCGGCAGCAGCAGCTCCACGTTGCAGAAGCGGCAGAGGTGGAACAAGAAGCCGCGCGGGGGGTCCTGCCGCAGGGGGCTCACGCTGCCTTTCACGTAGCCGTTCCGCAGGCTCTCGGGGGGCGAGCCGGCCCCGTCCGGCGGCGGCGGCGGCGGCGGCGGGTACCGCATGGCTTTGGCGTCTCGCTCGTCCCTCTTCATGGTCGGGACCGGCGCTGGCTGCGGGCTCGGCGCGCCCCGCTGGGACCTCAGGGGCCGCAGGCGCTCTCCCTCACTCCGGGCCCCTGCGCTCGGGGCTTCCCTCCCGCCCCCCGGCTCCGGCAGCGCGTCAGGGCTGCGCCCGCCGCTGCGGCCCGGGGTCCGCGCCGCGCGGGCGGCGGAGCGGCGGGGTCCGTGGCATGCTGGCCGTGGAGAGGGGCGGAAGGGCTTCTCCTCTCCTTTAAGCACCTCTCGGGACTGGAGACTCCCAGTCTCCTCCCAACTCCCGCGGCTGCAACTGGTAACTCACGGCCTCAGCC
>JAAGEH010000135.1:2955781-3110535 GCA_011751065.1 Lasiurus cinereus
CGCGCGCCCGCGCCCGCCCCGCTCCCTGTCCTGCCGCCGCCTGCCAGCCCGGCGCCCGCCGCGGGCCGGGGACCCCGCTGGCTGCTGTGCGGGGACAGGGGCGGGGCAGGGCTCGGGGAGAGGGGTGGGGTGCTCTTCGGGTGGCAGGCGGCAAGGCCTCCGTCCTGGGACCACAGGCACGCAGGTTCCCTTTGGGGGGTGAGCCGCAGACCTCGAGCCTAGCTCCCCCAGGTCTGCACGGGGGTCTTGCGGAAGGAGGGAGTTTGGGGAAATGAGTGGAAGGGAGTGGCTTCGGTCGGCCCCTAAGCTCATCCCGATTCAGGACGAGGGGGCCCCTGGAGCTGTCCCAGCGGGGCTGCGACCTGGTAAAGGACCGGCAGCCACCGCTACGGTGGGGGGTCGGGGCAGGGCCATGAAACCCTAATCCCTGTGGCTTAGGTCTTGTCCTCCACAGCCACGTGGGCCACACGGCGGAGGCCCAGGAGATGCTCGCAGTGGCTGTGAGGGAGGAGCACGTGGAGTGTTCTCGGGGAGCATCCAAGTAACTATTGTCCAGCTTGTCTTCCTCGAGAACCACTTTCGCAGGCAAGGAACTAACATCCCATCCTCCACTTCGCACCCTTGCCACCCCATACCCACTAGTTCACATCTGTATCCCACATTTCAGTAAGCATAGGAAAATTATGCTGTCGCAGTTATTTCCACATGGAAGGCTTTTTTTCACTGTAACTGCATGTTCCAGAGAGGGGGGCATGAGAGGATTAGGAGACCTCTCCAAGACCAGTGCCCAGTTTGGATCGGTGCCAAGAAAGAAGCCAAATAAGATGCGATCTGTGAATTCCTAGTGACACTAGTCACATGTAGAGAGTATTTATTTGAAAGAGGGTAGAGCTTTGCTGAACTAAAAGGGACTGCTCTGGAATTGAACCAATCATAACTGTCTTAGCGAACTGTTTCCCTCCACCGAAACTCCCTTCAACCTCATGACAGGGCCACATTTCTCAAAGAACTAATTCCACATTTTTCCAGCGAGTTGAGAAACATTACTGTGTGGTAAATCCCACGAACAGGCCCATTTTTCACCAATTAATCTTTACCCACAGCCATGACCTAAAACAGACAATTTTCATGTATGGTCATAGTTCATATACATAGCAGAAATCACTGAGAAATTAGCATAAGGATTTGACCAAGGTGGGTAAAGATCAGAATTCCTGTTTCTTTCCTGTCTCTTGGGAAAAAAAAAAAATTTCAAATTGACTATCAAATGCTTGTCCTAAAAGATAAAAATTTAAAGGGGTCTTTTTTCCTCCATGACAATTTTTAAAAATTTTTAAATCTCATTTTAACAGAACTCAGCAAATAATTTTTAAAAAGATATGCACAGAACTCATCACTACCAGTCAAAAATTAAAGTAGGGAACTTAATGGATACATTTGAGCCTATACAGAAGGGCATGACAAAAGTTGCACTAGCATTACTGAATTTGCTCACTGAATTCCCATAGGAAATAATAAATTGATTTGAAAATTAGAATAAATCAAGATTAAAGTTTTTTTTTCAAACTATGGATTGTCTTCTAAGGTAAGATAGGCATGGTTTGTAATTGAAATAACAGTGGACCAGAAATCCATTTCATAGGTTCTAGTCCTGGCCCAGCCACCCATTTATGCCTTGGCATGGAAGCAAGTCACATAACTTTTACAGGCCTCATTCTTCTCAGCTGTAAAATGAAACAATTTAATGCGACAACCTTTAAAGTCCATTCCAGACTTTAAAAGCTATGGTTTTTGAACACAGGAGTGCATATATCCTTTCCAGTTAGTATTTTGGGGTTCTTTGGATATATGCCCAGAAGTGGAATTGCTGGGTAATAAGGCAATTTTTAACTTTTTGAGGAAATTCCATATTGTTTTCTATAGTGGCTACACCAATCTACATTCCCACTATCAGAGTTCCCTTTTCTCCACATCCTCACCAACACTTGCTCTTTGTTGATTTATTGATGATAGCCACTCTGACAAGTGTGAGATGATATCTCATTGTGGTTTTAATTTGCATTTCTCTGACGATTAGTGACATTGCGCATCTTTCCTATGTCTGTTGGCTATGTTCTCTTTGAAGAAGTATCTATTCAGGTCCTCTGCCCATTTTTAAATTAGATTGCTTGTTTTTTTGGTTTGAGTTGTCTGAATTCTTTATAAATTTTGGATAGTAACTCCTTATAGGATGTATTATTGGCAGATATCTTCTTCCATTCAGTAGATTGTCTTTTCATTTTATTAATGGTTTCCTTTGCTGTGCAAAACTTTTTAGTTTGATATAATCTCTATGGTCACTGCAGCATTATTTACAAGAGGCAAGATATGAAAGCAAACTAAGTGCCCATCAATAGATGAGTGGATAAAACAGTTGTGATACCTACATATACAACTCGGCCATAAAAAAGAATCAAGTCTTATCATTTTGCAACATGGATGGACCTAGAAAGTATTATGCTAAGTAAAATAAGTCAGATGGAGAAAAATAAATACCACATGATTTCACTTATTTGTAAAATCTAAAGAACAAAAAAACAGAAACAGACTCATAGATGCAGAAGATAAACTGATGGTTGCCAGTGTAGATGGGAACTGGGGAGCTGGGTGAAAAAAGTGAAGGCATTAAGAGGTACAAATTGGTAATTACAAAATAGTCACAGGATTTAAAATACAGTGTAGGGAATAGAGCCAATAATATTGTGGATATTTGAATTATTGGGGGGGTCATTTTATAAATTACATAATTGTCTAACTACTATGCCATACATCTAAAACTAATATAAAATAATACTGAATATTAAAAAAATATGGTTTCTGTATGTCCAAAATATAGAGGTGGGCAAAAGTAGGTTAATAATAATAAGTAGTACATTCATTGATAATACAAGAATAAACTCTCTTGCATACTCACAGCTATAAACCTACTTTTGCCAAACACTGTGTATAGGCATCCTTCAGATTCATGTTTCAGATTGCCAAGAGCAATCTTTGAATTATTTGTACCACTCAACTAAAGCAAACTCTCAATGTTGACAAATAAAATTAAAGGATTTACATCAAAGGACTGTTATCTGGAGAATAAAATGTAAAGCCCTCTTCATACTTCCCAGTTCTCCCTTAGCCTTCTTTCCGCTATCTTCTCAGGTCTTGATAAAAGCCCAATCCTTTTAATAACCGCTAGCTGGAGTGCATCTCGCTGAACACTAACTCCAGCACCTGAGAGGATTCTAAAATAAAATGTAAGGACGTGACCGAAGAGCATTGGTTTACTTAACTAAAAATATGCACAAAAAGAATGAGCTAGCTATGTTTATAGCAACTCCCTTCTCTGTTTACAATCTTTGTCAAAGATTATTAGTAGGCTGCATTTCTTAGAGTTCAGATTAGTTAATGATTCTTTTGCCAGATTGAAACAACCAATAGAATTACTTAGCTCTTGTCTTCAGGTTTGAGAATATATGACCATTGTCTGCTGTGAAAAAAAGACCTAAAATCACAGAATACCTTTGACTTTTCTCAACACTCTCTGCCCCAGCCTTTTATCTGACTTTGCCTGCCCTCACATTTTGACCCATGATCTCTCCACTAGAATCATTCTCCCAGTTGGATGATCCATGACAGGAAGTCCTAGTGCTTACCACCCACCTCCCGAGGCATTCTGGTACAGTGCAACCCCTTGTGTATTTCTATACTCTAATAATGGGGTCCTTGCCCTCCAGCTCTAAAAACCCAGTTTTCCCAGGTGCCTGAGTTTGTAACATGAAAATTTTGTTTTGTTCTCTATTTTAGGTGCTCACACCAATAAATTGGCAATGCCCCTCATTAGTTTTGGAAGAACTAAAACCTAGGTCTTTCTGGTCTTAGGGCCACAAGCTGTGCCCCTAAACACTGGTCTAGACTAAGGACCTCACTGACAGTCATTCTAGATGCCACCGCTTGCCCACATGTCTAACCTTACGAGCACCAGTTGAGACATTCTGTTACTGGGCTCAACCCAATTGTTAAAACACTCACTTCTTCATCTGAGACCTGAGACCTGTGTTGTTCATCTTTGCTGAATTGGAAGTTACCCTCTCTGAATTCTCTTGTCCTCTTCTTGAATATTCATCCACAGGAAGCGGAAATAACAAATGGGCCTCATATTAGGTCTCAGATTCTTCCGCCACCCCACCTGCCATGTAAAAAACAAAACAAAACAAAAAAACATCCTTTTACTTATGGTTTTAATATTTTTCAGAAGACATATTTTCTAACTCTAAAATCTGTACATAAAGAAAATCAATTTTTAGAGCAGTATTCCCAGGAATTCCCTTCCAAAATTAAATATTTTTGAATGGATCAGAGCAGCTGCACCTGTGGTAACTCAATTATAGTTATCATGGAATACACGTGGGAATGGGTGGTACTGGGGGTTGGATGAGGGGTAGGCCTCGACCCTGTCGTTATCACTGTCTCTAAATCAGACAACTGACTCCTCAGGACGGTTTATGGAGCAGCCTCTAAAGAGTGGTTCTCAACCTTTTTAATGCCGTGACCCTTTAATACAGTTCCTCATGTTGTGGTGACCCCCAACCATAAAATTATTTTCATTGCTATTTCATAACTGTAATTTTGCTACTGTTATGAATCATAATGTAAATACCTGTGTTTTCTGATGGTCTTAGTCGACCCTGATAGTGGTTCTCAACCTGTACCCACAGGTTGAAAATCACTGCTGTAGAGTCCACTTTTATTCCTGAAGGGAGAGTTCTCTGAAGCTCCCCCCTCCCTCTGCCTTTAAGCAAAGTGCCCGTTGAGTCTTTTCTCTCAGGTTCAACATTCAAGAACTCCAGACTGTTGCCCACCTAGAAATGGCCTTTGGGCATTTCCTCAAATGATCTGGCCCCATTGTGTCTGGCGGGTGATCATGGAAACATCTCCTGGTTTCTGTGAGCCTCAGGGTCTTCGTCTACCAATGGGAATAGCAGTAAACATTTCTCCAGTGCCCTCCAGTTTTCAAAGTGCTTTCATATTCATGTTCTCATTTATTTCTCACAACTCAGAGGTGAGGAAGGAATCACTCTTTATCATAATCCCTATTTGACTGATAAGAACAATGAGCCTTTAGGAAAGCTGAGTTGTTTAAGTCACAAACAGTAAAATGCAGGTTAGGGACTTGGAAGCATGCAAGCCCACTGATTCTAAGCCTCACACCCTCACCACCACCACATTTGCCAGCCTCAAGGGGGCAGCAGGGGATACTTGGTTTGGAACCAAACATCTTGATGCTTCCACCGGCTGCTGTGTGATCTTAGGCAAGTTTCTTAACCTCTCTGGGCTTCTGTTTCCTCAATTATAAAATGAAGATACTATGTGGCTTGACAGAGAATTCTAGGCAAGGTTAAAAAAATCCCAGAACATAATATATATCAACTAGGTCTTGATAAAAGAGGCCCAATGCATGAAATTTGTGCAAGGGTCTCGGCCCCCGCAGTGCCACAGCTTAGTCTGGAAGGTCATCCAGTCTAATTAGCATATTACACTTACAGTGGTACCTCGAGATACAAGTGCCCTAACATACGAGATTTTTGAGATAAGAGCTGTCGAGCAAGCAATTTTTGCTTTGAAACATGAGCAACATTTGAGATAGGAGTAATCTCGCGGATCAGCCGGCTGCACACGACCCACCAGTTTACCTCGACTCGAGCGTCTCATAGTTTCCCATGCCTCAAGGTTACAGAAGGAATTAAACTCATATCTCGAGGTACCACTGTATATTATTATAGATAATTACTGGCTATTTTCATTGTGCCTATAAAAGTCCTCTTGATACTGTAGTGGTTCTTATTCCTTTCCCTCAGAGGACAATGGTTTTTAATGGTTTTCTTAATATTCTTATCTAATAAATGGGGGAAATAGTGGTGTCTATTCCATAGAATTTGGGAGAGGAATAAATGAGCTCATATGTGTCAAGGTATTAAAGCTGTGCTCAGTGCAGAAAGTGTGAGGTGCTTCTTAGAGTCTTAGAGGTTCCCCAGGGGCAGAGACAGACCTTTGTACCACCCCCCTAATCCAAGCCCCGAGGGCAAGGACAT
Organism: Lasiurus cinereus; assembly: GCA_011751065.1. Lineage (NCBI taxonomy): Eukaryota > Metazoa > Chordata > Mammalia > Chiroptera > Vespertilionidae > Lasiurus > Lasiurus cinereus. The sequence goes on from JAAGEH010000135.1 coordinate 2,961,898, forward strand.
CTCTTGAGGTTTTTAGTGGGGCTCTCACATAGATGTTTCTCTCCCTCTCTTACCCTCTCTCCCTCAGTTCCACTCTCTAAGAAGCAAATATCCTCTATCCTTAAGTGAGGATTAATTTTAGTCTCTAGAAGTCCAATGTGCTATCCATTGCGTGACAGAGCCAAGAGGATTAATTTTAAAAAATAACAACAGACCAATTTTTCTCTGTGGAAAGGATCCTTCTGGTTTCAGTGTGCAGTGGTAACTTGGTGCCTACGTGTGCAAACAAACCTATTTCCCTTCCGGCTAGCACTCATCTCAGAATCTGAACCTCACTTTGACTCACTGTTTAGTTCATCTCAACAATATTTATAGAGTGCTCACTATGTGCAGAACACTGTGTGAGATCCCACTTAGGACATTAAAAAACTATGAAGTTCTTTAGAACTAACTTCCTCAAGCTGCAGCTTTATGTGGGAATACACATAGGCTACTAAAGAGAACAGGGAATATTTGAAAAAAAACTGTGGGGAACAGTGCTTTCAGACCTACTAAAGAAGAGAATTATTCTTTTCCCATCTTCCCACTGTGTGGTTCTCTCAGCTTGTTTTCATAATTTATTTCTCCTTCTCTACCAATTCCAGTTCTCTCCCCTGTGTCTCTTCTGGATGGCTGTCTTTCTGTCTCTTTTTCCTCTTCCCGCCTTCTCTCTTTCATCTTTGTATTTAATTCCCTCATTTTTACTTCCTTGGTATGTACCATTCCCCTCCACCAACATTTAATCTCTCTCTCTTAGTGAATGTGTTCATTATTTCAGTGTTTATTAAGAGCCTGGCACTGTGCTGACTGACAAGGATACAATGATGAAAGGTATGGTTCCTTCCCTTCAAGGTTCATAATGAAAGCTAGAAAAGTAAAAAGATTAGTAGCGCCCAGTGTGATAGAAACTGTGATGTAGAAGCAAGTAAACTTAGTGTACTCTGGGAGCTCAGAGGAGGAACCCCTAAACCAGACTAGAGTAGGAATATCAGGTCCAGAGTAGTGTTTTTGAGAAAAATTTCTGGGCTTGATATTAAAAGAGAAGTCCAATTTATCTAAATAAAGTAGGGAGAAAAGATAATCTGGGCAAAGGAAGCAAGCAAGTGTAAAAATCTAGAAGAATGCAATTACGGTGCATTTGGATAATTTCAAGTGTCCTGTGGCAGGCTCATAAAGTATGAAGGGCCAAGAATAAAAGTATGAGGTTTGAGAAAGCCAGAGTCATGGTGTGGTCTTAATTAATATAGAACTGGAGTTTATTGTTACTATTAGTTAGATAAAGGTGTATGTTGTTATCAGATTTCTTTATTTGCCTGGCTCCCTCATCAATATGCACTTCGAACACAAAAATTCTGCCTTATTCAATCTTAGCTCAGTCTCCATGCCATGCTTAGCACAATACTCAGTTAATGCTAAAAATTTTCCTGTTTGTACTTATCAAAATTTTTTTAATAATTCAGAATTTTTAGTTGTATGTCATTTCATTTTGTTAATCAGTGAATTTTAATAGAAACTCTTTATATTTAACTTAGTACAAAAATTTCCAGATTGTAATTGAAAAATATTTTTCTTAATATCCATTTACACAAAATCAGTAAAAGAACACTTTCTCTTAGATTGACAGAAAACATTATACATAAAATAAATGTTTAAGAGATGTGTGAGTGAACTTTTTTAAACTCAAGTGATGGCACCTGGATTTCTTTTGCTATGAAAGAGTATATTCTACTACTTTAAGAATTTTCCTTTTTATATTTCTAGCTGTCAGACTACAGTTGTACCTGTACCACAAATCCTCCATATTAAAAAAAAAAACCATACACACAAACAGGTAAAAGTATTAAATATTTAACTACTGATCTGAAAAATCCTGGATTTTTCATATTAAACCTGAACCTTGAACAATAAACAGCAATGCAAACTCTTTCCAAGTTTTCCTGTTCCCTTCATACACAAGCAGTAGTTTCTTTAGCTCTGGCTACCCTAGCAGATCTGAAGGATCACAGCCATGACGGTGGCAGCCTACCGTTGACACTGAACTTGCGGTTAATTGTGGAGTTCTGCCACAAAACCACCTCACTACCACAAGCTGGATTCTTGCCCAGGAGAACGACAAACTGCCAGGCCAACCAATATACAGAAGGCAGCAAGAGCAAACTGCCTTTTACCCCAGACAGCAGTCATTTCTGGACTCCAAATACAGCCAGAAGCAGAGAACACCAAAGAAAAATTTAGAAGTATGCTTTCTCCACTAAACCTAGTTCAAATGTATTCACATTGTTTTATAAAACAAGCTCAAAAATATTCACCCATTATCTGACCTCATCAATGAAGTGTGAGAGTATTCATTAGTAAAATTTAAAAATAAGCATTAAGATTGACATAAAATTATAGTTATACTAGAGGCTAGTGCATGGGTACGGTCCAGGGAGTGGGGGTGGAGGTAGAGGGGCCATGGGCAGTTGGCAAGCTGGCCCCGCCTCCTGGTCAAACTCCTGGTTGAACTTCCGGTTGAACTCCTGGGTCAAGGGGACAATTTGCATGCCAGAAAAAATTGACTATACCTGTTTCCTGATTAAAAATCTTTAACAGTTCCTTATCACTTAGCATCATAATTTTGTGGCCCTATGTATCTTATGTCTCATTTTGCTGAAAAGATGTTGATTTAGGGCCTATATGTGGTCACTTGGAGTAACAGAAAAAAAAATCAAACCTTAACCAATTCTGTCCTACTAGGGCAGTGGTAGGCAAACTCATTAGTCAACAGAGCCAAATATCAACAATACAATGATTGAAATTTCTTTTGTGAGCCAAATTTTAAAAACTTAAACTTCTTCTAACTCCCTTTCTTCAAAATAGACTCGCCGAGGCCGTGGGATTTTATGGAAGAGCCACACTCAAGGGTCCAAAGAGCTTTATGTGGCTCATGAGCCACAGTTTGCCCACCACGGTACGAGGGTATAGGATTGTTAATTACTAAGTGAGCTGTCTGCCTATGATCATTGCAAATAGGAGCAAATAATGTATCTTTGTGTGAGTTACTGAGCTGCACACTGCAGCATGGCAGTTCTGGGAACTTTGAAAGGCAGAGCAGCATGCTGGGAAGGAAAAAACTTTAGCATCAGTAGGATCTGGTTACCCTTCGTAGCTGTGTGACCCTGGAGAATACTTATTGTCTCATGTTACCTACCTCATCTACAAAATGGGGCTAACCATATCCACCTCATAGGGTCATTGTTATGGATTAAATTAAATTAATATGACTTAACAACGACTAGATGCTCAGTAAATGTAAATTTGATTCATTCTTCTTACACCCTATCCTCTTTCTTATCTCTCCCCAATTTTTCAGGACTTTCCAGGATCCTATCACTTCTGAGTTTTGCCAAGAAGATTTCCAAGGTTACATCATGTGTTCAACTTGGTTTCAAGGCTTGCTTTCAATGACATTTTGTTCAACTAAGCTTTTCTCTTCTTATTTATGCAATCAAATAAAACAGGTAAATTAGCAGCTCTCCATCACAAGGCAAGTGCTGCAAAGATTGTAATGCATGCTGTAAATGCAGAAAATTTAATACATTAATTTTTTTAAAGTAATGGCTGCATGTTAGTATCATAATTTTGTGGGCCTATGTATCTTATGTCTCATTTTGCTGAAAAGATGTTGATTTAGGGTCTATATGTGGTCACTTGGAGTAACAGAAAAAAAATCAAACCTTAACAACCAATTCTGTCCATAATGGCATTAAACATAGTGAAGACAAGAAAACATCTATGCTTAAAAATTTATTCATTCATTCAGATGTGCCAACCATTGCCCTAGATACTAAAAGTACAAATATGAATAAGATATAGTCCCTGCCCTCAGTTTGGTGGGGGAAAATATATAAACAAGTGTAGCACAGTATAAAATGCTCAAATATAGCTCTGACCAAGTACACTGGTGAGACAAAGAGAAGTTCACAGATGAAAGATGCTAGCCTGGGTATTAAAAAATAAATAGGGGTTTCCAAGTAGACAAGAAAGTAGAGCATTCCAGACAGGGAACAGTATTTGCAAAGACACAGGAACTGACTTGGGATGGAGGGAAAGAGGGAATAGAGAAATGAGGCTGGATGCATAGGTGGATATCAAATCATCAAATCATGGGGAGCCCTGTACACTGTCCGGGGGAGCCTGGAATTTATCCTGTAAGTGATAAGGAACTGTTAAAGATTTTTAATCAGGGAACAGGTATAGTCATTTTTTTCTGGCATGCTTAATTTTAATGTCCATTTTAAATCTCAATGCTGATACTGCATAAAGAATAGTTTGGAAGAATGTGAAGCCAAAGCCAGGAAAATCATTTAAGAAATCTTAATTACATGCCAGATGAAGCTAAACTTCTGTAAGACAAGAGCAGTAAGTCTGGAAAGGAATAATTTAATTACTAGGTAGCAACTATAGAACTTTCTGATCAATTCCATAGAGGGAAAAGGGAGATACAAAGAGAGTTCCCTAGGTCTAGCTTAGGGACTAGAATATCGTAGTCATTAACCAGGATAAGAAATACTAGAGAAGTCACAGAATAAAGACCATGGGCTTCATTGAATCCAAGTTGAGATGTTTCTGGGTAGTTGGGTATACAAGTCTGAAGTTCAACAGAGCAGTCTGGACTACAGACATAGTTTGGAGGCCTGGGGTGGAACCCTGGGAGGAAAATGAGACATCCCCCAGGAGAGTACATAGTATGAGGAGAGAAGAAGATCAATATCTGTACTTTGAGGAATACTAACAGATAAGGGACAAGGAACAAAGAGTTGCTCAAAGGGATGACTGTAAAGGAATTAGCAATGTTAGAGAATCATGCAAGAATGTTGTTACGTACCAAAGTAAGGAAGTTGCAGGAAAGGGGACAAAAAAACATAATGCAACATCCTAAAAAGAGGAGGACAGGAAAGTGTCCATGTCATTGTCAACCTCATGTGGAACAGTTCTTGGTGGAAGCAGAGGCCAGATTGCAGTGGATTGAGGAATGAATTAATATTTATCTTGACATTAAGAAAGGTTTCATTCTACAAAGTCTAGTCAGGAAAAAGCTGTACCTTTAGTGACATCGTTTTCTTTGTTCGCTTTAGCTAAAGAATATAGCTTACTGATGCAATATAAAGATCACACATTTTCTCCTATATAAAGAAATAAAACTAACTCCCCTTAACAGAAGATCTATTTATGTTTTTATAAATAGGAATTACAAACTAGCACTTATTTTGTATTCATAGTGGTGTCCAATAAAGGGATAAGAAGACAGTGGGTTATTTAGAAAAAAATGCTATCATATTTTGTATAATAAACAAATATCTGACATAGCTCTGAGAAATTTTTTATTTTTTTATTTATTTATTTTTCTGAGAGATTTTTTTAGCTAAGCAGTTATTATCCAGCTTCAATAAGTAATGCAATCAAAAATAAAAAGGTAGGGAGAAACCAAGATGGCAACATAGGTGAACACCTAAACTGCTGCCTCACACAACAATTTCAAAACTATAACTAAAAGACTGAAGAGACATCATCCAGAACCACAGAAAAGGTTGAGTGGAAATTCTACAACTAGAAGGAAAGAGGGGGGCTCACAGAGACTCAGAAGAGCTGCAAAAAGCTGAGGTACAGAGACACACACATAGAGAGAGTGGCCGGTGTGTGACTGGCTTCCTCTGGTGGTAGGGAGATGGAGACTACCGACTGCAGTGAACCCCTTATCTTACTGCACTGAATCCCAGTTCCGGGTGAGACTCATATGGGGGGAGTCTAGACTGTCATTAAAAGGGAGGAGTGCACGGAATTTAGGGGAACCACAAAAGGGCAGAGGTCTGGGGCACACACAGAGAGGATGGAGTGCTGACTGTGCCACTGGCTTTTTCTAGTGGGCGGGAGACAGAGCCTCCCAACTGCTTTGAACTCCACTTTTGACTGCACTGAACCCCAGTTTTGAGCAAGACCCTGGGGACCCAAACTCATACGGGTCCCAGAACACAAGGGAACCAGAAAGGCAGAGGTCTAGAGGCACGCACACACTCATGTGCACAGAGAGGGCTGCAGTGATTACCAAGACACTTGAGACCCAGAGGCTGCATAGGATGGAGTTGACTGGAAGCCAAGACTGTCTTCTCAGCCCTGAGACTCCACCCATCCAAGCTCAACAGAGAGGCTTTTGCAGTTTTGCAAGTCTTGTAGCATAAGGCTGACTCCAGCACAGAAGTTCTTCCAGTGTAGCGAAAATGCAAAGACAAAGGAACAAATCACAAATGAAAGAAATAGAGGAAAACAAATGAGTGGATATAGAGTTCAAAACCACGGTTATAAGATTTTTCAAGAATTTCCTAGAAAAGATGGATAAATTTAGCAAGATTCAAGAGGAGATGAAAAAGGACCAACTAGAAATTAAACATACACTGACTGAAATAAAAAATATTATACAGAGACCTAATAGCAGACTAGAGGAATGCAAGAATCAAGTCAAAGATTTGAAATACAAAGAAGCAGAAAACACTCCACTGGAAAAGCAAAAAGCAAAAAGAATCCAAAAAGTTGAAGATAGTGTAAGGAGCCTTTGGGACAGCTTCAACCATAACAATGTCAGAATTATGGGGGTGCCAAAGAAGAGAGAGAGCAAGATACTGAAAACCTATTTAAAGAAATAATGACTGAAAACTTCCCACATCTGGTAAAAGAAATAGACTTACAAGTCCAGGAAGCACACAAAACCCCATATAAAAGGAATCCAAAGAAGACCAAACCAAGACACATCATAATTAAAATACCAAAGCAAAAGACAAAGAGAGAATATTAAAAGCAGCAAGAGAAAAACAGTTAATTACCTACAAGGGAGCACCCATACGATTGTCAGCTGATTTCTCAACAGAAACTATGCAGGTCAGAAGGGAGTGGCAAGAAGTATTCAAAGTGATGAATAGCAAGAACCTACAACCAAGATTACTCTACCCAGCAAAGCTATCATTCAGAATTGAAGAGCAGATAAAGAGCTTCACAGATAAGAAAAAGCTAAAGGAGTTCATCACCACCAAATCAGTATTCTATGAAATGCTGAAAGGTACTCTTTAAGAAGAGGAAGAAGAAGAAAAGGGTAAAGATAAAAATTATGAACAACAAATACATATCTATCAACAAGTGAATCTAAAAATCAAGTGAATAAAAAATCTGATGAACAGAATAAACTGGTGAATATAATAGAATCAGGGGCATAGAAAGGGAGTGAACTGACAATTCTCAGGGGGAAAAGGGTGAGGGCGGGGTGCAGGGAGAGACTGGACAAAAATCATACACCTATGGATAAGGACAATGTAGGGGAGATAAGAGTAGAGGGAGGAGTGGGAGCCAGGTGAAGGGGAGCCAAGGGAGGAAAAAAGAGAAACAAATGTAATAATCTGAACAATAAAGATTTATTAAATTAAAAAAAAGAAAAAAAAATTAAAAGGTAGTGCAATCTTAATCTGATTCTTTTTTTCCCTCTTGTAATCCCTTTGAAGTCAGTGAGAAATCATTATGAAAAAACTTGGATGATAAGATCTTTTAAATGGTCTTGTTCAACATTCTTTATTTAATATCGTGATATTTTTATCAGCCCTGGAAATAGTAAACAAGCCAGTAGCTCTAATGAAAAAGCAAGGTGTAAATTTGTATATTTAGAGAAATGTTTTAACTATCTGATCAGCTTTCAGACAAAAGCAAGTGTTTTTAATGTCCTTTTCGAGCTAAATAACTAGGATTCATTGCAGTGCAGCAGTTAGCCTAACATCAGTCTTCACTAGAATTATGCTTGGACAGTTCCCAGTGACAACTCTCTAGGCTGGTTTGGTGCTTTGGTAACTATATTAAAGGTAAGTGCAAACTGTGAAAAATAACAAGAACCCTTATATAAATTCAAGGTTTTAATACTGTCTTTTGGGGCTGTGTAATCATGCTTAAAAGGATGACTAACATCCACTCTAATATGGACAAGACTTTAAACCAATGAAAACTATGTGTGTTTTTTTAAACAGTAAACTTGGCAGTATGGCTGATTTTATTCCTTCCTTTGCGATCCCTTCCTTTTTACAGGTGAAAAGGTTTATATCAGATTTCCTCTCATTATAACCTCTCAAATGTTGTCTGGACCAGCAACCCACTCTCTCTAAACAAATACCAGCCAACCAGGAAACCATGAAGTTTTATTGTGCTATAAAATAGACCAGACATTTCCAAACCTTCATAGGAATGAACCTGACTAAATCTTTACTAAAAATAATTTCAAAATAAACTGTAGGCTCCAAGTTTCTCCAACAATCAAAATTCCTCCTCCTTCATCAACTTCATTCTCAAGCTCTTGACTCTTTCAGAACTTTATCACAAGCAGTTTCTCTGGCCAAAATTCATAGTAAGAATTAGAGACCACTTTGATTTGATTTATGGAATATAAGACTCGAGAAAAATGTCAGCTTCATTCCTTCAGACATTTACATTTATCAAAATTCTATTTCCAATTTTCCTGTATACTACCAGTCCCTAAATCGTGAGCTACTTCTTGCAGTATATCAGGAGTAAAGAATGAATTTTTCAAAGAATTAAGTCAGAACTTCAGCTTGAGAAAATAGATTTCCTTTGATTCAATTTGGCAAATATTTATTTAAGCTCTGTTCTAGGTACACTTAAGGAATGCATGGGTAAATGTTGCACGTGTGGATGGATCAGTTGTCAAAGGCCAGCAGGGAAAAAGACACACACAAATAACTATGATGCAAAACGGAATATAACAAAAGATAGATAGATTGCAATGGGGATCTGGAAAGGTGACATGAAGTAGGTAGGACTTAGAGTCCATCTTAACCCTGGCCCATGTGACTTGGTTGAAAGTCGCCACTGTTTGGATTCCCAATCAGAGCATTTGCCCAGGTTGTGGGTTTGGTCACCCATTGGGGTATGTATGGGAGGCATGGATGTTTCACTTTCCCTCTCCCTTCCTCTCTCTCTAAAAAGACAATAAAAACATATATTTTTAAAAGTCCATCTTAAAGGGTGAGTAGAATTTAAAGATGATAAAGGAAGGCATTGCAAGGAAGAAGAAAAAACATAAAAGTGAAGAAAGTATTCATGGAACTACTATTTTATCAGAACATGAAGAATGATAAAAATAAATTTTAAATTATGTTCATATAAGATCCTCTAATCCTCTATGTCTAATCCTCACAATAATATGAAAGTAGAAATTGGGGCATGAAGAGATTACATAATTTGGCAAAGATTACACATCCAGTAATTGGTGGAGTCAGGATTTACCCATGTAGTGTGACTAAATCTTCTATGTGCTTTCCATTGTATCAGCCAGATAACTTTTACTCACTGGTAAAAATGCAGACTGCTGAACCCCAGTCCCAAACATTCTGATTTAGTTAATCCCAGATGGGACTGAGGAATCTGCATTTCTACCAAGTGATCCTGATGCAGGAGATCTGGGAACCACGTTATCCAGAGGAAGGACAGGGCAGTATTTAGTAGGGCCTAGAATGGCTTTGAACATACTGATTAGTGTTATGTACTGAATTTTGTCCCCCTAAAATTCATATGACAAAATCCTATCTCCTAATGTGACTATATTTGCAGATAGGGCTTTTAGAGAGGCAATTAAGGTTAAATGAGGTCAAAAGGGCAGGCCCTGATCTGAAATGACTGATGTTTTTATAAGAAGAGGAAGATTCACATGGAATGTGCCTGCACAGAAAACAAGTCATGACAGACTGTGGCAAGAAGATGGCCACCTGCAAGCCAAGGAGGGAAGCCTCAGGAGAAACCAACCCTGCCGGCACCTTGATCTTGGACTTACAACTCCCAGAACAGTGTTCTTTAAGTCACCCAGTCTGTGGTATTTTCTTATGGTGGCCCTAGTAGACTAATACAATGAGTTAAATTATCCTCCTGATTCTCTTAAATCACATACATCTATCATATATCAGAAGCTGTGCCAAAGAAATTTCCTAATTATCATCACTATCATGAAAGCTCACATCTACATGACATCTTATAATTTACAAAGCCTTTTTGCTTGTTCTGTTGCACATGGACTTTGCAACAACCTCTGAGGTAAGCAAGACTCCCTAAGGTAACAGAACTTGTCAAGGTTTCTGACAAGTTGGATGGTTGAATTCAGCTCTTCTGATCCCAAATCTTAAGCATACTTTTCCTTTAGCACACATACCATAAAGTATAGTGATTATATAAAACACCTAACTGGGCAAATGTGTTTTTTAGCTCTAGAGAGTAACACCTCTACCCCTATTTTCTAGTTAAGATATGGCTCAGGAATTCATAAGATGTACCCAAACTTTAATAGCAAAGATAAAATCAGAATACTATACAAGATTCCTAATGTCCAGTTCTCATACCAAACAATTGACTGGACAATAATAAAATTATCCCATTTACATAGATTGAGATTATGCTTTGGGTTAGGGCACACTTTTAAAAAAAATAAATATTTTTATTTCAGAGAGGAAGGGAGAGGGAGAGAGAAATAGAAACAGCAATGATGAGAGAGAATCGTTGATTGACTGCCTCCTGCATGCTCCACACTGGGAGTCCAGCCCACAACCCAGGCATATGTCCTGACTGGGAACCAAATCATGACCTCCTGGTTCATAGACGGATGCTCAACCACGGAACTATGCCAGCCAGGCTAAGGCACACACTTTCTTTTTTTGCAATATTATATATTTTTTCTTTATTAAGATATTACATGTGTCCTCATACCCCCATTCCCCCATCCCCACCCCTCTGCTCATGCCCTCAACTCCCTGATGTCTGCTTCCATTGGTTATGCTTATATGCATGCATACAAGTCCTTTGGTTGATCTCTCCTCCTTAGCCCTCCCTTCCCCTACCTTCCCTCTGAGGTTTGACGGTCTGATCAAAGCCTCTCTGTCTGTGGATCTGTTTTTGTTAATCAGTTTATGTTATTCATTATATTCATCCATTTATGTTATTAACAAATAAGTGAGATCATATGATATTTATCTTTCTCCAACTGACTTATTTTGCTTAGCATAATACTCCAGGTCCACCCATGCTGTTGCAAATGGTAGGAGTTCCTTCCTTTTTACAGCAGTGTAGTATTCTATTGTGTAGATGTATCACAGTTTTTTAATCCACTTACCTGCTGATGGGCACTTAGGCTGTTTCCATCTCTTAGCTATTGTAAATTGTACTATGAACATAGGGGTGCATATATCCTTTATGATTCGTGTTTCTAGTTTCTTGGGATATAATCCTAGAAGTGGAATCACTGGGTCAAATGAGAGTTCCATTTTTAGTTTTTTGAGGAAACTCTATAGGGTTTTTTTTTTTTCTCAGCATCCTCTCCAGCACTTGTCTTTTTTTTTTTTAACTTGGGGTTGCTTTATTAATATTAGACTTAGTATATCTTCCTGCTTTTTAGAGCACAGAATATTATCAGTGATAAAAAGGGTCATTTCATCCTGATAAAAGGGTAAGTTCATTAAGAAGATATTACAAGACTAAAAGCTTACTTGTCATTTATTGATTTGTTTATGATAGTCATTCTGACAAGTGTGAGATGGTACCTCATTGTCGTTTTCATTTGCATCTCTCAGATGATTAGAGACTTTGAGCATGTTTTTGTATGTCTCTTAGCCTTCTGTATGTCCTATTTCGAAAAGTATCTATTTAGGTCCATTGCCCATTTTTTTCATTGGATTATTTATCTTCCTTTTTTTAAGTTGTATGAGTTCCCTGTAAATGTTGGAGATTAACCCTTATCAGAAATAACATTTGGCAAATCTGTTCTCCCATGTTGTGGGCGTTCTTATTGTTTTGTTGATGTATTTTGCTGTGCAGAAGCTTTTTATTTTGATGTAGTCCCATTTGTTTATTTTCTCTTTAGTTTCCATTGCCCTAGGATCTGTATTAGTAAAGATATTGCTATAACATATGTCTGAGATTTTGCTGCCTGTGAAATCCTCTAAGATTTTTATGGTTTCCCATTATATGTTTAAGTCCTTTATCCATTTTGAGTTATTTTTGTATATGGTGTAAGTTGGTGATCTAGTTTCATTTTTTTGCATGTATCTGTCCAATTTTCCCAACATCATTTATTGAAGAGACTGTCTTGACCCCATTGTATGCTTTTGCCTCCTTTGTCAAATATTGAGCACAGTGGTTTGGGTCGATTTCTGGGTTCTCTATCCTATTCCATCGGTCTATATGCCTGTTCTTGTGCCAGTACCAGGCAGTTTTGGGGACAATAGCTTTGTAATATAGCTTGATATCTGGTATTGAGCTCAGTCTAACTTTGTTCTTCTTTCTCAAATTGTTGTACCTATTTGGGGTCTTTTTTTCAGATGAATTTTTAGAGAGTTTGTTCTAGGTCTGTGAAATATGCCGTTGGTATTTTAATGGGGAGTGCAATGAACCTAAAGATTGCTTTGGGTGGTATGGACATTTTAATGATGTTGATTCTACCAATCCATGAACATGGTATGTTCTTCCATCTGTTTATGTCCTCCTCTATCTATTTTTTCAGTGTCCTATAGTTTTCTGAGTATAGGTCTTTTACCTCCTTATTCCTAGGTATTTTAATTTTGGGGAATGCAATGATAAATGGGATTGTTTTTTAAGTCTTTCTTTCTGTGATTTCATTATTGGTGTATAAAAATGTAAGGCACACACTTTTGAGAGATTTTCTTGTAATCGCTATAGGTTTGCTCAGATGCTAAGTGATACAAATTTGCAGAATACCAGGCTGTACAATGGACTACATCTTAAGTAATAAACACTGTAAATAGGAAAGAAAAAGTGAAAGAGCAGTTAAAGATGGAGGAAGTGATTCCTTTACTTTCATTTCCTTTTGCTAGCACTTCTTTTTGGGGTAGCAAACATAATAAAGTAAATGTGAATTGGTATTTGCATACAACAATGGAAACATTACCTGAACACTTGCTAGAGATCCGGAATAGGAAGGTAGATGCTAAACTAAGCCTGTCTGGTTCATACTATTTTCCTGTTAGTTAAGGTCTCGTTTCCTCAGTGGCATTATGTTAGTTTGTGTCCTCTGAGAAGCATATGCCAACATGGAATTAGACATGAATTAGATTTTCTAGGAAATGCTTGCAAAGGATAAAGAAATGAAAGACAGAGAAAGTAGGGAGAGCCTTCAAACTGTGATGCAAGTCTGGCATCAATTAAAGGGGGCGGGGGAGAAAAGAGGATTAGGTAGGAAAAGCTTTACACTACAGCACAGTTCTAAGGAAGTTTCAACCAGGCCAATGAGAAGTCCTTGAGACAAAGTCACATTTTCTCTCACAGGAATGGGCTGGCAATAGTGCTCTCATTGGCTAGGAAAAGCCCAAGGGAAGTGTTGGCTCAGTGTAAAAATCGGTGGAACCAGAAGGTAGGGGTTGTATCCAATAGTTAATTATGCTCCCCACAGCAAAATTTGAGTGGTACATTTTCATGGTTGCCACAGTCCACCAATGCTGTAGAAAAATCTGCTTCTATATGCAGAGCTAGAAAACACATCCTCCATGGTTCCTATGGGCCTTTCCTCTTGAAAGAAAACTTAGAAGGAGGTTAGTGAGATGAACCAGAGCCTCATTTGCTGTGGTTGGTCTTGGGGCTGTACCAGGTACTCATCCTCTCCTTCCTCTATTGTTCATTCTAAACCCCATCACCCTCAGCTGTCATCTTGGAAAATCTTGGTTGCTTCCCTCATGGTGTGACTCAAACAAACCTTCATTCTGATGGATATTAATTCTTGGCAATCAGGCCCTTTTCAAGTCAGGGTTGCTGCCCATGTCCATTCACAGTACACAGTGGTCAAAGGAGTACCAGAGGCTTCTAAGAAAATCTCTTGCCGAGACCGGTTTGGCTCAGTGGATAGAGCGTTGGCTTGCGGACTGAAAGGTCCCAGGTTCGATTCTGGTCAAGGGCATGTACTTTGATTGCGGGCACATCTCCAGTAGGAGGTGTGCAGGAGGCAGATGATCGACGTCTCTCTCTCATCGATGTTTCTAACTATCTATCCCTCTCCCTTTCTCTCTGTAAAAAAAAATCAATAAAATATATTTGAAAAAAAAAGAAAATCTCTTGAGTTCCATACCTATTTCTATTCCTGTCTGTAAAAGTAATACTACCTCTTCGTAATGATTGGAGTAATAAACCAAGATGGTGACTCCTCTTCTTACTTGCTGGTCTCAACACAGGGAGCCTAAAATTCCCTGGCAGTATTCACAGCTTACAGTTCAGTGAGGCACTTGCTCTGTCCCCTGACAAAAGTGCACTGCTTCTGGGACTAGAACCACAAGCCCTACAGAGCCCAGAGTTGCAAGTAAGGGAAACACAAAAATCCACCATTGGGTTATGGGAAGTGATGGGAAGTGGAGCCATTTCTGATTCTACCTCTTAGTGTCCATTGTGTTCTTCCTGCTGAAGACATGGCACCATATAGAAGAAGTCTCTCATTTAGCCTGGATTCCTATGTCATCCACCACAATTACAAAAGCTCCCATCCCCTAGATCATACTTATGGCTAAAGGGGATTGGGAGAATTCCCATATAACCAGCTGAAGGAGGAGGGAAAAGCCTGAGCTTTTCTCTGAAAAGGATGGCACTGCATCCTTTCAGTATGTTGCTTCTGAGCTGAGCTTTTAGAAGGCTAGTCCAGTTGGATGTTTCTAAGTGGTGCAGTATATGATTATGATTAGTGCATCTCCATAGCTATGAGTCCAATCCTGCACCTCTGAAGCAGGTCCCCTGTTCAGATGTTTTTATGTGGGATTCCATACCTGTGAATCAAGCATTCTTTAAGGTGCCATATTGTGGTGTTGGCTGTGGCATTGCAATCATGAAAGACAAGACTGCACTCAGAATAGGTATCTATCCCTGTGAGGACAAACCATTTGTTCTTGTAGTTGACTTACTACCAAGTGGCCAGTTGGTCTCATCAAGAAATAATGATAGTCCAATTGGCATGGCTCAGTGGTTGAATTGACTTATGAACCAGAAGGTCACGGTTCAATTCCCTGTCAGGACACATGCCTGGATTGTGAGTTCAATCCCCAATAAGGGGCATGCAGGAGGCAGAGAATCAATGATTCTCTCTCATCATTGGTGTTTCTATCTCTCCCTCTCCCTTTCTCTCTGAAATCAATAATAATACATTTTTAAAAAAAGAAATAATGATATATCAGCATTGGTCTCTGTTGCTGATAGGTAAAATATTCAGAAGCAGCAAAAGCTAGCTCAGCTTTGGTAATGAAAAGTTCATGCTATTGGACCCATGCCATAGCCTGTCTCTGCTATGGTAACTCTGTCCATATGCCCATATTGGCAGTTCCAGGGTGGCCAATGCTTATGCCCACTGATTCAATTATTATATCTACTTAGTAATTCAGTACCTCTTCCATTGTGGATGCTTTCTGTTGGATTGTAATATATAATATAAAACTCTTCATGTTCATCTATGTACCTCTACCTTCTTATATCCAATTCTTTTCTTTCCAGGCCACTTCCCATATCAGTATATACTAAGTAGGGGCTCTGTTCATAGCTCTACTCATTGGGAAGGGGAAAGAGAAAAATTTGTTGTTCCACTTATGTATGGATTCATTGATTGATTCTTGTATGCACCCTGATGGGGGATCAAACCCAGAACCTTGGTATATCAGGACAACACTCTAATCAAGTGAGCTACCCGGCCAGGCCCAGATTCCTGAATCTTTATAGGATTTATCTTCAACACTCTGGAACACTGTGTCTTATCACGATCTTCAGCAGACCAGCCACTTCTTGCTCAGCATGATGCCACCATTACCCAAGCCACCCAGATCCCTCAATGCCCAGATGCCACTCAATGCGATGTCCAGGCAGTCCAGATCCCTTCAGCATATATTATACCAGAGAGCAAGAGAGTAAATATAGCCCAGAGGCAAAAGCTTAAATGAGTATTGTCTGCCCCATAGGAGTCTAAACTATTTCTGACTCTCCCTTTTAATTATATAGATTGCCACATACTATGTGCCTGAAGCCTTATTAGTATGCTCAACTATATGATGTCCAGCAAATCAACTGCAATTGGAGCTACTAATTGCTTGACGCTGAACTCCTAAAATTTGGGTACCCAGCCTTATATATTTTCTTATCTAGAGTTCCTAGGACAGAACTGAGCACTTAGCAGACATTCTATATATAGGGTTATTGTGAGAACTAAATGAGTTACTAAATATAAAGTGTCTACAACAGTGCCTGGCTCCTAAACACACTCATCTCCTATTTTATTTTTCCAGGTCATAGAGAGCCATCAGAGACTTGACTAGGGACACCAGGCTAACCACTTGACTAGAGTTTTAAATGAAATATGAGAGATGGCAGTTTCCCTTTAAAGTGAAAATGCCCAGAATATTTTTCCTTAGGGTATGAGGTTTCCAAGGAAAACACAAAAGAAAAATTATTGTAAAGCTGGAAAGAAATAACTTCTTATAGAAACAGACATTTAACCTAATAAGAAAAAATGGTGGATACTGTATACCAATTCTTTACCAATGTTGCTATATTTTAAGAAATCTTAAACTTGAAATCTTGACAAATGCTTCTCACCAATAATAAAATGAAACATGATCTTGAAATAAAATGAATAAATGCACTTGTCCTCAGCAGACATCTGCCAAAAATGATCTTTTCCATTACCTAAATGTCTTTTTCTATATATATATATATAAATAACACATACATTCACATTCTCTGGAATAGGTCAGTGTAAAATCCAGTACAAGAAATTGAAAAAAACATACAGGACATACACACACATACACAGACACACACACATACACACACACACTTCCAATCTTTCTTAGGACAAATATGCTCTTGCATAATACTATCTGTGATTGAGAGGATTCAAAGCCTTTATCATTTGCATTAGCTTTTAATGATCTTGATGATTCTCAGGGAACTCAAGTCTCATTTAACTTCCCCAACAATTGTCACATAAGAGCTATGAAGTAATTGCAGGGTCTCTAAGAATGGATCCATCCTTGCTACTTTTAAGAGACCTAGGAAAAGGGTGTTGAATGAGGTTTAGACAGAGTTTCTTTCATCTGCAAAACAACAACAACAACAAAACTGAGCCTTAATGACAACTTTCCAGTACTCACTCTTAGATATCATTATGCTATCTCACAACCAGGCTTAGATGACCTCAAAAGTTAAGAAACTGCCTTGTCTTATTGTCAGTGTCTCTATCATAACAGAGCCTTCCTGCACAGAATCACCAGACTGAATTTATTCCACCAGTGAGTCAGTTGCTTATTAGTGCTTTTGACATCCAGATGGTTTGAGACAAAGGCTAAACCAGGGGTAACTCCCAAGTGTAACCAGTGGAAACTCTCTTTTGCTGAGGGACTCTCGTCTACTGGGCTCTGGGCCAGCACATGGGTTTCTTTCGCAACCTCCCAATACTGCTGTGGCCATTTCTATAACCCTCGTAAGTTGTGTCACCTGAGAGGCCAAGAGTTAAACTGGCTGTACAGTCTGAACTGTGAAGGTTGGAAGTAAATCCAAGTGGACCAATAGCCTGGATCTGTTTCATGAATAAACAGAGGAGTTCAGGCCTGGGACCCTATAAAGTTAAGTCAATATTAGTTAGAGAGGAAATCCTGTTTGTTCTTTCTTCTGCTATAGTTGCTTTAAAAAAACACACACCAAAAACACAAGTAGAGCTTTCTGGTATTTTATGATGCTACAAACACCATTTAAAACATACATATACACGTACACACAAGCATGTTTATAACCAAATAGAAATAAAATCATGGTGCCTCTCCTATTATGTACAGGAGATTTAAAAATATTTTCCCAATACTTTTCAAAAATAGAACTTAAAATGTTTTTATTTATAGGAAATACTTATCTGGGTTCTGATACCATCTAGTCACCTTATCCAAAAATGATAAAGAGAAGTAAGTGATTGCTATTAAAATCCTTTAGTTCTGCTTATAGGGTACATATTCCTCCCACTACTCTTTGCCTAGAAATTATATGTAACAAGGTCTGAATAATCCATTATTCAAACTTCTAGGGTACTAGGACAGTGATTTCTAACCTTTTTCAAGTTGTATCATTCTATCTTGTGTTTCTTAGATGTCAAAACTGTTCCTCCTGTGATACCATCCTCCATAGCCCAATCAAAAAGTATATGAAAAATTTTAAAAACCACTTAAATAAATTTTAATCTTGTAGGGTTTTGTTTTGATATTGGTTTAAAATAATTCCTCTTCTCTGAAGCCTGAGACACCTTAAAGGTTGAGCTAGGAATTAACATCTCCTGCTGCTATATTCCTTTAGGTCTTTATATAAACCTATATTACAGCATTTTAACATTGTATTTTTGCTGGTTAACTCTCAATCTTTCTCCCTTGCTTAAATGCGGACTGTTATATTCAACATCTTTCCAGAATTTTGAGCACAGTACCTAATACAGAGGAAGATTCAATAAATGTTAGTTGAATGAATGAGTGAATGAATGAATAGTGCCCTTTGGAGGCAGAAACACATCGAGGATGTAAAAATACAAAACAGGAAATAATTATTCTAGTAGTTTAAAGATGGGCCATACAAGAGCCTCTGTTCTAGAACTGGATACAGAACACTTTATAAACTGTGAAATCCTACTAATGTAACTGTTACTTATTATTTAGCAGCCCTCAGGCAATGGTTTCTGAATTTGTGAATCAACAATCTATGAAAATAAGAATGAATTTGACTTACTGGAATAGGAGGATCATGGAAGGATGAGTAAAAGGAAGCAAATTGATACGAAGTTGTGCTATAAACACAGTGAGAGCCCAGTTTGGGAAAACTGGGTCTTGCTTAAGTTTTTCTTAATTATTCATTTCTGTGTCTTGGTTTATAAATGACCATTTCTCTAGGTGCTTAGGATTTGAACAATTCCTTATAGCATTCCCAGAAATATGTGTTACCAGGTACAAAATACACAGGCTTGTCCGGTCAAGGAAACATGTGTTCCATTTGGATAACTCTATTTGAGAGGCTAAAATAACTGACGTATTTTGAAGTGACCATTGGTAGTAAGCTTCGGCGGTTCTGGAAGATGCAATAAAAATAGCAGGGCAATTTGACAAGCTACTGTAGTTCAAATAGTCTAGCCAAAGTTCACAATTATGTCAATGAAGCTGCATTCCATCAAGTTAATAAGTAACTAAGGAAATAGTTAATTGAGATACAATCACAAGCCAGAAAAACAGGATAAATTAAAGAAGAGGAATAATTACATTTCTCGATAGTCACATGCTATCAAACAGCAAAATCTGATGGCTGGAAGATAAAGCAGTCAGTATTTCAAAATGGAAAGAAAAGGCCATAGGCTATGGCATGAGTAATTCCATAAAGTCAGTCAAATGAGAATCTTTCTGAAAAGCAGATGATATCCGCCCCAAAGCAAATTGCCTAAAACTACTGGAAAATAGCTACTGTGTTACAAGCATCATCTCTGCAAGGTCACACTGCTAGTAAGTTCAAAATCAGGTTGAATGACACCAAAGTCCATGCTCTCTTTCTGCTGGAGAAGGCAATACTAAGGTACCTGCTGAGCTGCCAGGGTCCGTTGTTCCTTACTACCTTTTCCGATTCCAGTTTCCGAAAAGCCAGGAAGAGTAGCAGTAGTAAGTAGGAAACTTTAAGCTTGTTCAGTTCACCTGCTAAGCCCTTACATCCTATATAATAAAGTGGTAATATGCATATTGACCGTATGCAAGGGCAACCCTATGTGGTCACAAGATGGCTGCCACAAAATGGCCAGCAGAGGAGGGCAGTTGTGGGCGATCAGGCCAGCAGGAAGGGAAGTTAGGGGTGACCAGGCCATCAGGGAAGGGCAGTTGAGGGCAGCCAGGATTGCAGGGGAAGGAGGATACTTGGGAGGGAATCACACCTTCAAGGGAGGACAGTTAGGGGTGACCAGGTCTACAGGGGAGGGTAGTTGGGACCAACCAGGCCAGCAGGGGAGGGAAGTTGGGTCGATCAGGCTGGCAGGGAAGTGGTTAGGAGGTGATCAGGCTGGCAGGCAGGCGAGTGGTTGGGAGCCAACAGTCCTAGATTGTGAGAGGGATGTCCCAGATTGGAGAGGGTGCAGGCTGGGCTGGGGGATACCCCTCCCCCAGTGCAAATTTTGTGCACCGAGACTCTTGTTAAAAATGAAAGCCAGGAATTAAAGAGGTTGAGGATGAACTCAAACCAAGAAGTTAAAGTTCTAAAGCAGCCGAAACCAGTTTGGCTCAGTGGATAGAGCGTCAGCCTAAGGACTGAAAGGCCCCAGGTTCCGTTCTGGTCAAGGGCATGCACCTTGGTTGCGGGCACATCCCCAGTAGGTGTGCAGGAAGCAGCTGATCGTTGTTTCTCTCTCATCAATGTTTCTAACTTTTTATCCCTCTCCCTTACTCTCTGTAAAAAATCAATAAAATATATTTTTTTAAAAAATTAAAAAAATAAAGTTCTAAAGCAGCTAACCTATATCTGAGTTAACAATCCTTCTGTGTATTAATTTTTTCCGTATTTTCTGGAAATTAGAGAAAAATATCTATGTGTCCATTCTCTCACTTAACAAGCAATTATTCAGTGTGTACCATCTGGCAGTTGCTGCAGATCCAGAGATTAACAGAAAAAAGATTTCTGCGGTTAAGAAGTGCATAGGCAAGGAAGGAAGAGGGAGATGGAAACAGACAAACAAATATTTATGGTGCAATGTGGCATTGATATTTAAAACGAAAAATAATAATAAGTAGTAGTAAATATAGGGACATGAAATTAGGGAGTAAATCTCTCATCTCAGTTTCTTCTGTTTCCTTCCAGGGAGTAAGGGGCTCCATTAATGTAATACCTCTAAACTTCCTCCAGCCCTCAACTCTTTTCCTCCCAGGCAAGGAGACTTTACTTAATCTGGTTGTTGCGTATGAAAAAACAAAGTGGGCATGCATAGGCAAGCCACCGCTTATCCTCTCTGCTCTTCCTTGTCCCAAGTTTTCCAGAAACAGGTCACGTAAGGAAGCCTGTATAAGCTCAGCACTGTCTGTGACTAGGGGTTTACTATTAGGAACCCTTCTTGTTCATAGATACAATTCATGTTCTCCAACATCAGTTTCATCTATAACAAAAGTGTTATATCTCAAGAAGTAATGTAGTGTAGGGGTTAGATGCATAGATTCTGGAGCCAAACTGGCTAATACTCCAGATTTGCCATTTAATAATGGCCATGTGGCTTTGGGCAAATTAACCTTCCTGTGCTTCAATTTCTCTACCTACAAAATGGAACTAAGACTCAGAAGTTGTTATAAAGTTTGAGTTAACATGTATAAAGCATTTAGTGTCCACACTTCCAGTTACAAAGTAAGTGTTCTAGAAGTTTGAGCTATCATTTCTATTGTAATTATTATTTTTTACTCCCTCTGTATTCATCTTTTATTTCTCAGTTTGTTAGAAAACTTGGATAGGACAGAGAAGTGCTCTTTTTTGGAATCTTCCCACTCTCACTTCCAACAGTTATAGAAATTTAAGAAATCTTACACAGATCTTAGTCATTGCTCTTTAGCTCATAGTTCTTGATCCCCTTACTGGATGAAATTTGGCTATCAGTGGATATAAAATGCCAGGCCAAGCATTGCAGACTTCAGTACTAGTTGGACTGAGACTGACAAAGCTAATTAGTTAGGCCAGATTTCTCAGTCCTGCTTTCTGGTTTTCCTTTCAAGTGTAGATTCCCTTTTCAATCAGACTGACTCCACTGATCAAGGCAGGCAGGCAGTCCAAAGATTACTCCCATGTTCCTCAGGTGTTCTGCACATTCCAGACATCCCTCCTTGCTCTGGCGCCTGCATGTCCTACCCTGGCCTTTGCAAAGCCTAGAGTAGACAGGTACTTTTCCACCTAGTCACAAGGATTCTTTCCATGGATTCAAACCTACTGTAAGGAATTTAATGGAATAAATGGGCATGGAGGCAAAAATAATTGGAATACAATGTGTTAAGTACAGTTGAGGAGATATCTAAAAGGTACCATAGGAGTGAACCAGTGAGGACAGGAAATAGAAGTGATTAAAGAGAGTTTAATAAAGAATTTATTTACAAAGATGGAGGCAGAGTTAGAAATAATTAGTCATCACCAATGAGAAATTACTCCCTGAACAGGCAAAGGAAAGGAGCTATTACCAAAATTCAGAAAGAAAGCTCTAGCTATAAGGGAGGTCTACCCAACAGGAACTCTTTCAATAGATAAAGCCCCTGCCAATCCAAGACCTAGAAGGAAGGGAGTTAGGGAAATATTACTACAGTCTTGCTCTCTTCTCCCCTCTGAACTTCTTTCAGGACCTCCCATTGTTCAAGTCCACCATAAAGTCATAGGGTAGGAATACCTGATTAATGTTGTTCAAAGAGGTCAGTCCCCAAGGTCTTACTTACGACAGGTGAAAAATGGTAGTGAAGGGATCTAGAGGGCAAAAAGAACAGCCCAGTACAAAGTGTGGAGGTACAAATTCTTCCAGAGTTCTTCAAAGATGACCTTTAGAGAAGGTGGTATTTGAGCTAAGTCCTGAAAGATAAGTAGGGTTTTACCAAGTAAAGAAGTGAATTCTAGACAAAGAGATAGCATATTCATTCGTCATAGATATAAAAAGAGCATGCATGGGATAGTTAGGAGAGCAATCCCATTTGGTAGAAGCATGTAATACTTTTGGGAAGATGTGTCTGAAAAAAACAACAACAAAAAACCTTTAACACCAGATTATAAAGGTTCTTATGCCATGCTAAGGTGATGGGACTCAATCCTGTGGTTAATGAGGAGATTCATTCAAAGAATTTCAGAGGGAGAGTGACATAAACATATTTAAATTATAAAAAGATAATTTAAATGGCAGTACAAAGAATAGAGTAGTGTATTGACAGACCAGAAGCAGGAAGGTCATTCTGGAGGTCTTTGCAATAGTCCAGGAAAGATAAAGGTGAGTGGCCCTATAGCAGTGACATTTGTAATGCAGCAAAAATTCTGAAGATAAAATTAACCGTACTTGATGACCTAATAACTATGAGTGCCAGCAAAGGCAGGCTCTAGATGAGTATCCAATTTCTAGATTGAGAAACTAGGTCAATGGTGGTACTATTAATTACAAGAAGGATTTCAAGAAGACCGGGTTTATGGAAGATAACATAGAGTTCAGCTTTATATGTACTGAGTGTGTTGTGCCTGTTGAGCTATTGGGAAAATGCCTGTTGACAATGGATAACAGATGACCAGAGACTCTGAAGAATGACTTTGAAGCCAGATATACAGTTTGGGGAACAACTATTTTCTGTAGACTATGTAAAATATAGCCATAAATTTTTCTCAACCTCTGTAACTAACAAAGGAAAAAATATGACTCCACATATAATGAAATAAATGATTTAAATAATCCTTGCTGATGCTCCTTGTCTTTGGGAAGTTTTACATTTGTTTTTTAGTAATAGAGACTCACCACTCAGAATTGCATGGTAGTTTAGGAGTGTTCTTTAATTAACAAAGAAACAAACAACCTTCAGCTTTGAAAATGGAGTAATACTTGTTCCTTATAGTTAAGCTCATTTGTTTTATAAATAAACTATAAAGTGCCCATAGCAGCTTTATTTTATTATAGAAACCCATATCTCAGTGACATGTAATTGTTCTTCCACTGTGTCCATCCAGCAAAGTACTTTCCCTCATAGTAGGTACAGAATGTTTATGGGATAAATGGATGGTAGACAGATGGATAAATGAAAACAACAGAACATATAATGTTAATTTTGTTAGGAGTTTGGTATATGCATATAAGTTTGTAAAAAACATCATTAAGGGAGAATTAGAAACTGTCTAGTTTTGCTTCATCAGTGGAAGAGAGCCATCATTAGGCAACGGAATTTTCTTGTTTGCATCCAGCTGCCTTAACCATCTTACTTATGAACTAAAATACTTTTCTTCCAGTTCCTTGCTATATTAAATGATTATAGGATCATATGAACAGGGTCTTACAACTCTACTTCTTTTGAGTGGTTCCAGCATACTTATTTAGAAATTTTAGAAATTTAGTTATGTGAAACCAATGGAAGTTTACTCTTAGTAGAACATAATGAAGCACAAGTAAAATCAGTTTATATTTTACTCTTGACTATATATATGATCAATATATGATTTAATATACCTATTAAAAATTGTAAAATGATTAGCTAAACTCTATTTTATTAAAATCCTCTTTTCAAAATTTTATCCAAAATAACTTTAGAAAACATGTTCTGCTCTGGTGGCTGTCCTTCTTGGGAAGTTTAGAATGAGTCATTAATGTACTACATACCATGCCCTGGATTTTAGTGTCATTTTTTTGTCATCAATGGGCACTATCAACACTGCACCTTCTATCACTCATCCACCCAGTCCTTCTAACCCATGTAACAAGTGGAAAAATTTATTTCCAACTGCTACCTCTCTAAAGAATGAAGTGCAGATACATGTGGTCTAAAGAGAAATAGACTTGAAGTTAAATCATATGATCTCTGGGTAAACAGGACGGACCTCTAAATGCCTGAGTCAAAGGTAACAGGAAGATCCAGGCGTACCGAAGATGCTTGGATAAACATAACCTTTCATTGAATATTTAAAATACCTGTATTTTATCTCTAATCTGTCTCCTAACAGACCCAGTCCATTTCCTAGTCACCTGGGTATTTTTCTCAGTCTCTAGCACAATGTCTGTTGTTAGAATGAAATGAGAAATTGCCCCATATGTAATTTTTCCTTTCTAATTTTTTATATTATCCAATTTTTCTTTAATGAATATAAACTGCTTATATAATAAAATATAAACAGTCTCAATATGTCTGTGTTTTAAGATGTATATTTTATATAGATCTATGATATTGTGTATATATATATGTTATAATATATACAATCATAATTAAGGGAAAGTAAGGAAATAGTTTAAAACTGACTTGTGAATCAGCACATAATACATTTTCAACATCTTAAGGTAATTTTTTAGTTATAGAATATTTAAATACTAAATATGTATTTGTATTATTCTAAAAATTGGTTAGCAAAAACTGAAATGAATGTTTTGATTGTTTTCTTATGACACAACTGGGTGAAAAGCAGAACTACACAGAAGTTTCATAATAAAACTCCAAACCACATTAGACTTGTCTATTGTCAGGTTCTGTTACATTCCCCCTAACTCAACCCAGACTCCCCGAGGTTGGCAAACAGGGCAAAGTTTGAGTCAAAACCCCGCCCTTCCTTTGAGCTTTTGGGATACACTTGGAATTCTGGGAGAAACCAAAAGAAACAGCAGTTTTTTTTTCCTCCAGATGTGGCAAGTCTGTCACTTTCAGTGGTTATTCAAATTTCAAACTCAGCCCAACAAGTAAGAGCAGTTGCCCTGGAGGAAGGCAGGAGAATCCCAAGGTTCTTTTTCCATTCAGAACAAAACGTTGATATTGTAAGATTTCCTAGGAGAAGGAGCAAGTTAGGAAGAAGGCAGGAACCAATGAGATGAGTGTGTCCTAAACAAAGATTAGGATTTATCCAATTCTGTTGTCCTGAGATCCAAGAAAAAAAGTTTACATGTAATAGTGTTCATTTGCTTAACGGCTGGTTCCATGTCTGAAGCAGGTTGTATTT
The DNA here is from genome assembly GCA_011751065.1 of Lasiurus cinereus. NCBI lineage: Eukaryota > Metazoa > Chordata > Mammalia > Chiroptera > Vespertilionidae > Lasiurus > Lasiurus cinereus. The sequence goes on from JAAGEH010000135.1 coordinate 2,987,647, forward strand.
ATAGATAATCATTAAAAGGACAATTTAATACTCAGAGTTTTATTCTTAAGAAAAAAACTCCTTAAAAAATCCAATATTGTAGATTTTGCTTGGTTGTCCTACTTCTATCATACATACTTTTTCTTTAGCTAGTTCTGTAATCTTAATTTTTCAATTCTTTTTCTGTTTATAATAGTCAACATTTGTTGAGTACTGACCTCTATTCAGGCACTATGTTAAGTATTTCACATACTTCTTTTTTTTAAATCATCGCCTGAGGATATTTTTCCCATTGATTTTTAGAGGGAGTGGAAGGGAGAGGGGAGTGAAGGAGAGTGAGGGGAGAGAGAGAGAGAGAGAGAGAGAGAGAGAGATTGGTTGCCTCCCACACATGCCCTGACTGGGGCCGAATCTACAACCAAGGTATGTGCCCTTGACTGGGAATTGAATCCATGACCCTTTAGTCCACAGGCTGACACTGTAACCTCTAAGAAAAACTGGCCAGGCTATATATTTTTATGGGGAAGCACTACCCACTCCAGTATTGCCTTTCATATCGGAGAACATCCATTAGAGTAATCTTTCTGGCCTATTGTACAGTTACTACTTCCAAGGACAGTGAGAAGAAACTTTGATGAGTCTAGGATGAGGATCAGAGCACCTGATAAAAGTCAAGTATAACTGATGTTTTTTCCCCTTCTCCATTCTCTTTCAGATATTCCAGCCTGCAAAACAAATGTATGCTAGTTCGCTCTCAGGAGACTAGCAGCAGAGTGGTAAAGATCCTACCCCTCCAAGTCACTAAGTCAAGTCCAGGACTGAGATGGATACCGATCTACTATGAGACTCTCTTCTGGGAATATTATGCAGCTGTGAGAAATGAAGATGAGAATTTCTTTGCTTTTGGCAAAGATAGAATGCATCGATTTCATATATCTCACTATGTGAGACCCCCACAAAGAAAAACTTAGAGGGGTATGTAAGAAAAATGCATGCCTGGACCAGAAAACAAAAGGAGCGACAAAGAAAAAGTGCGAGAGGAAGCAAAAGAAAGGTGATACTTGAATCCAGCAAACAGTAGTAGCCTTACCATAGGTAGAAAAAGAAAGGGAACAATCTAAAAAACAGGTTGAACTCTTCTATACTGAGATGAGTCTTTCTGAAAAATAGCAGTGGAACATAGGTAACAGAAACTCACCAGGCCCATAGGGGCACATCAAAAGCAGCTTTAATTCAGATCTTTGCTGAGAGTGATATATCCTGTTGAAGAAACTGAAGGAAGCAGGAGAAGTCATCCATAGGAGATAGGTGTCTTTGTCATGGGAAGAGGTAAAGGGAACAATCCCTGGGGCTCAGAATTGATGAACTGTTCATAAGATATCTTGAAGGTTAATTAACTAGACAGAGCCCCATTCATTTCAGCAAGGGATGCTAGAAACATGGGACTCAATGGGAAAGGGAAATTGAGACATTTTGAAGATGTTAGATAGGAAGGAAAGGTCCTTCACGTAAAGCCTATTGACCAGGGCTGCCATCATGTGAAGGATTTTAAACGTTTTTAGAAGCCAGGAGTGTCACAGATGCCACTCCCTTAGAAGGGAGACTGTATGCAGAGGCAGTTCTTCCTCTCAGATTGGAAGTGAAAGATTAACTTTTTGATGGATGGTTTCTCCCAATTGAGTTTTAAGCTCACAACTTCTCAACTCCAAAAATTAGAAGTGACTACCATCAAACTATATACAGAAACACAACCTCTCACTGTTATTGCCTTTGTCCAAGCCACAATCATCTCTTTCCTTGATCACTGCAATAACTTTCTAAAAGACTTTCCTGCTTCTGTATTTGACTCCCTTCAGTCTCTTCTCAACACAGCATCCAAGGTGATCTTAGTTCCAGTTGATAATCTGCTCTGAACCCTGCACTGGCTTCTCAGCTCATCAGAGCTAATGCTAACAAGGCTCCACATGGCATGTCCCTCTGATTTCATCCCTTATCCTTTCCCACGTTGCTCACTCTACTCCAGCTACATGGCCTTCTTTGCTGTTTGTTAAATACTCTAGGAACACTCCTGCCTTTAGCCTTTGCATCTGTCATTTCCTCTACCCTAAATGATCGTTCCCTTCCTAAATAGCATCCTACTTTAGTCTTTAAAATCCTCTAGGTTTTTATTCAAAATTGCCTTCCCTGATTATCTTAGCTAAAATTCGAATCCACTCACTGTGTCAGAACTTCTTTTTATTTGTATTTTTTCTCCTTATCATGCCACTAACATCTTACATATTTTAAAGAAAATCTTACTGTTGGTGTACAGTTTTGCTCCATGAAGGTAAGGACTACTTTTGTTTATTTAATTCATGGCTAGAATACCTACTGGTACATAGTAGGTGTTAAAAAATTATTTGAGATATGAACTAATGAACCTTGGTGACACAAAAACTCAGATTATCTCCACCTTAATTCTGATATATTTGATACAGTCTTTGGTGTTACCAAATGGTATGATCTGGAAGCATAATTTTCCTGTGGTAACTGTATTATGATCTAGGGATTAGCTTTTTCTCCTTTTATTTATTTATTCATTTTTTATTTCTTTTAGAGAGAGAGAGAGAAACATCAATTTGTTGTTCTACTAATTTATGCATTCGTTGGTTGCTTCTTATATGTGCCCTAACCAGAAATTGAACCCAAAATCTGGGATCTAATTTTTTTTTTACTTATTTTTTTTAAATTAAATCTTTATTATTCAGATTATTACATTTGTTTCTCTTTTTTCCCCTCCATAGCACCCCTCCACCCAGTTCCCACCCCTCCCTCTGCCCTTATCTCCCTCCCATTGATCTCATCCATAGGTGTATGATTTTTTTGTCCAGTCTCTCCCTGTACACCCTTCACCTTTCCCCCTGAGAATTATCAGTCCATTCCCTTTCTGTGCTCCTGATTCTATTATATTCACCAGTTTATTCTGTTCATCAAATTTTTAATTCACTTAATTTTTAGATTCACTTGTTGATAGATATGTATTGGTTGTTCATAATTTCTGTTACCTTTTTCTTCTTCCTCTTCTAAAAGAGTACCTTTCAGCATTTCATATAATACTGGTTTGGAGTTGATGAACGCCTTTAGCTTTTTCTTATCTGTGAAGCTCTTTATCTGCCCTTCAATTCTGAATGTTAGCTTTGCTGGATAGATTATTCTTGGTTGTAGGTTCTTGCTGTTCATCACGTTGAATATTTCTTGCCACTCCCATCTGGCCTGTTGAGAAATCAGCTGACAGTCGTATGGGTGCTCCCTTGTAGGTAATAAACTGTTTTTCTCTTACTGCTTTTAATATTCTCTCTTTGTCTTTTGCTCTTGGTATTTTAATTATGATGTGTTTCGGTGTGGTCCTCTTTGGATTCCTTTTATATGGGGTTCTGCGTGCTTCCTGGACTTGTAAGTCTATTTCTTTTACCAGATGTGGGAAGTTTTCAGTCATTATTTCTTTAAATAGGTTTTCAGTATCTTGTTCTCTCTCTTCTTCTGGCACCCCCACAATTCTGATGTTGGTAAGCTTGAGGCTGTCCCAGAGTCTCCTTACATTATGTTCACATTTTTGGATTCTTTTCTCTTCTTGCTTTTCCAGTTGAGTGTTTTCTGCTTCTTTATATTTCAAATTTTTGACTTGATTCTTGCCTTTCTCTAGTTTGCTGTTAGGACTCTGTATAATAGTTTTTATTTCAGTCAGTGTATGTTTAATTTCTAGTTGATCCTTTATCATCTTTAGTTGGACCTTTTCCATCTCTAGTTGGCTCTTTTGCATCTCTAGTTGGTCCTTTTTCATCTCCTCTTGGTTCTCGCTAAGTTTATCCAACTTTTCTAGCATATTCTTGAAAAACCTTACAAGCGTGGTTTTGAACTCTATATCCAGTCAGTTTTTTTCCTCCATTTCTTTTGTTTGTAATCCCTTCCCTTGTCTCGGCATTTTCACTATGTCGGGGAAACTTCTGTGTTGAATTCAGCCTTATGAAACCAGACGTGCAAAGCTGCAGAAGCCTCCGTTGAGCTTGTGATGGGTGGAGTCTCAGGGCTTAAGGGACCGCCTTGCCTTCCAGTCGGCCCCGCCCTCCACGGCCCCTGAGTCTCACGTGACTGGGTAATCACTGGAGCGGTCCTTGTGCCCGCGCCTGCATTGCCTCTAGACCACTGCCCCTCCGGCTCCCCTGCGCACCAGGACCACACGAGTCTAGGACTCTAGGGTTTCGCCCGAAACAGGGGCCCAGTGGACTAAGAAGTGGCACAGTTGGGAGGGTCTGTCTCCCGCCCACTCTCTCGAAAGCCAGCGGCACAATCAGCAGTCTGTCCTTCCCGCAGCGCCATGCTTGACCAGACCGCCGATCTTTTGTGACTCCCCTAAATTTCCGTGCACCTCTCCCTTTTCACTGTCCAAACTCACCCCGTATGAGTTTCGGTTGGATATGGGGTTTAGTGTCGTAAGATAAGGGGTTCAATGCCCTTGGGAGTCTCTGTTTCCCTCCCGCCAGAGAAAGCCAGCCCGGTACTCCGGCACCCGCTCTCTCAGCGCACGCGTCTCCGTACTTCAGCTTTTTGCAGCTCCTCTGGGTCTCTGTGAGCCCCTCTCTTTCCTTCTAGCTGTAGAATTTCCACTCAGCCAGCTTTCCTGTGGTTCTGGATGATGTCCGTTCTGTCTTTTAGTTGTAGTTTTGAAATTGTTGTGCGAGGCAGCAGTGTAGGTGTTTACCTATGCCGCCATCTTAGGTTCTCCTGAGATCTAATTTTTAATCATGACATGTAAAGTATCTTTGTTTGTTTGTTTTGTTTTTTGTTAATCCTCACCCTAGGACAGTTTTCCATTATTATTATTATTATTTATTAATTAATTAATTAATTAAATTTTTCTTTTTAGGTAGAGTGGAAGAGAGAGGGAAAGACAGAGAGAAACATCAATGTTAGAGAAACATATCGATTGGTTGCCTCCTGAACAAGCCCTGACCAGGGCCTGGGCCAGGAAGGAGCCTGCAACTGAGATATATGCCCTTAACTGGAATCGAACCTAGGACCCTTTGGTTTGCAGACTGACACCCTATCCACTGAGCCAAACAGGCTAGGGCTTAAGTATCTTATTGTTAGTATATTTTTATTTTTATTGGAATACCTTTGTCTATTGATAACATTGTGGGACCTTTGATGAACTCTATACATGTTGTAGCCATAAAATGCACCACTCAGACATTTGTCTTTGGGATCATAATTGACAGACAACATCTGGATTTAGCACCATGTTCACACAGAGGCCACCTTTCCCACCTGCTCCTACTAGCTAATGACTGAGGGTGGTAGGTACTAGAGCAGGCCCAATCCATAAAACTCCTCCAACTAGTGACTCTGACTCAAGGACTTCCCCTCAACCAGGTTTAACCTTTCGAGGAACTGTACTACAGTCTAAGATTCTTCCTATCCAGTCTTACTCCATTCTTCCTCTTTTTGCACAGATGTCAGACCATGGTTTGAAGGTTCTCCTTGCTGTATGTGTATCCCTCTCCCAATAAACTTCATAAATGTCTGGTTCCTCTTTGGTACCTGCTTCTCACCAGGTAATTAATATGTAATTAGACAAATTGGCTATACATAATTTGGGTTGGGAAATAAAATAAGAACTTGATTTTCAGCCTAGGGTACAATGTTGTCTCCAAGTTAATTTATTAAATGTACTCATCTGGCCTATTTCAGAGCATTCTGAGGACAAGAGTAACACTACTGATCTGGAGTAAACTGGGAGGACCCACAGAAGAGCATGAATAGCATTGGGGAAATATCCTCATGAAAGTGAGAGTAGGACTATCCTGAGAGTCTGCTGATTTCTTCCCTACAAGAGAACAGTGATAGCCTGGTTAAGTATAGGCTAAATGGTCAGTGCCAATAGATTAAGAAAGCAAAAGTCTAGGAAATGTTAAGGGGTAAAACTTTCCCCTGATTCCAATGTTTTCCTTGTAGAAGCTTCACTAATGTAATACTCTTGTCTACTTTCTGTCAATCCCTCTTACTCCTCCCCAGAGAAAGAGGAGTGACTTTTCTTCTTGATATACTAAGGAGAAAAAATTTTAAATGCCTTCCTAAGCTCTTTTAACTTGGGATCTACAGAGAGCATCCATTATATCCTGTTTCCCACAGCACACGATTCATAGGGGCAGGCTCTGCATGGGGAAACCAGCAGGTTCAACACTACCTAATGTCTGACTAGTGTTCCAAATTAGGAAACCTGTTATTGCCATACAACTAAGTTCAGTCCTAGATTTTAAAAGTTTAACAGGTGATATTTTGACTACCAGGTATCTTCTCTTTTAAAAAAGAAATCTCAGAACTAATTCTGAAAGCCAGTGATGAGGAAATATTTTTCCCCCTTTTTCCGAGGAGGAAACTGAGATATATTGAGCAAAGTAACTTTCCCAAGATCACACAGTAACAAATGGCAGAGTTAGAATTCAAGTAGAATTTGAGTTCTTAGCTTCTATGCTTTTTAATTTTGTCATTTCTTATTATAATAACTCTATTTTAATGATGAAAGCTTTTGATACAAATTAAAAACATGCCACTAGTGGATACATGTGGAGTGTTGATAAGGCTATGTCCTGTAGTCTCCAATTTATTTTTCTTAGATTGTTTTTAAACTTTTAAGTTGTCACATTTGAAATCTCATTAAAAATGTCTTAACAAATACTTCAAAGGAAAGGTTGTTTGAAGGAAAACATAATCTCCAATTATCTTATTCTCGCATGTGAACTCTAGCACATGACAAAGAGTGGATCAAAACTGTTTTTGCCCCAAATATTTTCATCTGTATGTTGGAGACCTGAAAGACTTGAATCTAGATATTTTAGATAGTTTGAAAATAATAGAAGTAGAATTAAAATGAGAAAGAACTCATCTTAAACATCAAGTTGAATATATCAAACTTATAAATCTACTTCACACACACACACACAAAATCTACTCCACACTTTCCAGGAAGTCATTGTCAATCATTGTTTGTGTTGTGTCTGGATCATCTTATTATCTGAAAAAACAAAAACAAAACTTCTGCTTTATGGAATGATGTGAATATTTTGTTTGAGCCTACTTTATAAAAATGAGTGGAAAGCAGAAAAAGAAATGCTAATACTTATGATTATTCAAGTGAGACAAAGATGGAAATTATTAGCTATGCTAAAAGCAGCAAGTATTTGGCCTCAATTAAATTCTCATTGGACTTAAGCTAGTCAACTGTTTAATTATAAATGCAAAAAACAAATTTTAAGTTTTGTTTAAAATGCAGAGAAAATAGAAGTATGAAATTGTGAATTGGAAATTAGCATCAAGAAGTATCCCAGGAATCCAAATGCATAGGGAAGCATTAGTTCCAAGGCTCAGTGAACAGGGATACAGCGTGTGGCTGGATTACTCTGTAAGGAGAGGGAGAAGACCGATGTTTAACTTTTTCTTTAGAACATCAGCATACAATCTCATGTGTGATTCCCTACAAAACACCCTGACAAATTTCCCTTAGCAAGCCCTTCCCAACATTTGGATACATTTCTTCTATTTTTTTTAAATAAAAGTTTTTTTTCCCCTTTTTACTTCAGAGTGGAAGGGAGAAGAAGAGAGAGGTAGAATCATCAACAATGAGAGAGAATCATTGATCGGCTGCCCTCTGCATGCCCCACACTGGGGATCAAGCCCATAACCCAGGCATGTGCCCTTGACTGGAATTGAACACATATACTCCTCAGCCTGCAGGCCAACTCTCTAGTCACTGAGCCAACAAGCTAGGGCTCTTCTGACTATTAAATGTCCTTTCCAGTAAAGCTGAGAGAGCTAGAATTTAAAGTAAGAATTATTAAAAATTCATTTTTTGTATAAATTGTTGTTTAATCTATCCATGGAATATTTGAAGTGGTATTAGAACCCTTTCAGTTGCAAATAACAGAAAAGTACAATTCAAAACACTATGGCAAGCACTTTGAGTCAGTGAGCTCACAGAGTGCATTCAAAAACAATTTTTCCTTTCATCCTCATTGCTCATACTGAGAAACTGGTCCTTCCCTTCCAGACACTCCTAGATAATAAAAGTCATCTGATGACATCTAGTTGTATGAATCAGCTTATTTCATGTCCAGTAATTTAAATGTAAAAGTCAAAATTCCAAATTTCATTTAAAGTTAAAGTTTCTCACCCAGCCAGCATAGGTCAGTGATTGAGCGTCAACCTATGAATCAGGAGGTCAGGGTTCGATTCCAGGTCAGGGCACATGCCCAGGTTGAAAGCTTGATCTCAAGTGTGGGGCATGCAGGAGGCAGCTGATCAATGATTCTCTCTCATCTTGATGTTTCTATCTCTCACTTCCTCCACTTTCCTCTCTGAAATCAATAAAAATATATCTAATAAAACAAAGTAAAAAAAGTTTCTCCCCTTGAAATAGTGCATTGACTGGGAGACTTAGCTTCATCTCTATTTTCCCACTTGGTGTTTCTACTTCTCCTTTCCCAAACAACAAGAGGCTGTCTCTTGATCCTACAGGCTTAAAACACAAAGATGAATAAGAAGTCAGGGGCAGGAAATATCTTACCTGAATGGCATTGAGGTACCTTGCCGTGAGTCTACTCCATATGTGGCAAATGTTAAAACTATCTCTTTCTGGTAGATGTTCAAATCTCACTATTCTTCTCTTGGGTGGTATTCTGGGTACCCTCATTGAACTGCCTGTCTTGTGGGTAAAACATTTACCTCTAGCTTGTTGCTCATGTTTCCTCCCACAGCAGTAGGGATCAAATAAACCAACACTATTTTAGGGTCACTTCACCTTACTGAGCATGACTCTTAAGTGAAATTTGAAATGGCTCCAGGTTAACTCTCTTCTGTTGAGCCCACAAGTTATTGATGAGAAACATAGACAATCTTTATCCCTGCTTTCAGTGAAAATGCAATTAGCACTCAATGCAGGCTGTGTTCTTTTACTCTCTTCACTTTAGACCAATAGCTACAGCTTCTTGTCTTGCCTCTCAAAATCCATTTATTTAAACTTCATCACCACCTCATCTGTTGCATCCCCAACAGGCATTTTTAGAACCTATCCAAATATGGCTACTCCAAGATTACCAGCATGGTTTCCCATTCCTCCCTGAAAAAAAGGGTCATATTGCAAGCATTCTGTAGATTATAAATTTATAAGATAATTATACATAAAACAATAAACTAGAAAATGATTATGCTATATAAATATTATAGTAATAATGTGTAAATCTATAATGATAAAAGCATAATATGCTAACTAGACTGGACATCCTTCCAGATGACCTTCTGAACAAAGTCAGGGCTACAAGGGAATTCCAGGTCTCAGGTGCCAGAGAGAAGCTGGTGCCAGCAGCCAGGGGAAGGAAGGCCTACTCTTGCATGAATTTCATGCATTGGGCCTCTAGTATAATTATAAAATATAAAATTATATTATAAAATGAACAATAATTTTTTTATTGTGTTACATGTATACATATCTCTCCATTGCCCCCCCTCCCTCCCAGGCTTCTCCTTCATTGACTGGCTTATTTCACTAAGCATAAGGCTCTCCAGTTCCATCCAGGTTGCTGCAAATGGTAAGAGTTCCTTCTTTTTAATGACAGCATAGAATTCCATTGTGTAGATGTATCACAGTTTTCTGATCCACTCATCTGCTGATGGGCACCTAGGCTGTTTCCAAACTGTAGCTATTGTAAATTGTGCTGCTATGAACATAGGGGTGCATAAATCCTTTCTGATTGGTGTTTGTAATTTCTTAGGATAATTTCCTAAGAGTGGGATTGCTGGGTCAAATGGGAGATCCATTTTTATTTTTTTAAGAAAACTCCATACTGTTCTCCACAGTGGATGCACCAGTCTGCATTCCCACCAACAGTGCACAAGGGTTCCTTTTTCTCCGCATCCTCGCCAACACTTGTCGTTTGTTGATTTGTTGATGATTGCCATTCTGACAGGTGTAAGATGGTATCGCATTGTCATTTTGATTTGCATCTCTCGGATAATTAGTGATTTTGAACATGTTTTCATGTGTCTCTTGGCCTTCCTTCTGTCATCTTTCGAAAAGGTTCTATTTAGGTCCATTGCCCATTTTTTTATTGGATCATTTATCTTCCTTTTATTAAGTTGTATAAGTTGGCTGTAGATGTTGGAGATTAAACCTTTATCAGTGATAACATTTGCAAATATGTTCTCCCATACAGTGGTCTTTCTTGTTGTTTTGTTGATGGTTTCTTTTGCTGTACAAAAGCTTTTTATTTTGATGTAGTCCCATTTGTTTATTTTTTTCTTTAGCTTCCATTGCCTTTGGAGCAGTATCAGTGAAGAAGTTCTTTCAGCATATGTCTGAGATTGTGCTGCCCGTGGATTCCTCTAATATTTTTATGGTTAATAATTTTATATATAACAAATATAATATTTATAAAATATAAAATTATATATAATGTAATAAAATTTTATATACATATAATATCATTATGTATTTTATATATATAATATATAATATACAAACAAGTTTCTGTAACTATCATTTTTTCATGCCTTTGAAGATACAAAGGGAGCTAGAAAGCCTAGCACAGAGCTCCTTGTCCAGTGAATGTTCCAAGTAAAGGAAGAGAATATGACACAATTTCTATTCTCTTATCTCACACAAATGCCTCAGTGATGATAAATTGTCTAGCCTGTTCATTGCCCACGGCAGCTTTGCCCAAGTGTCCAATTCTGGGAAACCATATCCATCATAGTAACTGAGATTACCTCTCTAGTCAAAGGTTAGGGGTTCTCCATCCTACAGGGTTCTCTTTGTAGGAGGGATATAAATAATAAATGTGCCCACAGTTTGGAGTGAAGATTAGTCTCACTACCTTTTCCTGACTTCATAAGATTTTCTCATGCATAAAGTTACTTGGCACAAACTTTTAAAAAATATATTTTTATTGATTTCAGAGAGGAAGGGAGACGGGGAGAGAGATGGAGACATCAATGATGAGAGAGAATCATTGATTGACTGCCTCCTGCACACCCTATACTGGGGATCGAGCCTAAACCCTGGCATGTGTCCTGACTGGGAATTGATCTGTGACCTCCTGGTTCATAGGTCAACGCTCAATGACTGAGCCATGCCAATTTGGCACTTGGCACAAACTTTGACAGGTCTCATTTAGCATAATGATTATATGCAAAATTTTTGGAGTTAGACAATTTGGGTTTTAATTCTTATTCTTCTACTTACTAACTGTGTGGCCTTGGATAAGTTCATGAAGTGAAGAGTAGGAGTGCTCATGTCTGCTCTATAAAGCATCTAACAATCTGTTGAAATCAGACTCTGAAGCCAATGGCAGTCTGATTGTTGTAAAGGGAGCATGTAGACAGTATTATCTAACCAAGGAGAACCTCCTGTTCTATTTTTATTGAATCCCTATTCTGCCAAAGAAACCAACAATTCAAGAGGTAATTCTGACAGGGTCTGCCTTTTCTCTAGGACATATCTAAAGGCTCTAAGGCAAGAATATAGGCAGCTAGCCTCATGTGGAGAGATGGCAGACATGACAGGTTTCAAGTGGGAATTTTACAAGATTCCCCCTTGGATGTAGCTGGGCATTCAAGAAATAAGAACCTACTTTAGAAATGAAAAGAATCTTTAAAATCCTCAGCTGCAGTAGTTTAGGGATCTTTACTCAATTATTACAGCATTGATCTGACAGTTACGCCCCTCATGTCGTTTCCAGTATAAGCCCCACTTACGCCAATTGAGGCAGCACCCTTGTGCTGGCACTGATTCAACTCTTTTGCAACATTTTGTGCAAGCTACATGCGTAATAGAGACTCAGTCCTTCATTCCTGAAACAGTCAACTGACAGTCACCTGAGATAGGGACTCATAGCTGAAATTCTGAAACAAAATAATGCTATTTCCTGGAAACGAGTGACTTTTTCCTTATCTAAAATTTAATCACTTTAATATGCCTCCCAAGATACCTTATTTTTTTTAAGCACAAAAGAAAATTAAAGAGAGAAAATTCAATTTTTCTGCTCCATTATTCTCACTATTAATGTTAGCTTTGTCCAGTCCCTGACATCACATATAGACAATAACACCTCTTATCATGTGCCTCTTTATCATGAAGAGGCAAACCTTTTCCAAAAGTCCCCAAGCAGACTTGACTTTATGTCTCACTAGCCAGAATTGCATAAGGTCACCTATTCATTTCTACAACATTCACCGGCAAGGACAGTGACTGGCTTAACGAAGCACAGTACTGAGTGAAAGAGGTAAATTACAAGAGAAAAGGTAGTATTCTGTTTGAAAGAGGAAAAAAGAGAACAGATATTGAGTAAAGAATACCAATGTCTACTCATCCATTGAGGATCTGGGTGCTCCTCTGTGTCACAGACCAAACTTAACTTTCTGCTCCTTTACTTACGCAGGCCCATATCCTGAGCAGTCGCAGATTTTGATCTTTGCACCTACCTCTTCCTATGACTCCCTTTTTTTTCTTTCGTCTCTCGCCTAGATACTTTTTCTCCTCTACTGCTTTTAATGCATTTGCTTTCCCATTGAGATGTCTACTCCTTCAATCCACCATGTCTCTGAAGTATATTATACCACATGGCATTACAATGAAATTATGTTATTGACTTGTTAATGAAGCTCTACCAACTTCCCAGTCAAATGAGCTAGGAAGTATATGGCAGGATGTCCAAAATTTTTCTATACAACTCTAGGAATATTAAACACACACACACACACACACACACACACACACACACACCACAAAGAGAATTCTGTGGTCAAGTAAGTTTGGTTAATGTTTTAATTTTTATTATTTTTAATATATTTTTATTTATTTCAAAGAGGAAGGAAGAGGGAAGAAAGATAGAAACATCAATGAGGAGGATTCCAAGATGGCGGCATAGGTAAACACCTACACTGCTGCCTCGCACAACAATTTCAAAACTACAACTAAAAGACAGAACGGACATCATCCAGAACCACAGGAAAGCTGGCTGAGTGGAAGTTTTACAACTAGAGGGAAAGAGAGGGGCTCACAGAGACCCAGAGGAGCTGCAAAAAGCTGAGGTACGGAGACACGAGCAAGGAGAGAGCGGGTGCCGGAGTACCTGGCTGGCTTTCTCTGGCGGGAGAGAAACGGAGACTCCCAACGGCATTGAACCCCTTATCTTATGACACTAAACCCCAGATCCAGCTGAAACTCATACGGGGGGAGTTTGGACTGTGAAAAGGGAGAAGTGCACGGAAATTTAGGGGAGTCACAAAAGATCAAAGGCCTGGTGGCGCGCACAGCACTTGGCGCAGGACAGATTGCTGATTGTGCCGCTGGCTTTCGTGAGTGGGCGGGAGACAGACCCTCTGAACTGTGCCACTTCTGACTCCACTAAGCCCCTGTTTCAGACGAAACCCTGGAGACCTAGACTCGTGTGGTCCTGGTGTGCAGGGGAGCTGGAAAGGCAGCGGTTAGAGGCACTGCGGGCACACGCACAAGGACCGCTGCAGCCATTACCCAGTCACGTGATACTCAGGGGCCGTGGAGGGCGGGGCCGACTGGAAGGCAAGGCAGTCCCTTAAGCCCAGAGACTCCACCCCTCCCAAGCTCAACAGAGGCTTCTGCGGCTTTGCACGTCTGGTATCATAAAGCTGAATTCAACACAGAAGTTTCCCCAGCATAGTGAAAATGCCGAGACAAGGGAAGGGATTACAAAAAAAGAAATGGAGGAAAAAAAACTACTGGATATAGAGTTCAAAACCACGCTTATAAGGTTTTTCAAGAATATGCTAGAAAAGTTGGATAAATTTAGTGAGACCCAAGAGGAGATGAAAAAGGACCAACTAGAGATGCAAAAGATTCAACTAGAGATGGAAAAGGACCAACTAAAGATGAAAAAAGACCAACTAAAAATTAAACATACACTGACTGAAATAAAAACTATTATACAGAGTCCTAACAGCAGACTAGAGAAAGGCAAGGATCAAGTCAAAAATTTGAAATATAAAGAAGCAAAAAACATTCAACTGGAAAAGCAAGAAGAGAAAAGAATCCAAAAATGTGAAGATGATGTAAGGAGCCTCTGGGACAGCTTCAAGCGTACCAACATCAGAATTGTGGGGGTGCCAGAAGAAGAGAGAGAGCAAGATACTGAAAACCTATTTAAAGAAATAATGACTGAAAACTTTCCACATCTGGTAAAAGAAATAGACTTACAAGTCCAGGAAGCACACAGAACCCCAAATAAATGGAATCCAAAGAGGACCACACCAAGACACATCATAATTAAAATGCCAAGAGCAAAAGAAAAAGAGAGAATATTAAAAGCAGCAAGAGAAAAACAGTTCATTACCTACAAGGGAGCACCCATACGACTGTCAGCTGATTTCTCAACAGAAACGATGCAGGCCAGACGGGAGTGGCAAGAAATATTCAACGTGATGAACAGCAAGAACCTACAACCAAGAATAATCTATCCAGCAAAGCTATCATTCAGAACTGAAGGGCAGATAAAGAGCTTCACAGAAAAGAAAAAGCTAAAGGAGTTCATCAACTCCAAACCAGTATTATATGAAATGCTGAAAGGTACTCTTTTAAAAGAGGAAGAAGAAAAAGTTAAAAGACAAAAAATTATGAACAACAAATACATATCTATCAACAAGTGAATCTAAAAATTAAGTGAATTAAAAATTTGATCAACAGAATAAACTGGTGAATATAATAGAATCAGGAGCACAGAAAGGGAGTAGACTGATAATTCTCAGGAGGACAAAAATCATAAAGCATCAAACAGACTGTGAAATTACAGCAGAAAGATTAAAGTTAGGTGAGGTAGATAAGTGATCAATCAAAGGACTTATATGCATGCATATAAGCATAACCAATGATCACAGGCACTGGGGGGTCGGGGTATGCCTGGGAGGGAGGGAGGATAATGGGGAGATATGTATAAAAAATTAATAAAAATTAATTTTAAAAAATTAAAAACAAAAAAAAGAAACATCAATGATGAGAGATAATCATTGATTGGCTGCCTCTGCATGTTCCCACTGGGGACTGAGCCCACAACCTGGGCGTACGCCCTCACTGGGAGTCAAACTATGGCATCCTGGTTCATAGATCGACGTTAAACCACTAAGCCATGCTGGCCAGGCAAATTTGGGTAATGTATATACTTTCCTTCTCTTACAGGAAATGTTGTATATGCAGATTCTGAGGCTCTGAGAAGTCCTACAGTTGACTAAATTAACTCAAAATGAGTTCTGGAACCAAACTGCTTATATTCAAATACAGTGGTACCTCGATACCACTGTATGGGTTCTACCTCTTTCTAGCTGTATAAGCTCTTTATTTTATTTTTTTTATATTTATTTATTGATTTCAGAGAGGAAGGGAGGAGAGATATAGAAACATCAATGATGAGAGAGAATCATTGATTGGCTGCCTCCTGCACGCCCCCCACTGGCTATCGAGCCCACAACCCAGGCATGTGCCCTTGGCTGGAATCGAACCTGGGACCCTTCAGTCTGCAGGCTGACGCTCTATCCACTGAGCCAAGCCATCTGGGGCTGCATAAGCTCTTTAAACCTTTGTTTTGTCACTTGAGAAAAGAAAAGTCTGATAATGCTATTTAATGGGGGTTGCTGTGAATAGTAGGTGAATCAATCCATGTGAAGCCTTTAGCACAGCTTTTACATTCATTTGACAAATATTTATTGCATGCCTACTCTGTGTCAAGATTTCAGGTCTTAATGAAGCCTACATTATAATGGAGAAGGGAGGGAACAAACAATAAACAAGTAAGTAACTAGAATAACTTTAGATAAATAATGAGTAATATGAATAAAATAAAACATGATGATATTATAAGGCATCACTAGGATCAGAATAGCTGTTTTAGGTTGGGAGGGTGAGATAAGGCATTTCTGGAAAAGGCATTTTATTTGATACACTGGAACATCTCCTCCCTAGATCTTAAGCAATTTATTTGATATTTGAGATATGAGGAGGAGATCTTCCAATGTTTTAATGTTTCAACAGCGTTTCAGGGATCCCTCACTGAAAAGGTGACACATAATAAGTATTTGAAAGAGATGACAAAGTGAGCCATACAAAAATCTGGGTGAAGATAATTCTAAGTAGAAAGAAATAGAAAGTGCAAAGAGCATGCCATTCTCTTTGCCTGAACTCCCCTTCCCTGTATCCTCTGCTTGTGGAAAGTCTTCTCTTCCTTCAGAGCCAGCAGAGTTCCCACTCCTCAGAAGCTGTGCCTGCTGTTCCTAGACAGCTAGTCCCTCATTCCTTCAGTCATGTACCCATCAGTGCCACTTGTGTTTATTTGATGTGTTTGTCAGAATGCCTTTCTGGAGACTTGTTTCACGTCTCTCACTCCTGTTAAACTATAAGTACATTGAAAGCAAGGGCTTTATTTGTGTTGTGTTTTCTAGAATTAGTGCCCAGCACAATTGCAAGTACATAAGTTGCTGATGAAGTGAAACTTAAGAGGTAGGAATATGACCTTTATAAAAAGCACTTTAGGACTGTGTTCTAAATGGTTAGAGCACCACCCCCAGCAGTGAAGGGTTGTGGTTTCAATTCCTGGTCAAGGGCACATACCTGGTCAAAGGTTCGATCCCTGCCCCAGTGGGGGCCCATACAGAAGTGAACCAATTGGTAGATCTCTCTCACATCAATGTCTCTCTACCCCCTCCCACCATCCACTCTAAAAATCAACGGGGTGGGGGGATATCTGGTGAGTATTAACAAAGCAAAGAAAACACTAGGACACAAAGAGAATAATAATATGGCCATGCTGCCAAAGGGTTTATAAGTAAATAATAGTAGCTACCACTGATTGAGTCCTACTTATTATAGGAGCCCTCCATAGAGTTTGCCATTTAACATTCATAGTAATCCAATGATATAGGTGGTATAGCCCCCAGTTTATAGAATGGGGTTTAGTCGCTTTCCCAAATTCATAGAGTACGTAACAGGACTCAAACCTAGGTCCCTCAGCTCCCAGGCTTCTGCTCTTTCCACTATACATTGTATCAGTTGGGATGTAGCCAGGAAAATAAATGGGTCTTTCAGAGAACAGGACATTTTATTTTTACAGAGGATTAGTCACATAGATGAATGGAAGAGTGAAGAAGCCAAATAAAGAATGATGAAGCAACCCAGCCATTTAGCAAAATTAGGAGGTCACTCCCCTTGTTCCATGGTGACACTGGAAGAAGATAGTGCTACCAGAGCCCAGAAGCCTGAACTGACAGGCAGAGGAAGCTAGAACCACAAGGGGAACTGCCCAAGGGAGACCTGGGGCCAGGAAGGGAGAGGCTTTGCAGTGGGCCCCTGCCAGATTCCACAGGAAGCAGGGAAAGAAAGAGTGAGAAATACCCTGGCTTCTCCCTTCCTCTGCTTTCAGTCTTTGATGGTGCTTCCCATTGCTTTAATGTACCAAGAGCCAAAGAACAAGAGGGCCTGTGAGAGCTGAGCCTGGGAAGGGTGAGGATGGGTCTGAGAGAGTGCAAGCAGGCTATCTCTCTATTTGAAATGAAAAGGGCTATGAAATAAGTCAGTATTTATTTTAGGCTAGGAGGAATGGCGAAGATAATAAGCAAATTCAAAAGAAGGGGAGGTTAATGATGGCTGCAGTAGCCAGAGAGAGATTCCTTAGAAGTGGGGAAGTTACGTTGATTCCTTAAGAAACGTAAATTTTCTGTAGGTGAAGGAGAAAGAGTAGATGGTCCTGAAAGAACTGGAGTAAAATTTTCCTGCAAGTGAAAAATACTACTCATTC
Organism: Lasiurus cinereus; assembly: GCA_011751065.1. Classification (NCBI taxonomy): domain Eukaryota; kingdom Metazoa; phylum Chordata; class Mammalia; order Chiroptera; family Vespertilionidae; genus Lasiurus; species Lasiurus cinereus. Next base: position 3,005,469 of record JAAGEH010000135.1, read on the forward strand.
TTTTAATGCCCTATCCAGTTTTGCTCAGTGGTTAGAACATTGGCCTGCAGACTGAAAGGTCCCAGGTTCAATTCTGGTCACGGGCATGTATCTTGGTTGCAGGCTCAATCCCCAGTAGGGGGCTATGGGCCATGGAGAGGCAACTGATCAATGATGTTCTCTCTCATCGATGTTTCTATCTCTCTATCCTTCTCCCTTCCTCTCACTCTAAAAATCAATAAAAGCATATTTAAAAAGTCATTCTATTCAGCAATATCTATAATGTATGTGTACAGTATAAAAAATAATGAGCCCGGCTGGTGTGGTTGAGGTCACCAGTTCCATTCCTGGTCAGGGCACATGCTCAGTTTGCAGCTCTATCCTCAGTAGGGGGCTCATCGATATTTCTTTCTCTCTCTATCCTTCTCCCATCCTCTATCTCTAAAAAAATCAATAAAAGCATATCTTTAAAAAGAAATAATAGCCCTGACCAGTTTGGCTCAGTGGATAGAGTGTTGGCCTGTGGACTCAAGGGTCCCAGGTTCGATTCCAGTCAAAGGCATGTACCTTGGTCAGCATCCCCAGTAGGAGGTGTGCAGGAGGCAGCTGATCAATGTTTCTCTCTCTATCCCTCTCCCTTCCTCTCTGTAAAAAATCAATAAAATATATTAAAAAAAAGAAATAATAAAGAAACACATACCCACTAAGTTCAGGAAATAATATATCATTATTTGCAATTTACTGTTTTAAAAACTTATGATTTAAAAATACACATATGGCTGAAACCAGTTTGGCTCAGTGGATAGAACGTCAGCCTGCAGACTAAAAAATCAAGGGCATGTACCTTGGTTGCGGGCACATCCCCAGTGGGGGTGTGCAGGAGGCAGTTGATCAATGTTTCTCTCACATCAATGTTTCTGACTCTCTCTCTCTCTCCCTTCATCTTTGTAAAAAATCAACAAAAAATATATTTAAAAATACACATATGTAATATACACACATATAATGTCTGTATGATAATCATATTAAGTTCACAATACTGTGCAACCATCACCACTATCTATTTCTGAACCCTTTTCATCACCCCAAACAGAAACTGTGGCCATTCAGCACCAACTCTCCATTCTTCCCTCTTCATAAGCTCTAGGAATTAGTTTTCTTTAAAATGTATAAAAAAATTGAATGGATTAATGGATGTTTAGAGAGAGGAATGTTAATAAAATGCTAGAAGATGGATAGCCATGTCGAATAAAAGCTCAAAGGATGTCCTAGGTCAGTGTCAGCAAACCCATTACTTAACAGAGCGGCAAACTGCGGCTCGTAAGCCGTATGTGGCTCGCGAGCCGCAGTTTGCTGACCACTGACCTAGGTGATGAATATATGTGTCTTGCAAATTGCATGTATGCAGATTTTCTTAATAAAATGTTAAGGGGAAATTTCATGCTTGCCCTCCTCCCTCCCCCCATAATTCTGATTTAATCGGTTGTGTTGGGCCTGGACATCAAAATTTTTAAACTGCTCTCTGGATGATTCTGACGTGGGGCCAAGTTTGAGGATCACTGCATTCAAGTGTGCATGAGATTGCAAAGCAAGAGGGAGCAGAATTGGGCAGGAGGAGTGAGAAGAGAGGAGGAAGCTTCTGCATATTGAAGGTGGGCTTCTGAGCTGGGCTTTCAGTGCTTTGCGCCTAGACAGGGCAGATGGACCAGCTCCATGTGAAGCAGGCAAGAAGAAGCTTCTCAGAGGGTTGTTGAGAGCATGGTATTGGGCAGGATTCTCTGAAGTTCTTAAAGTGTAGCTGAGATGTTTGTACATTACATTTTGCATGCTTTGTCTTTTGCAATGTTTCCTATAGCTTACCCAAAAGCATCCATTCCTTCAGAATATTTTTAGCATGTCAGCTGCCTATAACTCTTACAAAGGGTAAGATCCATTTCCACATGTATATACATACATACATTTTATGTTTTACTAACTCATCTTTATGTCTTTTTTATGGAGATGAAGAGCTGTGTTTGTAGAAGCAGAAAGAGGATGTTACTAGTATAAGCTAGGTGGGCTTGTACTTATGAGTCAGCAGAGAGAGAAAAAGAGGAAGTTGGGCCTGGGCAATACAGGAACCAGCAATTGAACCTAGCTGTCAAGTTTGGAAATGTAACCATTCCAACAAAGCACCTATAACCCAATTAACCATGGTAACTGACACTCCCCAGAGAACTGCTATCTGAACTGCTCAATTACAATGTGCCCCCTGCCGCAGTATGAATATCTGTTGTAACCCTTCTTCCACACCCAGATATTTTATCTTACTCTAAGGCAGTGGTTCTCAACCTTTCTAATGCCGCGACCCTTTAATACAGTTCCTCATGTTGTGGTGACCCCCAACCATACTTCGTAACTGTAATTTTGCTATTGTTATGAATTATAATATAAATACCTGTGCTTTCCGATGGTCTTAGGCGACCCCTGTGAAAGTGTCCTTCGACCCCCAAAGGGGTCGTGACCCACAGGTTGAGAACCACTGCTCTAAGGGGCTATGGTGGTGTGTAAGGTTGTTTGTCCCTGAAGTAAATGATCTCAGGCCATTTAACCATGTGAAAGGCAACAGAGACACTAGCATCTGATCCCTTGTCATGGGACCCTAGCCTGGCTCAGTACAAGTGCCAGCTGGAGGCAGAACAGGGCCCAAGGGCAAAGGCAGAATGGCATATGAGGAAGAGGACCAAAGGTCAGTTACAGAGCAGCTGGATCACAGGTGAGATGTAAGGGGGAAAACTGCTGGACTAAAAGCAGGAAGCAAACAGAAGTTCAAGAGCCAGAGGAATGCAAGAATACATCAGGAAGGGACATGTAAGACAGGAAAAGAATCAGAGCTTTGGCTACGAATGAAGCTTGTTCTTGCGGGGAGCTCACCCTATGGTGCTTGAGTGAGCAGGTAGGAGCTAGGAAGTGCAGAGTGGGACAAATTAAAAAAAAAAATCCCCCAACTATATTATCACACAGAATGCACTATTCATTCTGAAGACTCCTTGCCATCCAGAAGAGGTTAAATGTGGTAGCTTTCATAAAGTAAGGGAAGTGTGTTAAACATTTCAGAAAAGTCTGTGAATAATATGTTTAAACAGAAAAAAAGAATAATCTGCCAGGAAAATTCACATATGTGTAATCCCACATTGCCTCCATAAATCGGGGTAGCTGTGGCAATGGTTCAGGGAAGTGGAGGCAATCCGTTCAATTTTAGATGTATTCATTTCTCCTAGCTAGAGTGATAGCTGTTTTCCTTCCTCCCTCATTTTGGGACACTGTCATTGGCCCCACTGAGTACTATCACTGAGGGATAGGAGAAAGGAGGGGCTGGGGTTAGGAGAATGGAGCTCTGAGCCTTATGGAGTAGGAAAGCAGTGCCCCCAAAGGAAAGTAGCTGCTGTTTCCAGAAGTAGCATAGCAGTGTGGGAAAGAACACTTGACAGATATCCACCACAATCTTTCAAGTTCACACAGGTAATGAGTGACATAGCAGGCACCTGAACCCAAGTTTGTGTATCTCAAAATGTTTTGTTTCTCCTACTGATATGTCTCCTTTGCTAGGGAAAGCATTTGCAATTGCTGCCAAACTCCTGGTGTTCCACTGTGTCTGCCCTCTCTCCTGCCCTCCTTTTACCCTCAGCCTGGAGTCCGCTTGGATGGAACTGCAGCATATAATGGGCTCAGAGTTAATCATCTGCAGGTTTCCCCTGATAAGTCACAGTATGTTTGCTGCGCTGCTTCCAAGAGTCAACAGCAGCTATGGGGATGTGCAGAGAGTGGCCTATGGCATTCAGAGTGCTGGCCCAGATGGGAGGCAGTGTGCTGGGGAGCCTATCTGAACACCACCATCTGGAATGCCTCTGTTGCCCTGAAGGCACTTGTCTGCGTCTCCAATGGACACAGCTCAAATGCCAAAAACCGAGCCAAGTTCACTGGATGTACAAATGGCCTGACGTCAGTGGAATTTGCTCATAATTTAGGCCTCATGTGTGATGTACTGTCTGAACTGAAAGATCTGTCAAAACAATCAGGGGGGAAGAGGAAAGGGAAGAAGGAAAAGTGGAGGAAGAGAAGGAGGAAGAAGAGAAGTAAAGGGTGGAAGAAAAAGTAGACAAGAAGAAGGAAGAAATTAGGACATGACCAGGAGCTGAGGCAGAACAGGTTCAGCTTTTGACTCCTCAGGCCAACGGTCCCTGTAAATTTGTTGAAAGCATCAGTGCCAAATAAAACATGGCCTTTTAAAGCACTGAATTACGTGAGTGCAGAGCTGTTAAAATCAGTGTAGCAAAAATCCAGCTGGGTTTGGCCAGTGCCACAAAGTACAAAATGATGATCAGTTGTTCTGCCAAGACTCAAGGTTCCCCAGACGTGGTGGCCTGAGCAGAGTTATTTGAATATATGTCCAGATCACCATTCTTTAAAACAAAACAAAAAAAATGCTATTAAGAAATAGACATCTGTTGTTTTTGTTTGTCCTATGTCCAGAAGTGAATTTATTGTGAAGCTAACAAAGTTAAACTTCAGAGCCCTTCACTTGCATGGGTCCCTGTAAATTCTGGGAGGGTCTAGAAATGATGGAATTTTCTAGATGGGGAGAGGAAGCCACATTACAATCAAGAAGTGGTTTATTTATTTATTTATTTATCCTTCCCTAAGGATATTTTTCCATTGATTTTTTTTAGGAGAGTGAAAAGAGAGGGAAAGACAGAGAGAAACATTGATTTTTAGAGAAACACATCTATTGGTTGCCTCCTTTCACGAGACCTGACCAGGGCCTGGGCTGGGGAGGAGCCTGCAACCAAGGTACCTGTCCTTGACCAGATTTGAACTTGGGACCCTTTGGTCTGCAGGCCAACGCGCTATCCACTGAGCAAAACCAGCTAGGGCATACAATCAAGAAGCATTTAAATATAAGCATTTCTGGTAAATTGCCTAATCAGATTTAAAGAAAAGAACCAAATCACCAACATTCCAATAATTTGATGTGATTTATTTTTTCATTCTTAGTAATATTTAGTTTAATACTTATTTTTAAATGGTGATTTTGTATTAGTTTTATTAAGCAAAGGCCCAAAACGATAAAGCTTTAGGCTCCCCCAAACCTGAATTTGTCCCTTTCTGCCTCCGATTGCTTTTCTGTTGGACACCACACCTTAATTTGTCTTTGTGGAAAGGCCCTACTACTCACTCAGTGAGTGGTAGGCACACAATCCAGGTCTAGCCGAATAAAATGACAGTGGTTAGGTAAGGAATAAGCATTTGATTTATTTTGGACCAATGAGAATCAGAGTTGAAATTTTTGCTAGGTCTCTTTACTATGATTAACTTGTGGGAATGCAAGTCTGAAATTGTCAATAGCAATATTGTTTCTACAAGAGGAGCCTGTCTGAGAATAACATTAACATAGAAGAAAGCAGAACTGAGAGATTAAATAAAAAGCCAAGTTCTGTGGTGTCACTCTTTGCCTCTGAAACCAGCTATATTGATGCTGGTATCCGTAACCCTGGGCTTTTCAGAGAGACACGTCAAGAAAGTCCTTCTTTTAGCGTAAGCTCATTTGAACCGGGTTTCTGTCATTTGCATCTTTGAAAGTCTTGACTAATACAAATCCCATCGTGCTAGAAAAATATAACTATTATTTTTTCAGTTCAGTTTAGAGTACTTGCTTCCCTCCACCCCAACTTTCTTGAGCATTAACATATTGTGTAAAGTTAAAACGCATATAAGTGAAATAAGCCAATTAATGAAGGAGAAATACCACATGATCTCACTGTTTTGTGGGTAATAAAGAACATTATAAACTGATGAACAAAAAGATAGATACAGAGGCAGTAAAGCATCAAACAGACTGTCAAGTTACAGCAGGAAAGTTAGGGAGAGGTGGGGTAAATAAGAGATCAACCAAAGGACTTATATGCATGCATATAAGCATAACCAATGGACACAAGACATTGGGGGGGGTAGAGTATGTCTGGGAGGGGGAGTGGCAATGGGAAGATATATATACATGTAATACATTAATAAAAAAATTAAACTTGTGAATTAAAAAAATAAAAATAAATAAAGTTAAGACGCATAACTTGGTGATTTGATACACATACATATTGTAAAATGGTTCCTTCAATAAGGTTAGTTAACATAGCCACATCTCACATAATTACAATTATTTTGTAATTTCCTCTTAATAGTCATAATAATAGACAATGCTTATTTATCACTCTTATTAATGTTTAAGTAATCCATTATATTTTTAATACAACCTTATGAGGTATATACTATTAGTATCATACCCATTTTACTAAAGAGGAAATTGAGACACATAGAAGTTAAATAACTTATCCAATTGGTATGCACTCTGGTTTTAGACCTTGCATTATACTGTTGATGCTTGAGCCAACTGATTCAAATGTTACTAACATTATTTTAAGAAGAGTTCTAATACTAAGACTCATAACTGTTCCCAGCCTTTGGATCAGAGATGTCTTAAACAAATGCCAGAGGTGGACAATATGATCCACTTTTTTCAGAATGAGTAGCAGGTACTAAGAATATAATAGACTCTCAAACAATATGTGTATACAGCCAATGGGGCCCAACATCAAATCCCTCTTATCTTTTTTTTCTTTTTTAGAGAGAGAATAAAATACAGGGTTTATTTGAGGGTGACATGGGGGAGGGACAGTCTAAAGACGCTTGGGAATTTGAGCCAAGTGTAGGCTGACTGTGGTCAGGGGCTGGGTTTGTAGGCGACCTGAGTGAGACTTCAAACACTCAATCTTAACAGCAAAAACCTAAGGTACAACTGTGAAAATGCTAACTTTCACACAGAAAGTCAGTCAAGAGCTGAAATGACCAAAAAAGAAGGGGCTAGCTTAGTGGTTTACAATAGGGAAGCGGTACAACCTCTACAAGCAGACCAGGGGAGAAGCAAGGTCTGAGTTCTGGGGACACGTGGCCATTAGCAGGCAGTGAAGGACTGTCCTGCCTCAAATACCAGGGGCACCCCTTGTAATCTACCTGGGACCAAGCAAGACTGGGAGGGGCACCTTTCCCCTCTGCTACCTCTCTAGTTGATGCTGATGGCTTGCCAAGAAGTTTAATTACAGCTGTCGGAACTTTAGGAACTAGGAGAGTCTCAGGAGACCTGCACACAGCTGCTGCTCGGATCCTTTTCCCCTCAGGCCGATGAGCTTCAGTTAATTTATGGTGAGGACATCACTCAGGATCTCATGGCTCAACTGGGTCTGTAAATCACTCAGCTTCTTCTTCAACCCAGAGAGGGCTGAGAGGACGATGGTTTCAAGACACAGAGAGCCACAGAACTTCAAGTTGTAGTAAAACCTCTCTGATTTGCCATTGGGGTCATACAGAGCCTGGGACTCATCTTTAGTTGCTCTTTGGCACACTGTGTATCTCAGGGCACTGTCAGGATCATATTCAAAAGCCAGCCCTTAGTGTGTTCCTTGCCAAAGCCCTTCTTGGCATAGGTTTGGAGTCTCAGCTCCTGGCCCTTTCGCAGCTTGACGATGAGGATGTTGTCCTGGCCACGTAGTCACTGGGTTGTTATCTCGATTCCCGGATGTCACTGGAATGACCCGGGGGCTGCTGGAGATAATGTCTCAAGAGGTGATGCACGGAGTCTGGTCTTCGTTGCACCGCACGTCAGCGTGAACTCCAAGGAGCTCTCAAGGCAGAACTCCTCACACGTGCAGTCCCGGGAGAACTGCAGCTTATCCACAATATCATTACTAGTGAGAGTGATTAATCCAAGCCTGTGAGTGATGAACTGGTGGTGAGGGATTGGCGTCAATCTGAAACCAGTCAATGGCTATTATGGGCACCTCAGGGATAAAGACCTCTGAATAGAATTGGCCACCGTTTGGTCCGTATTCTCAATGAACTTGACATTCTCCTTGGTGAGCTCCATGATCCGCACAGTGGGGTGATTGGCTTAGGGCAGTGGTCGGCAAACTCATTAGTCAACAGAGCCAAATATCAATAGTGCAATTATTAAAATTTCTTTTGGGAGCCATAAAGTTTCAATTGCACTGTACATGTGCGCCCGCATGTGATATTTTGTGGAAGAGCCACACTTAAGGGGCCAAAAAACTGCATGTGGCTTGCGAGCCGCAGTTTGCCGACCACTGGCTTAGGGCATCACATTCTGCCTCCAGGCAGGCTGCTGGCCTCAACCCTGCAGCACACTCCCGCACCAAAATCCCTCTTATCTTGTTCAGTAGGTTCCTAATGGGTCTCATAAATATTTCCTTTAATCTTCTGTTCCCCAGTTCATCCCACAACTATTCTCCCTGCTATCAGAATTGACACTTCTTAGTTGTAGAAGTGTCATGCGTACCCCTTCTGATGTGTTATCACTGGTATTCATGGGAAACCACAACATTGTTCCACTTCAGTAGTAATCTTCAGGCTGATGGTAGGGAAATGGACTAAGGACTCCCATCTGCCTTAAACCCCATTATGTTCCCAAACTGAGTAAGTCAGTTTCCTACAACTCCTTCTTCTTCTGCCTCTTCTAGACTTACAGCTAGGACTGCCTCTATGCCTGTGGCTCTAGCCGGACAGGTTTATAAAGATTGAAAATCTGGGTGCATCCCACTGTCAACAAACCAAGTATTTCAAACTTGACTCAGTCCCTTCATTTTTCAGCAAACGTTTATTGAGCACCTGCTATACTGGAGTCTCAGGGATGGATATGGCAGTTTTTTCTAAAAGCTTTCAAAGTATTGAATAAAGGTTGGGTAGAACAAAGGTCAACAATAACCATAAACAAAGTGACTTGAAATAACAGCAGAAGAAGGTGCCAATTAATGGGAAGGAGTAGGGAGGCTTTTTAAAGAAAAATTGCAGATGAAGCAGCAGGGAAACTGCTCTTGAAGTGCCAGTAGGAATTACCAGGCAGAGAAGAGAGAAGAGCATTCCAAGCAGATGTAACAGAATGTTCAAAGCTAGAAAAGCAATAAAGCACATGACTTGTTTGGGAAATAGCAAGAATTTTGGTGTGGCAGGAGGAGATAGGCTTTGAGAGAGTGAGTGGTGAAAGATGAGTCTAACAAGTAAGTAGTAGAGGCCAGTTTACAGAGTCCTGATGTGCTGTGATAAGGAATCTGAAATTCATTTAATATTCATCGGGAGCCAATGAAGATCTTAAGCAGAGAGTAACATGACTACATTTGTATTTCAGACATGTCACATGGACAACAGTGTCTCTCCTGTGCAGTAATCATGCCCTTCTTCCAACCCCGGCCTTTGGATTTTGAGGTTCTTTAGGTTGATTCAACCTTGAACCTCCATGATTACTACTGTTGTTAGGTTTTTCTCTTTCTTTTTTCAATATACAATTAACATACACTGAGGCTCTCTCTTACCCATCAGCCTGTGTTATACCATTCCCTCAGAGAAGTAATTCTCAACTATGGGTGGTCATGTGCTTTGTGAGAAGGGTATATCATCTTTACTTACTGTGCATTATCAAAATACACTTTGTGATACACTTTCCTTGCTCTGAAATTCTGATAGACCTAAGGTTTGGGGGATAGGTAGGAATAGCTGGGAAGAGCAGCATTTTTTTTTTTAAAGAATGAAGATCTGGCCATGGGAACATTAATCAAGATAATGTTCCTCTCATCCTGACCAGTGTTGCTAAGTGGTTATAGCATCAGCAGAGGGGGCCTCAGGTTGGATTCCTGGTCAATGACACTTATTTAGGCTGCTGGTTCAATCCCTGGCCCTGGTCAGGGCATGTATGGGAGGCAACCAGTCAATGTGTCCCTTCCACAGATGTTCTCTCTCTTCCTCTCTATACCTCCCTTACATTCTTTCTATAAAAAGCAATGGAAAAAAATATCCTCAGGTAAGGATTATAAAAAAGAAGAAGAAAAAGATATTGTCCCTTTCAAACTTGTGGTTATTAAAATACTAAAAGAAAAAATCTGCATTTATATTTTAATGATATCCCCTCGTATTGGTTTAATGGTGGCTCACCCAAAAAATATGTCCATGTCCTCATACCTTGTCCCTATGAATGTTAACTTATTTGAAAAAAGGAGGTCTTTGAAGCTGTAATTAAGTTAAATATCTTGAGATGAGAACATCTTGGATTATCCAGGTGGGCTGTAAATCCAATGATCACTGTCCTTATAAAAGACAGAAGAGAAGATAGGAACGAAGAAGAAAGACCACGTGAAGAGGAGGAAAATGGAGTCATGTAGCCACAAGGCAAAGAATGTCTGGAATGACCAGAAACCAAGAGGAGGCAAGGAAGTATTCTCCCCTAGAGCCTTCATAAGGAGTATGCCCTGCCAATACCTTGATTTTAGACTTCTGGCCTCCAGAATGATGACAAAATGGATTTGCTATTTTATGCCAGCAGGTTTGTGATAATTTGTTATGGTACCCTTAGAAAATACATACACTCCCTTTCTAATAGGTTATACTTAACCGTCACTTTTTACAGAGAGGAGACAGTTTTCAAAAGTTCTGTATACTGGTATAATGTAAATGAATTTGGGCAAGGTAACAATCTCTCTGAGCTAGTTTTCTTACCTAAAAACATGGAAATAGTAAACCCATTCTCACAAAATGTTTAGACTATTAAATGAGATAAAAGTAAAACTACCCTAAGCAGACAACTGACAAAAAAAGGCAGGTGCTCAAAGATTTATCCATGTAAGAACAGGACCCAGCACATACCACATAGAGAAACCCTGATGAAAGAAGGCCTCCCGAGAGAGTGGGGATGGTTAACATGCAAAGTCTGGGCCTGTATCAGAATCTCTTGCATGTAACCGCTTACGCGGATCTGGCGTCAGCTCTTGTTCTCACCAACTAACCACTGCCCTCTCCCCCAACCTTCTCAACTTCCTGTTTACGTAGATTGCTGCTTCCTGGCCAAGGGAACTGAAAGGTTTCAGCCAGACTGCTTTTCCCTTGGACCTATGCCAAGATTACCTTCTTTGCTCTCCTTCTCTCTTCTTGTTTTAGAAGCTTCAGATTAATGAGGAGCAAACTGCTGCCCTGTGCAAACCCAGGTAAGCAGTTGGTCCTTGTCCTGGCTATTAGATCAAATCAGATGGACAATGAGAAAAAAAACACATCAAGTTTTATGAAGGCATTAAGAAATCTGCAGTCCCCCCAAGCTATTGAGACTGATGCCTTTTTTTTTTTCCATTTAATTGTGCTGGTCATGATGCCTCCACTCTCAGGCCAGACACTGACCTGTTCTTATGAAGTGGGCCTACCCAACGCTGGCAGGACAACAGTAGGTTGAACTCAATCAGAATGCCAAGTTGGGAGGTTGTTGAAATGATCTAATTCGTGGTTCTCAATATTCGGCCAATGTCCAAAACATCTGAGAAGCTCTTTCAAAATAAACAAATAAGCAAACATTTGGAACTGGAGAGTAGGCATGGGTAGTTGGAGGGAAAAAAAAATCCCCAGATGGTAATGATTTTCCCCACAACTCCAGGTTTATCATCCTTCGCACAGTAGATAAGAATGTGAACTCTGGGGCCTGACTGAATTCAAATTCTGACTCAATTATTTATGAGCTGTGGGACACTATACTTATTAGTTAACCTCTCGGTGCCTCGATTTCTCATCTGTAGAACAGTGAGAATGCTACTGACCTTTGTAATTAAACTATTGTGAGGAATAAATAACTTAACATGTGAAAAACACTTAGAACATATATGTGTTTTAGTATTATCATTACTTTATTGTTGCTTTTATTGACCAGCAGGAGGACAAGGAAGTTGGTCAGAGGAAGAGATGGCTGAATTAGTGATATGAAGACAATGCAGGTAGAGGAGATGGCAGAGTTCATGGTAAAGCAGGGGAAGTGGGTAGCGGAGACTGAATAGAAGAAAGACCTACACTGGAAGGAGCAAATCTGTAGTAGTATTGAATGAAGCATATGCTCTCTGGGACTAGTGTGTCTGAGTTTAGATCCTGCCTTCACTACTTGATGGTGACAACACCATGAGAAGATCACTTAACTGTTTGCTCATCCATAAAATGGAGATGATAATAACAATGACCTATTTTACAGAGCTGTCATGAAATCAAATGAGTTAATACATAACATGCTGATTTCTTGGATTAATGATTGGCATGTAGCAAGTGTTAGCTCTTATTTTTATTGGAGATGAGAAGGTCAAGAAACTGAGGGACCAATTGTTAGTAGGACACTGACATTATCCAAGATGACGGCAAAGTTTGAGATAAACAGAGGAGTCAGGTGTAAAAGTCTCCAATGAATAAAATGATCAGGAGGCTAGAAGTATAGCAATAGAAAGGAGGAGAGAGATAATAGCCAAATGACAGGAACCTCCAAGTGGTTGAGTCTTTCACAAAAGCATGACAGCAGTTACCAAAAGTAAAGAGGACCCTAACCCCATAACTGGTCCTTAAATGAGGAAATCAATTAAGGCCCAGAGGCAAAGGGAACCATCAGAAAAGGCACTGAGCTATTTGAGAGTTTTCTGTTTAGGGAGCAACTGTTTAGATGGCATGGGAGGAGTCTGGGAGGTTCAGGAAGGATAGAGATAAGGCTACACAGCATCACAGTAAGTGCTGTGGAGAATAAATAGTCTAGCCCAGTGCTATCCACTAGAACTTCAGGCAGTGACGGAAATGTTCCATGTCTGCACTGTCTAATATGGTGGACACTAGCCAAATGTGGTCCATAAGCCCCTGAAATGAGGTCAGTGCCATCAGTGCTCCTAAACAATCACTGAGGAATTTTGTCACTATGCAGAACGCTCGGCCCACCTTCATTTACTGAATTAGAATCTCTGCAGTTTGGTCCAGGACTGCCTTTCCAGAGATCCCATGGTAACAGATATAGAGTCAGATTTAGGAATTGCTATGTGATATAAGGAGGCTAAAATAAGAGGGTATCCAGGTGGATTAAATATAGGAAGGGCTATCATATAAGGTCTAATTTGGGAAGTTTAAACCTATTCTTTTATTCCGAATGATATATAGTTTTATTTTGAAAATGGTTTGGTTGACATAAAAATGTAAAACCAAAGGAATGTAACAGTAGAGAAAATTGTATTACGTTAAACATGAGTATTAGTGTTCCTAATAGGGGAGAATTAACTGCTTGAAAAAAAATATTTTGGTAATTGCTAAAATCCAAAAATGTGAGAGTGGAAATCCTTTCTGCTTAAAAAGGAAGATGGATCTGAAGTATAGCGGGCCCTCTGAGATGGAGAAAGTTAGGGTGGAGAAAGGAGAGGAGAGAGGAATTATGCAAGATGCTAGTAGACTGAGTGGTAATGAGTGAAATAGCAACTCCTCCCCACAGAAGAAGTCTAATAAGATCCACCAAATCACAAATGTTTATTGAGCCTCTTATTTAACTCTTCTGTTCCTCAATTTTCTCATCTGTAAACGGTGGTGGTATTATCTACCACTTTGTAATGCCTACAGATTTTTTTTGGTGGGAATAACTTGTGAAAGAGCTGAGTTTTCCAGCTCTTGGGGAAACTTAGGTTGGTCAGATGTAAATTAGAGCAGAAACCTCTGAAAATTCCACAAAAGCCAGAGAAAGCTTTGTGTTACCCGACACTGTGGAATCAGGTAGTTGAGGCAATCTCATCAAGCTCTCACTGGTAATGGTGACCTCAGCTTCAATCAGGATTACAGTAAGAAAGGAAACAAAACATACAATGGCCTATAGATCCCAATACCATAACTCCCTGACTCTTAGGCTGGCTGCATAGCTTCTGCTCACTCATGGGCCTCTCTGCTGATCTATCTGGTCTTTGGGGCTGGTCTGCCTGATGTCCTGTTCTCTCATCCCCAGCCTGGCCTCAGTTCTTATCATTCCCCAAGGGGTGTCACAAAAATTTCGAATATAGTAAGTGCTCTACTAGTAGTCCTAGAGTCTAGGGTGTTAGGGAAGAGAAACATTAGTGTGGACCTGAGTGATTCAGTACCTGATATGCCAGGCAGGAGTACAGGCAAAAGTAGGGCCTAGGAAGTAGGAACGGCTTTGGGAAGCAGGGGTTACAGAGTTCCCAAGAACAGGTGGGATATAACTGAGACGGGGGAAAGAACAAATATAATTCAGGAATACATGTCAGCAATTGAGCCTTAGAAGACAAATCTGGTTTAAGTCCAAAGAATAAATAATGGTCAAAAATGAAAGAAGAATCACAGTGTCAGAGCAAGTAAATTCAGAAACAGAGCAGAAGACAAGGTTAAGGCAGGATTTCTAGTTACAGTGCTATGTCAGTTGGGGTTCCCTCTCTTCACTGGTAGGTAGAGGTTGGGGAAAACAATATATGCTCTGCACACTGAAACATATCTTTTTTTGAATGGTAAAATACACATAACATAAAATTTACTATTTTTAATTGCACAGTTCAGTGGCATTAAGTGCATTCACCCTGTAGTGCAATATCACCATTATCCATTTCCAGAACTTTTTTTTTTATCATACCATTAAACAACTCCCTACTTCCCCTTCCCACCAGCCTCTCATAACCACTGTTCTACTTTCTGTTTCTATGAATTTGACTATTCTAGGTCCCTGATATCGGTGGAATCATACCATATTAATTCTTCTATGTCTGGTTTAAGAATCACACTTTTTTACTATCCCCTCAAGTTTCCTAAGGAATATGTTGTCAGATTTGCCTTACCTTGTGCCTCTACTAGGTCTTCAAATAAACCAGCCACCTTCCCTCTATCCACCACTGGTTCTGATTCTCCCTTTGATGGAGATATGCACTTTCTCCCATTCCATTATTTCTGCAGCTGCTGCCAATTTGCCTCCTTTGTTCCACAACCTTGATCACTAGTACCAATGTAGCTCTATTTAATCACACACAGCCTTCTCTACCCAATATTGAATGAAATTACCCTGCTATAGAGTGAAAGCTTTTTCAAAAGCCTTGGATAATTTGGCATCTAAACAAGTACATTTGGATTCAAACAGATGGCCATTATTTTAATTAATAGGGTTCAGCTGGACACACTCTGTGACACTGCCTCCCTCAGTATCCCTCAGCATCCCCCATCTATCTGATTTGTGTCCACAGTAAGGCAGATATACCCTTTCACTGCCCACCACCACCCCAATTCTCACCTCAAGATAGTTCTCTGCTTTTTCAGCTTCTGCTCTCCTCCTAGGATTAGGGCCTTCTTCATCATCCCCTCTTTGTTCAATAGTATCAACCATTTTTCTAGAGCCCCAATCATTAGTTCCCATGGTTCTTTTTACCATTTTTCCAAGAAGGTCTAAGACCTCTAGTGACTGCTGTGATATCCCAGAACTCTCAAGGTCGCCATGACCCTTATGGCTCATGAATTTTATTTTTCAAAGAGATGATGGAGGAGCCAGTTGAAGACTGTACTTACATGACCAGACATTACCAGAGGGCATTGATGAAAAGCTCTTACCAGCCACAGAAGGTCAAAAACTATCACCTTCATGGTCTGGAAGTGAACACTGAGAAGGAAGAAAGCACATGGGATTTTTTGGCAAAAATCAGAGTTCAGATTCTGACTCCTTCATCTACTAGATAAGTAACCTTGGCAAATTATTTACTTTGGCTATGTCACAGTTTTCTCATTTGCAAAACTGGAATTATATAGTAATATATAGGGTATATCAATTTGCATTAATATTGGCTCTGAGAAACAGAAACAAATATGAGTGATTTAAACAATACATTTATTTTTCTCTCACATCGAAGTCCTAAGGTAGAAAGGCCAGAGCTGCTCCATAATGTTCTCAGTGATGCAGGCTCATCTCACTGTTCTTCTTCTTTTTTTTTTTCATTAAATAATTCTTTATTGTTCAGATTATAATTGTCCCTCTAGTTTTTCCCATTGCTCCCCTCCACCCAGTTCCCACCCCACATTCTGCCCTTTCCCCCTACCATTGTCCTCATCCATAGGTATATGATTTTTGTCCAGTCTCTTTCTGCACCCCTCCACACCACTTTCCTCCTGAGAATTGTCAGTCCACTCCCTTTCTATGCCCCTGATTCTATTATATTCATCAGTTTATTCTGTTCATCAGATTTTTTATTCATTTGATTTTTAGATTCACTTGTTGACAGATATGTATTTGTTGTTCATAATTTTTTGTTATGTATTTCTCTATCTCTTTTCCATGTGGCATGTAGAGCTCCTCTGAATCAGAGTGTTTGCGCTAATTGGGGACAGTGTTCTTCGGCTTGTAGCTCTTTCGTGGGTGCCACAGCTGTAGCCTTTCAGGCTCCTGTACGCATCCACTTTCCCTTTCAAGATGGCACGCTCTCCCCGTCTGAGCTGGTGGCTCTGGGAGGAAAAACCCAGCAGCACTCCACCACCTTCTTCTGGAGTATAGCTATCCCTTAACTCGCTAACAAACATGCCCAGTGCAACCCTCAGCTGTTCTCTCTATCTGTTCAGGGACAAGGTGCAGGACATGTCCATCTATTCTGCCACCATTTTTTTTTCTGCTGTTCATAATTTTTATCTTTACGTTTTTCTGCTTCTTCCTCTTCTTAAACAATACCTTTCAGCATTTTATATACTACTGGTTTGGTGGTGATAAACTCCTTTAGCTTCTTCTTATCTGTGAAGCTCTTTGTCTGACCTTCAATTCTAAATGATAGCTTTGCTGGGTAGAGTAATCTTGATTGTACGTTCTTGCTATTCATCATTTTCAATATTTCTTGCCACTGCCTGCATAGTTTCTGTTGAGAAATCAGCTGATATTCATATGGGCACTCCCTTGTAGGTAACTAACTGCTTTTCTCTTGCTGTTTTTAATATTCTCTCTGTTTTTTGCTCTTGGCATTTTAATTATGATGAGTCTTGGTGTGGTCCTCTTTGGATTCCTTTTGTTTGGGGTTCTGTGCGCTTCCTGGGCTTTTAAGTTTATTCCTTTCACCATGTGGGAGAAATTTTCTGTCATTATTTCTTCAAATAAGTTTTTAGTATCTTACTCTCTCTCTTCTTATGGCACCCCCATAATTAGGATGTTGGTATGGTTGAAGTTGTCCCAGAGGCTCCTTACACTATCTTCAGATTTTTGGATTCTTTTTCTTTTTGCTTTTCTGGTTGGGTGTTTTTGCTTCTTTGTATTTCAAATCTTTGACTTGATTCTTGCAATCCTCTAGTCTGCTGTTGGATCTCTGTATATTATTTTTTATTTCCATAAGTGTATGCTTAATTTCTAGTTGCTCCTTTTTCATATCCACAAGGGTCTCACTCAATATATCGACAGTTTCTAGAAAATTCTTGAAAAACCTTATAACCATGGTTTTGAACTCTATATCCTTCATTTCTTTCATTTGTGACCTGTCTCTTTATCCCTGCATTTTGGCTGCTTCTCTGAGTTGATAGAGTAGCTTTGTGTGCTAAGTGTCCTATAGGGCCCAGTGGTTTAGTCTCCCCAGTTACTTGAGGTAGACACTTTTGGTGCACCACTTTGTGGGCTGTGTGCACAGTTTTGTTGTAGTTAAGCCTTGACTATTGTTGATATCACTGGGAGGAATTGAGCTCCAAGTCAGTTGGCTGTGAGAATCAATTGTGTCTACGATGGGAGAACTTCTGTGCTGGAGACACCCTTATGAGGCAAGACTTGCTTCAGTGGGGCTTTGGTGCTCACTGAGTCTGCCCCCTGAATGTGTCCCTTATGGATCTGAGGAGATATAATCTGGATGATCCTACTTTGACCCCTGGGTACATTGGCTCTTGGATTTCCAAGGAGGTGCTAATTTAGCCTCTGCCTAAGGCCACCCAGCAGGAGCTACAGAGAGATCTGCAGATTCCTTTTCTTTGTTTGGGTTTTGGAGGTGCCCAGATGAGGTCCAGCTGTGAAGCAATACAAGCTGCTGTGTGGCCTTGGGCCTTCTTTTGGATATTCTGAGTCTCAATGACTCAGCTGCAGTTTGTTAGGTAAGTTTAGATTTCAAAGGACCAGGCCATTCACATGCAAAAGCCTCTGCACACAGCTTGGATGGGGCGAAGTCTTAGGGAGGAGCAAACAGCAATGGCTTCCAGTCAGCCTTGCCCTAAGAGGCTCCTCTGTCTCAGTGTCTTTTGGTAATCACTGCAATCACCTCTGAGAAAAAGCCTTCCTTGAGTTCTGCCTGCTGCCAGATAGTCCAGTTTCTCCCTGTATGAGTCTGGGTCCCCAGAGTCTTACCCGGAACTGGAGTTCAGAGCAGTCGGGAACTTTTGTCTCCCTCCCACTTTAAAAAGACAGCCACCTACTCAGTTACCAGCCCTCTACATGTGCATGTGCCTCTATAGCACTGCCTTTACTTTTGCACCTCCTCTGAGTCTCAGTGTGCTTTTCTCTTTCCTTTTAGTTGTAGAATTTCCACTTAACCAGCCTTCCTGTGGTTCTGGATAATGCTTGTTTTGTCTTTCACTTGTAGTTTTGAAGTTGTTATGCGAGGCAGCCAGTTCAGGTGTTCTTCTTTCCTCCAGTGTGGCCCTCACCCTCATGGTCCAAGAATGTGACTAGTGTAGTAAACATAACGTGTTTCAGAAAGCAGGACGGTAGAAGAAATTAAGGAGAAGAGGCACAGGGCATGTACCATCTGTCTTTTGAGGAAGATTGTCAGAAGGTGCCATACAATGCTTCTGCTTGTATCACATTATTAAGAACTTAGTTGTATGGTCACACCTAGCTGCAAGAGATGCTGGGAAATTCCAGGCAGCCTTGTGCATAGCTAAAAATTGGGAATCCTATTACCATGGAAGAGGGGTACAGTGAATTTGTGGGGACATTTTGAAACTCTGCTTCATAAATTCCTTAATATAGAAATTAAAGTTGTCCATCAATAAATGTTGGCTATTAGGGGCCCCCGCCAGCAGGCGAGGGGATCCCCAAGACAGGTGCTGGGTGTGGTGGCCACTGGGGCATAGGCTACCATGGAGACAGACTGAATCTCACAACAACCCTGCTTGATCCTGGAGGATGACTGGTTAGCCAGAGATGGGTAAGATTCCTCAGGGAAGGAACAACATAAGACAGGCACAGTTGCAGAGGGGCTATCAGGAGAGAACTTGGGGGTCAACAGAGATAGGGCACAGATCCTCATCCTCTCCCCAACCTTGCAGGGATCTGAACCTTCACCCCTTCTGAGGGACATCTCCTGCCCCCATGGCTACTTCGCTTCCCACACTCAGCTCAGATCAAGACCCAGGTAACAGACAGAGATGTGACCCAGCTCAGATCAGGACCCAGGAAACAGATAGAGATGTGGCCCAGCTCAGATCAGGATCCAAGTAACAGACAGAGATGTGGCCCAGCTCAGATCAGGACCCAGGTAACAGACAGAAACTTGCCGACAGCAGTTGCCCTATATCTAAATTCAGCCTAGCGCTAGTAATGCTCAGTGCCTACTTAAGAATGCAAATCAACCTTTCAACTAGTATTTACAAGCTAATCTAAGATTGGTGGTAGAGTATTAAATTTGACAGTAAAAGAGTAATCAAGCTTTCAGATTCATTTAAATTGGTAAATTGAAATAAGTGAACACCTAAGAAAATTTAAGTGTAATGGACAAAAAGCTGTTTCTAAAGTATTAACTAAAATTTCTATTGGTAGCTCATCTCATGGTAAAATTGCTTAACATGCAATGAACATAAAACAGGCATATTTGTGTGCAAAAAATTAAAATTTAAAGTTATCAAGATTGCATTAAAAAATGTTTACAAAATTCTCCATTAATCAAAAAAAGGGGATAGTAGGATAATATCATGTAAGGAAAAATATCTGGTAAGTAAATTACATCTAGAAAATTTTTACTTTAGAAAATTAATTTTCATTTGTAATACTAACAGCAAGACACCCACAAAAAAACACACATGGTGTCAAAACAAGCCAAAGGAAAGTCGGGTAGGCAAAAATAAAAAGGACCCCAAGTCAATTTTATAGAAAAGATTCCTTTATTAATTTTTGGTCAAGAATATGTTTATATATTTTCAGAAAACAATTCCAAGACCAAGTGGACTCCTGCAACAGAGAGGAACTGACAGGTCTGCTCCAACCACGAAAACAAGAGGAGAAACAGTCCAGAGATGGAAGACGCTGAAGACGCCTTGCCATGCGAGCAGTCAGCAGCTGTGTGTTGCTACAGGATGCCTAGGACCAAACCAGAGAGGGTTGGACCTGCATTGCCACCATTTGTCCACTATCCAGATACCATTGATGACGTGTACACATAAGGAAATGTTTGACACTGAAACTGGGACTCATAACTATTGGACATTGAAATTGGGACTCAAACATTTTTTTTTTCTCTTAAAAGTTTATTTCTAGCCTGTAGAGGCAAGATGTTTTCAAAGACAAGAATCAGAGAGGAGGGTGGGGGGAAACTGATATAGAGGCAAAGAAGCAAAGAACAGACTGTCATGCTACAGTGGGAAGGCAGGGGAAGTTGGGGGGTGGGGAGGCCTGTAAGAGATCAACCGAAGGACTTGTATGCATGTATGTAAGCATAGCCAATAGATACAGGGCATTGAGGGAGGGAGGACAGGTGAGGGCATGTACTTGGGGATGGAGAGGGTCGGGGAGAGGTCAGTAGGGAAAAAAAAAAGGAGACATATGTACTACTATTTATAATACTTTAAAAAATAAAAATATAAATAAATAAAAATAAAAGGCACTGTTAAGGTCAGCTTATAAAAAATAAATAATTGTTGGTTATTTTTAATATTCTTCCTTGAGTTACTAAGAAGTAACTCAGGGGGAGAACCCAAGATGGCGGCATAGGTAAACACCTACACTGCTGCCTCGCACAACAATTTCAAAACTACAACTAAAAGACAGAACGGACATCATCCAGAACCACAGGAAAGCTGGCTGAGTGTAAGTTCTACAGCTAGAAGGAAAGAGAGGGGCTCACAGAAACCCAGAGGAGCTGCAAAAAGCTGAAGTACGGAGACGCGCGAACTGAGAGAGCGGGTGCTGGAGAACCTGGCTGGCTTTCTCTGGCGGGAGGGAAACAGAGACTCCCAAGGGCATTGAGCCCCTTATCTTACGACACTAAACCCCAGATCCAGCCGAAACTCATACGGGGTGAGTTTGGACGGTGAAAAGGGAGAGGTGCACGGAAATTTAGGGGAGTCGCAAAAGATCGGCGGTCTGGTTGAGCATGGCGCTGGGGGAAGGACAGACTGCTGATTGTGCCGCTGGCTTTCGCGAGTGGGCGGGAGACAGACCCTCCCAACTGCGCCACTTCTGACTCCACTGGGCCCCTGTTTCGGGCGAAACCCTGGGGACCTAGACTCGTGTGGTCCTGGTGCGAAGGGGAGCTGGAAAGGCAGCGGTCTAGAGGCAATGCAGGCGAGCATGCACAAGGACAGCTCCAGCCATTACCCAGTCACATGAGACTCAGGGCCGTGGAGGGTGGGGCCGACTGGAAGGCAAGGCGGTCCCTTAAGCCCTGAGACTCCACCCCTCCCAAGCTCAACAGAGGCTTCTGCGGCTTTGCGTCTGGTTTCATAAGGCTGAATTCAACACAGAAGTTTCCCCGACATACTGAAAATGCCGAGACAAGGGAAGGGATTACAAACAAAAGAAATGGAGGAAAAAAACCGACTGGATATAGAGTTCAAAACTACGCTTGTAAGGTTTTTCAAGAATATGCTAGAAAAGTTGGATAAACTTAGCGAGAACCAAGAGGAGATGAAAAAGGACCAACTAGAGATGCAAAAGAGCCAACTAGAGATGGAAAAGGTCCAACTAAAGATGATAAAGGACCAACTAGAAATTAAACATACACTGACTGAAATAAAAAATATTATATAGAGTCCTAACAGCAAACTAGAGAAAGGCAAGAATCAAGTCAAAAATTTGAAATATAAAGAAGCAGAAAACACTCAACTGGAAAAGCAAGAAGAGAAAAGAATCCAAAAATGTGAACATAATGTAAGGAGACTCTGGGACAGCCTTAAGCGTACCAACATCAGAATTGTGGGGGTGCCAGAAGAAGAGAGAGAACAAGATACTGAAAACCTATCTAAAGAAATAATGACTGAAAACTTCCCACATCTGGTAAAAGAAATAGACTTACAAGTCCAGGAAGCACACCGAACCCCATATAAAAGGAATCCAAAGAGGACCACACCGAGACACATCATAATTAAAATACCAAGAGCAAAAGAGAAAGAGAGAATATTAAAAGCAGTAAGAGAAAAACAGTTTATTACCTACAAGGGAGCACCCATACGACTGTCAGCTAATTTCTCAACAGAAACGATGCAGGCCAGACGGGAGTGGCAAGAAATAGTCAACATGATGAATAGCAAGAACCTACAACCAAGAATAATCTATCCAGCAAAGCTATCATTCAGAATTGAAGGGCAGATAAAGAGCTTCACAGATAAGAAAAAGCTAAAGGAGTTCATCAACTCCAAACCAGTATTATATGAAATGCTGAAAGGTACTCTTTTAGAAGAGGAAGAAGAAAAAGGTAACAGACAAAAAATTATGAACAACCAATACATATCTATAAACAAGTGAATCTAAAAATTAAGTGAATTAAAAATTTGATGAACAGAATAAACTGGTGAATATAATAGAATCAGGAGCACAGAAAGGGAATGGACTGATAATTCTCAGGGGGAAAGGTGAAGGGTGTACAGGGAGAGACTGGACAAAAAAATCATACACCTATGGATGAGATCAATGGGAGGGAGATAAGGGCAGAGGGAGGGGTGGGAACTGGGTGGAGGGGTGCTATGGAGGGGAAAAAAGAGAAACAAATGTAATCTGAATAATAAAGATTTAAATAAAAAAAAGAAGTAACTCAGGGAAGCAAGGATAAGAGAAGATGTGGCTTTCATTTTACCCTTTTTCATTGCTAAGATAGGATATAAAATTTTCAAAATTTTTACCACCTTTACAAATTTAAATAAGTAAAACTTTAATGGAAATCCACTTGCTCTGCATTATATTAACTCACTATAAGCAAACAGAGTCCCATTAAAGTATCACTTGCTTCTTCATTTGAATAATTTCTACATCATTCACTAACTGAGACAATCTCTTTCATTCTAGAGAGCATCATCTCTCCCCAAATCCCTGATGCACATTAGGAAAATTGATCAATTCATCGGGGACAACTGGACAGACTTCCCAGAACCACAGGGCCATAGTGGTCAAATTCTAGTCTAATGGCCTTCAAGAGACTTATTTAGCTGAACAACACCCCATCTGTTTTTCTATTGAAGTGTTACATCGCAGCCCAGCCAGGATGGCTCAGTGGTTGAGCATCAACCTATGAACCAGGAGGTCATGGTTTGATTCCCAGTCAGGGCACATGCCCAGATTGCAAGCTCAATCCCCAGGGTTGGGTGTGCAGGAGGCAGGTGATCAATGATTATCTCTCATCATTGATGTTTCTCTCTCTCTCTCTCTCTCTCTCTCTCTCTCTCTTCCTTCCTCTATGAAATCAATATATATATATATTAAAAGAAATGTTACATTGCATCCCAATATGTAAAACTTTTATAACAGCAGAGCTAGTCTGATGGAAGATGGGAAGGGCCCAAAGCACAGTTCACTCATCTTGTCTCTTACTAATGCCTTCACTGCAGTGTGATGAGTCCCTGGGTATCTCCATGAAGCTCTAGTTTCATGTCACTAATCTTAATTTGAACATTCTTATTCTGTTCAATTTTCTTGTTTTAAGAACTGGCCAGGTGAAAGGGAAAGAATAAATTTTTGGAATCAGACAGGCCAGATATCAAATGTTGAGCCTTACTAGCTATGTGACCCATGGGCCTCAATTTCCCCATTGGTAAAATGAAGATAAGGAAGGTGTTTTCATGCATTATGATGAGAATTAAAGTGAATTTACAAACATCAAGTTCCTGAAACAGAGCAGCTTCTCAACAAATACTAGCTTCCTTCCTTCTTTTCCTTCCCTTTAAGATAAAATATGACATCTAACACATCTTCACCAATCGTGTGTGTGTGTGTGTGTGTGTGTGTGTGTGTGTGTGTGTGTAGATGAGTGTGCCTTTATGCATGCATCCAAAAAAGCACAGGTCACCTCTGGGTAGTTTGAGGAACTGGCAACTAATGATTATTGTAGTTTGTGTAAACAGTCCTTAGGCATTAATCAAGTTAATGAAAGTACTATCAGATAAGGCTGTGACATAGAATGGATAGACAGGCTTCTTATGTTTAAAAACACTAATTAAAGAAAAGTCACATCTATTAGCTGGCTATAACAATAAAGGATCTGAATATTGTTGAGGAAATAAATAATAGTTCCTGCTACCCACCAGTTTAGGTAGAGCAGCCAGAACAACCTCAAGCTCAGTATAAGGCACTAAGTGTCACTTTCTATAAAGGTCAAGTGAGGCGGAGGGAGCCACTCAGGCCAGACATCAGATCCTCAGGCATGAGATTCATGGATAACATCACAAAGAGGATGGCTCAGGCCCAGTAACTGAGATAATTTACTAGTCTCACTCCTAATTCTAGAGTTAGAGAACAGGACATAATGGATAATGGCTATTGAAGGCAGAACAATGGTATCCAAAGACATCCACCTCCTAATCTCTGGTTCCTATGAATATATTATAATATATGGTAAGGGGCAATTATGGAATTATGGCAGGGTTATAAATGGAAATAAATTTGCTAATCAGCTGACCTTAAAATAAGGAGATTATCCTGGACTATTCAGGTGAGCCCAGTGCAATGGGGGTCCTTATATGTGAAAGAGAGTAGTGGAAGGGTTGGAAGGAAATGCCATGATGGAGGCAGAGGTTGTGGTGACTCCCTGTGAGGACTCAACCTGCCATTGATGGCTTTGAAGAAGGAAGGGGCCATGACCTGAGAAGTACAGGTGGCCTCTAGAATCTGGAAAAGGGGAGGAAACAGACTGTCTGCTCCAGAGCCCCTAGAAAAGAACAAAGCCCTGCTGACATATTGATTTTTGCTCCAGACTTGTAAGATAATAAATATGTGCTGCTTAAGCCACTAAGGTTATGATGTGTTACAGCAGCATTAGAAAACTAATGTAAGGGGAGATGGGCAAAAACTGGGTCATTGTACAGGACAGCGATGGTAGTAAGGCGAGTGCATCAGTGAGTCTAGCTCTGGGAAACTATCTCAGAAGATGGAGAGGTAAAGCCAAAAATGTTAAGGCTGACAGTAGCGTAAGAGCCATCTCTCTGGCTTACTGGTTCAATGCTTTGTTAAGTTAGAGATGGCTACTCCTCAACCCTCCACAACTGCAAAAGAAGGGCAGCAGGAAATGTGGGCAAATTTCACCAAAGTAAGTCTTTCATGCTTTTCTTAGCCAGTCAACCTTTAATCTTGGAAACTAATGGTCTCCAGAGCCTCCACTTTAGTCTTTGCTTCGAAATCCACAGGCTTCCTGACACTCATGTGATCAGGATTACTTCTCTGACACAGACTCACATGTCCCTGCGAGCACCTGTCTTCCTCATAGTTTCTCAGAAATTCAGTTTATTTTGCTTTCATCCTCAGAGCTAAAAAGAAAAGGAAATGCCTCACAGTGCGCAAGTAAATACCACATGATGATCACGTTATATAATGATAACAACAGACATCATTTGAGTAAGCATACTTCACAAAAAACTTCATAGGCCTCATTTCTTTTAACCATCATGACCTATAATGTACATTCTACTATTATCTGCCTCTTACGGACAAAAGAACTAAAACCTAGCATGGTTAGGAGCCTGCCCCAAATCATAGATCTATCAAGTGGTAACTTAGTTCAATCTTACTTCAAAGCCTATGGCCTTAGGCGCTTTATCACTCCTGCCCACTGTCTTAGGTACTAACTACATCACTTCTCTAGAACTAGCTGCAGATTGGAATACTCAGTTTTCTATACTTCTCCCAACACCAGAGCAGAGAGTATGACTGATAATCACTTGCAATAATAAAAATAACTAACATGGTTAAAAAATCTCACATTCTTTCAATCCTGACTCTCATGATATGTTGGTCCAATAAGTGATGTTCCCTCCTTAATCTCCCATCCAAATACTGGTATATCCATCTCTTCTGGTCTAACTTCCCATTCCCTCTTCCCTATTTCCTCTCAAACCCCATTTGCTATGACTGATGGAGGAGAAAAGAAGAGGAAAGGAAATAGAGTGGAGGAAGAGGAATGGGCATGGCAGAAAGAGGGGTAAGAGTCCCAAGCCCTACATGAGGAGGGGAGGCAATGGTGCCCAGCAGGTCTAGAAGCTGAAGGCTAAGGTTCAGAGCCCAGATTAGCTCCCAGCTCAAGCAGCATACCTCCTCTTCCCTATATGCCTTCAGACCATTCATGCTTGGGATTCTCAGATCCATTTGACTAGAAGTAAAGAGGTAAGCCATGGGAGGAGAAAACATGAAGAGAAACTAAGAAAAGAGACAGAGTCAACAGAATGCTGCTCCAGTTCAGTTCCATTTTCTCCCTGGGAAAGATAGCTGTAAACTTAGATGACAGGCATTCATTCAACCAATATCACTAAGCACTAAAGTCTATGCTAAACGATGTTCTAGGCACAGGCAATTCAGAGGTAGGCAAGAAAGATGCTCCCATCAAAATGAATCTTTCGGGAGCAAGAATCTTATTTAAAGGAATCCAGAAAGACGTTCCAAAGTAGCGTCACCCAGACCTGAGAGCTACCCTAAGGGTCTAAGCTCTGAAACAGACTGATACATTTGCTTAAATGCTAAAGTTCCTGAAGCCTGGGAACTCAGATCCTCCGAACTTATGCTTAATCTTATGAGGACACAGGTCATCGTGGAAGGAAGATAAAGGTTTCGTCTTAGATGCCAATTCTGATTGACTGATAGCGATCACCTGGAGTTTTGTGTTGAGAAAGATTGTGAAACCCCATCTAGTCTCAAGCAGGAAAACGGGCTGTGATAGACTAGCAATATCTGCCACATATATTTACATTACTACCCCAGCCCTAATGTAGATTACCTTACATCTTTCACAATTGTTTCTTAACTGTTCATTTCCACCAGGACAATGAGTTCCAGGGAAGGCAGCACCATTCAGTGGAAGAAGCACTGGAAGCTGCACAGAGGAATTTTTCTTCCTCTTCTGGAACGTACCATGATGGGATGGGACGAGCACAATTTGTCCAAGACGAGAGGCATGGCTTTGGAGCTGAGCACTCTACTCTCTCACAGGTTGTCTGATCCTCCACGTGTTACAGTTGATTCTTGCGTCTGATGGTAGTTATGTTTGATAAAATTTCTGTAAATTAGCAAATACTGAGCTATTGCTTCTAGGGGAGATATAGCATTAGGTTCTGCAAACCTCTTGTCAGACTATTTTCATCAGCCTATCAATATATAACTTCATTTTATGTGTTGATTCAGTAACATTGACCTCACAGCCAATAGCACCAAACTCAGGCCTGAAGGATGCTCATCTAACACATAGTTTCTCTATAAGACACATCAGCCTTCATGCATGTGGAAATAGCAGACCGTGCTTCAACATTATTATTGGGGGACTTACAGAGTGAAATTACCCACAAAATGCACAAAAAATGTGGCACCAAATAGAGTTCAAAAGGGAAATGTATTTACAGGATAAAAGCTGAAGGAAGAAGGCAGAGGGTGCCTTGTTTATCTCAGCTGGGAACATGCATGTTGGACAACTGAGTTTTTCCACTGCTCTGCATGTATTTGTGAATGACCAGGAAAGTGTCAGCAGTATGATTAGGAATAACAAATTTTAGTGAGTAGGCAAATTTATAAATACAGAATTCATGAATAATGATGATAAATTGTACTCACTCTCTGTGAGCCTCAATTATGGGAACTCCCAGGCCCTACAGATTAAATGAGAGAAGGTATGTAAAAGGCTTCCCATGATTCTAGTTACTTCTTTATACCAAATATTTGCATTGTGCCTTTGCTACTTTATCTGCCATGCTCAGTCCTGAGAGGGAAGAAAATACCAAGAAATTTCCAAGTTTCCAACCAAAATGTATCATCTTTTTCCCCTATGCAAACATATCAAACCTGCAGATGGCGGGCATGTGGCCCACTGGCTGCGAGTTTGACATGCTTGCAAATACTCAAAATAACTGAGAGAGGAAAAGAAGGTATTTTGAACCAATTCAAAAGGCTATCTCCTGGGGCACTAAAGTGCAGGGATCAGCACAGCTGGGCCCCCCTGAGATGGGACTGAAACAGGAAGATTAGAAACAGTTCCCTCTCTCATGTGCCTGCGTCATCTGCCAGGCCTGCTTCTCTCTGAGCATCTGCTACACTTTTCTGCTTCTCTCAGCAGACAGATTTGTCTGCTTTCTCTCGCCTCCTTGTGCCCTCATAATTTCGGCCCTTACCTGGTTCTGGCTTCCCTGGTGCTGACTGCACCCTGATTCTGCATGGCTGGTACACACTGTGGTCTGTGCCATTCTCCCACTTCTGGTAACAGAGGAGCATGAATGCACGCCTGGCTCAGGGTTGGCCTAAGAATGTGATGATTTCTTACTCATCTTATATCACTTCTGTCATTACTCTGTATATCTTTTTGCTGCCTTGTGGCTTATGTTTGCTCAGAGCTCTTGTTTACCCCTGGTCTGTGCTTACTCATGAATTGTGAATATTGCCTTCGTTCCATGTCTTACAGTTTCTTCTCTCACTGACCATTCTCTTTCTTGTCTCTTCAGTTCTGATTCCTGAAAAGAGAAAATCATTGGCAAAGTTAATTGCCATTTATCTGAGCAAAACTTTCATGCCAGGATACCCTATAAGCTAATGTCCGGACTATTGATCAGCTGCTCCTAGGTCAGTGCCTGCCATTGTCCAACAAGCTGTGGGCAGGGCTGTAAAGAATAGAAGGTGTGAATATGGTTTTAAATGTGGTTACATATGTTTATGATTTGTATCAAGCTGATTTTCTAGATGCCTATATTTTTCTAATACCCCAAGTCCAATCTATGAAGAAGTCCTATTAGTTCTACTCTCAAAATACTTTAGAATGTAATCACTTCTCACTATTCCCATTGCTACCACTCTGCTCCAAGCCACATTACCTCTGACTTGCATAACTGCAATAGCCTGCAAAGTCACCTACCTCTAGGCATAGTCTATTCCCAACATAGCAACCAGAGCAGTTCTTTTAATACCTGAATTATGTCATGTCATTCCTTGGCTTCATATACTGCAGTGACTTCCATTTCACCTAGAGCAAGAGCCAATGACCTAGCCCCCATTATGCTCTGACCTCATCTTTACCATTTTCCTCCTTGTTTACTCAGCTCCTTGCTTTTCCTTAGATATTCGAGGCATGCTTCTACCACAGGGCCTTTGCTCTAGCTGCCCCATCTGACAGATAGATACTGCTTCACTAACCCCTTTAGATTTTTATTCTCATCTTCTCCACAAAGGTTGCCTAACTAACCTATTAACACTAAAATTGTAGTCTTAAATGCAGTGCAGTCCATACTGTAGTTTTCAATACTATAGTTCCACATATATCTACTCCCTCTTACCCTGTACTACTTTTTGTTCCTCCCCTGACCACTTTCTACATATAAATTATGTTTGTTATTTATTGTCTGTCTCCCTCTGCTAGAATGTTAAGTTCCACAAAAATAGAGATCTTTGTCTATTTTGTTCCTTAATGTATGCATACTGAAGATTTAGAACAGTGCATACTATATTGAATTGAATTCCTCAGTAGGGAGCTATAAACATGGCGGCTACACTAAGGCTTTTTTATGCAATATAAAATAGTATCTATTTCTGGGAAATTAATACTAACCCCACATAGAAAAAAAGAAGAAAAATCTCAAATTAATCATCTAAGCTCCCATTTAAGAAACCAGAAGAAGAGCAAAATCAACCCAAAGCAAAAGAAGGGAAATAAACATAAAAGCAGAAATCAGAGACCAGGAATCCAAGATGGTGGCATAGGTAAACACCTACACTGCTGCCTCGCACAACAATTTCAAAACTACAACTAAAAGACAGAATGGACATCATCCAGAACCACAGGAAAGCTGGCGGAGTGGAAATTCTACAACTAGAAGGAAAGAGAGGGGCTCACAGAGACCCAGAGGAGCTGCAAAAAGCCGAGGTACAGAAACGCGCACGTGGAGAGAGCAGGTGCTGGAGTACCTGCCTGGCTTTCTCTGGCGGGAAGGGGATGGAGACTCCCAACTCCATTGAACCCTTTATCCTATGGCACTGAATCCCAGGTCCAGGTGAGACTCATGTGGGGGGAGTTTGGACTGTGAAAAGGAAATATAGGGGAGCTGTGAAAGGGTAGAAGTCTGGTGGTGCACACAGAACTGAGTGCAGAAGACCAATTGCTGATTGTGCCACTGGCTTTCACGAGTGGGTGGGAGACAGAACCTCCCAACTGCACCCCTTCTAACTCCACTAAACCCCAGTTTCAGGTGAAACCCTGAGAACCCAGACTCATATGGTCCTGGAGCACAGGGGAGCCAGAAAGGCAGCAGTCTAGAGGCACTGCGCACAGGGACCACTCCAGCCATTACCCAGAGACACATGAGACCCAGGAGCCATGGAGAGCAGGGCCGACTGGAAGGCAAGGTGGTCCATTAAACCCTGAAATTCCACCCATCCCAAAGTCAACAGAGAGGTTTTTGCAGTTTTGCAAGTCTTGTATCATAAGGCTGAATCCAACCCAGAATTTCTCCCAGCATAGTGAAAATGTGGAGACAAAGGAAGAGATCACAAACAAAAGAAATGAAGGAAAACAAATGACTATAGAGTTCAAAACCACAGTTATAAGGTTTTTCAAGAATATCCTAGAAAAGATGGATAAATTTAGCGAGACCCAAGAGGAGATGAAAAAAGACCAACTAGAGATGAAAAAGGACCAACTAGAGATGAAAAAGGACCAACTAGAAAATAAACATACACTAACTGAAATAAAGAGACCTAACAGCAGACTAGAGGAAGGCAAGAATCAAGTCAAGAATTTGAAATATAAAGAATCAGAAAACACTCAACTGGATAAGCAAGAAGAAAAAAGAATCCAAAAATGTGAAGATAATGTAAGGAGCCTCTGGGACAGCTTCAAGCGTACCAACATCAGAATTGTGGGGGTGCCAGAAGAAGAGAGAGAGCAAAATACTGAAAACATACTTGAAGAAATAATGACTGAAAACTTCCCATATCTGGTGAAAGAAATAGACTTACAAGTCCAGGAAACACACAGAACCCCATATAAAAGGAATCCAAAGAGGACTATACCAAGAAAGACACATAAAATTAAAATACCAAGAGCAAAAGACAAAGAGAGAATATTAAAAGCAGCAAGAGAAAAACAGTTCATTACCTACAAGGGAGCACCTATACAATTATCAGCTGATTTTTCTACGAAAAATATGCAGGCCAGATGGCAGTGGCAAGAAATATTCAACGTGATGAATAGCAAAGAACCTACAACCAAGAATAATCTATCCAAAGCTATCATTCAGAATTGAAGGGCAGATAAAGAACTTCACAGATAAGAAAAAGCGAAAGGAGTTCATCAACTCCAAACCAGTATTATATGAAATGCTGAAAGGTACTCTTTAAGAAGAGGAAAAAGAAAAAGGTAAAAGATAAAAAATTATGAACAACAAATACATATCTATCAACAAGTGAATCTAAAAATCAAGTGAATTAAAAATTTGATGAACAGAATAAACTGGTGAATATAATAGAATCAGGAGCACAGAAAGGGAATAGACTGATAATTCTCGGGGAAAGTGGTGAGGGGGATGCAGGGAGAGACTGGACAAAAATCATACACCTGTGGATGAGGTCAATGGGGAGGAGGTAAGGGTAGAGCGAGTGTGGGAGCTGGGTGGAGGGGAGCTATGGAGGGGAAAAAAGAGAAACAAATGTAATAATCTGAATAATAAAGATTTAATTAAAAAAAGAAGAAGCAGAAATCAATGAATTTGAAAAAAATACTATGAACAATACATGTAAATTTGACAGCTTAAATGAAATGAATCAATTCCTTGAAAAACATGAACTCAA
The DNA here is from genome assembly GCA_011751065.1 of Lasiurus cinereus. Lineage (NCBI taxonomy): Eukaryota > Metazoa > Chordata > Mammalia > Chiroptera > Vespertilionidae > Lasiurus > Lasiurus cinereus. The sequence continues at coordinate 3,037,471 of JAAGEH010000135.1, forward strand.
TTCAGCCAATATGAAACAAGTCATTTGTATAGCACTATAACTATTAAGGAAATTCACTACATCTCTATCAGAATGTTTAAAATAAAAACTAACACCAAATGCTGGTGAGGATGAAGAGAAACCAGATCACACGGGGAGTGTTTGTTGGCAAGTTGAGGGACAGCTATACTCCAGGAGAATGTGGGGACTGCTGGCGGGGGCTCTCCTGACTGGGCAGTCCTACTGCTGTTGGGTTCCCTCCTGGAGCCGCTAGCTAGGATGTGGAGACCATGCCATCTTGAGGGGGAGGGTGCGACTGTAAAATGGTACAGCCAAGCTGTAGAACATTTCTGGGCATTTATCCCAGAGAAATGACGACTTATGTTCACACAAAAATCTATAGATGAATGCTTATAACAGCTTTATTTGTAAAAGCCAAAAGTTGAAAACAAACCAGATATACTTCAATGGGTGAATTGTTAAACAAATTGGATATGTCCATTTAAGAAAATACTTAATAGAAAATTTTAAAATAATAACATTATTGGTACATGCACAATCTGGATCAATCTCCAGAGAATTATAAGTGAAAAAAGCCAAGGGGTAATTTATACAACATTATTGAGATGACAAATTATAGAAATGGAGAACAAATTGATGGCTACCAGAGGTAACAGACTGGGTGGGAAATGAGGAGAATGGGAGGGAGATGTGTGTGGTTATAAAAGGGCAACATGGGGATCCTTGTGATGATGGAATGTTCTGCAACAATATTGACATCCTGGTTGTGATACTGTATTATAGTTCTGCAAGATGTTCCAAGTGGAGGAAATTAGGTGTCTTAGGGTTCTCCAAAGAAACAGAACCAATAGTATATATAGATAGGTATAAATATAGATATAGACACTGATATAGATATTTATATAGTAAGAAGCAACTTATTATAGGAAGTAGAGGCCTGGTGCATGAAATTTGTGCACAAGGTGGGGTGTGGGGAGGTCCCTCAGCCCAGCTTGTGCCCTCTTGCAGTCCAGGAGCTCTCAGGGGATGTCTGACTGACGGCTTAGGCCCGCTCCTTTAAACCATCAGTCAGACATCCTTAGTGCTGCTACGGAGGTGGGAAAGGCTCTCACCTCTGCTGCTGCACTCACCAGCTGTGAGCTCAGCAACTGGCTGAGTGGCACTCCCCCTATGGGGGCAAACTGACCATGAAGGGGTAGCTCCTGCATTGAGCGGGATCAGGCCAAAACAGGCTGTCCGACATCCTCCAAGGGGTCCCAGATTGCAAGAGGGTGCAGGCTAGACTGAGGGACCCAATCCGTGTATGATCACTGGACCAGGGAGGGACATGGAAGGTTGGCCAGCCAGGGAGGGACTTCAGGAGGGCTCCAGGAGCTTTCTGCCTGATCTGGTTCAGTCCCAATCAGCTGGACCCCAGTAGAAAGCTAACCTACTAGTCAGAGTGTCTGGTGGTCAGTGCATGTCATAGCTGCCTTAACATATCATTAGCATATTATGCTTTGATTGGTTGAATGGATAACCAGATGACTGGACACTTAGCATATTAGGATTTTATTATATAGGATTGGTTCAACCAATTATAAAGACCAAAAGTCCCATAATCTGCCATCTGCAAGCCAGAGAACAATGAGACCACCCAGTGGTGTAATTCAGTCCAAACCCTAAGGTCTGAGAATCAGGGAGGTCGATAGTGTTAAGTTCAACTTCAAAAGCCTAAGAATCAGGGGTCAGTGGCACAAGTCTCAGTCTGAATCCAAAAACCTAAGGTGGAGGAGCACTGATGGCCAAGGGCAGGAGAAAATGGATGTCCCAGCTCAAGCACAGGGAACAAATTCACCCTTCCTCCACTTTTGTGTTCTATTTAGACCCTCCAAGGATTGGATGATTCTCACCTCACTCTTATTGGTGAGGATTATCTTCTTTACCAGTCCACTTATTCAAGTGCTATTTTCTTCCAGAAATCCCTTTACAGATACACGCAGAAACAATGTTTTACTACATATTGGGGATCCTTTAGCCCAGTCAAATTGACACATAAAATAAACTATCACACTGGGTAAGTGGTACAAAGTATTTTCTGTATTATTTTTTACAACTACATACAAATTTATAATTATGTGAAAATATAAAGTTTAAAAATCTCTCATAACTTTAAGATACCCTGGAATATATTTAGTTCTAGTTATTATAGAAGAGAAGTACTTTATTAAATATAATTATTGATTATAAAATTGCATTTCGACTTTGAATCAGTATCTTGCAAAGCATCCCAGGCATGTATGGGAGTGGGGTGGAGGGGAACAATGGGAAGATATGTACACATGTAATACATTAATAAAAGATGGGGGGAAGAAGAAATGAGAGCTATTGAAAGCAAAGGTTTGTACTGCCTGTGCCTTCAGCGGATTAAGGACATGGATTTGGTCCCAGCACAGATCAATTAACTTGGCTTATTCACAGAGGAAAATAGTAAAGGTACACCACTGGCTCACATGGGTTAGGCATTACTCAAACACTATCCACAAGAGACACAAATATGTGAAAGCAAATAGGCAGCATAAATACACCTCTGCTAAGCACCTCTTCTCACCTTGGACAATTCCTCATTTCCTCAAGTGGATGGCAGGAAACATAAACCAATTTTAAAAGTTGTTAAAATCAGTAGCCAGAAACAAAGTGTAAAAAGAAATCCGTTCAAAACAGAGACCCCAAACCCTTATTAAATATTTTAATGTCAATATAACAAGAACTAGAAAAAAAAATCCGAAACTTTAATGATATAGTAAAAGGAAGTCAGGCTAAGAAGAGTCATTCCTGTCACAACTAGAAAGACTAAGCAAATGATACAGTAACACTTCCCATTCATAGATTCAATGCTATGCTAATCAACAGGGCATTAAAAGTTTTATAAATACAAAACGCAAAATAATTGTACAATGCACTGGAAAGAAGTATACAAAAGACATTGTTCTGGGAGAAGAAAAGACAATGTTGCAGGAGAGCCAAGATGGCAGCCTAAGCAAACACCTATACTTGCTGCCTCCCACAACCACATCAAAATCACAACTAAAATATAGAACAACCATTATCCAAAACTGCCAGAAGGCTTAACAGAAGTCCTACAACTAGAGAAGTAAAGATGAAAGCATACTGAGGCTGGTAGGAGGTGTGGAGGTGAGGACAGGCTGGCCCAGCATCCACGTGGTTGCTTTTTTAATTGGGATTGTATCTGTGGAGGCCACCTGGAAGAGCAAAGGGTCCCAGCCCCACACCAGAAGCCCAGCCCAGAGTCCCAGAGCTCAGAAAAGAAGTCCTTACGGGCAGTAAGAAGTATGGCCTGTAAAAACCAGTGCAGATTAGAGCTAAGTGACACAGAGGCTGCTGACAACCCAGCTGCTCTTCTCAAAAGACCAGCACACAAACTGAACTTTTAAGCTCCTGCTTCCTCTGAGCTCCAGTGCCGGCGAGTGAGGCTCTGGGAGACCCAAACACATATGAGGAGAAACTAGACTGTATGGCATCAGGGCAGGAACTCCCGGGCAGCTTTCTCCCATCAAGAGGTCCTCTCAGCAGTCAGTGTTCCCATGCTGAGACCTTCCCAGCCATGGGGCTAACAAATAGCCATTTCCATTTGCTCTGCCCTGGTGATTCCCTGAGACCCCACCCCATCCAATTTACAACCCCACCCATGCTGTGCACAAAGGCTTTTGTAGGTGAATGGCCTGTCAAACAAGCTGCAGCTGGGTCAGGGAGTCCTAAACCTATCAATAAAAAGCCCAAGACCCAGTACCAGGACCAGTCTGCCTTGCTTCACAGCTGGGCCTCGCCTAGGCACTTCCAAACATGATACAAAGAGAAGGACTCTGAAGATCTCTCTGTAGCTCCTGCTGGGTAGCCCTAGGCAGTAGCTGTCTTTATACCTCTCTGGAGATCCAAGAGCCAGTGTACCCAGTGTTCAGTGTCAGACCATATCAGATTACAACTCTACACATCCATAAGTGACACACTCAAGGGGCTGACTCAGTGAGCACCAAAGCCCCACTGAAGCAAGTCCTGCCCCATAAGGATGTCTCCTGCACAGCAGCTCTTCCATTTTAGACACAGTTGGTCCCTACAACCAGTTGTCCTGTAGGTCAAATCCTTCTTGTGACACCAACAGCAATCAAGGCTTAACTACTACAAGACTTTGCACATAGCCCACAAAGGGGTATACCTAAAGTGTCCACCTCAGGTGATTGGGAAGGCTGAGCTATTGGGTCCTATAAGACACCTACTCTACAAGGCCACTCTATCAATTCAAGGAGACTTAGCAGCTATACAATACATAGACACAAACACAGGAAAGCAGCCAAAATGTAGAGACAAAGAAACATGTCACAAATGAAAAAAAAGGGAAGAAAGCAACCTCTGGCTATAGAGATCAAAACCATGGTTATAAGGTTACTTGAGAATCTTCTAGAAACTTCCAAGGGATTTAGGGATACTTTCAAGGATCTTAGTGAGAATGCCAAGAAAATGCAAAAGAACTAGTCAAAAATTAAGCATACACTAACTGAAATTAAGAATAATAGACAGGGATTCAACAGTAGATTAAAGGATCACAAGAATCAAATCAACTATCTGCAATATGAGGAAGCAAAAAAAAACCCAATCACAAGAGCAAAAAGAAAAATGAATAAAAAATATATGTAAATAGTGTAAGGAGCCTCTGAGACTTCAACGTACCAACATCCAAATTATAGGGGTGCCAGAAGAAGAGAGAGAGCAAGATACTGAAAACCTATTTGAAGAAATAATGGCAGAAAACTCCCCCTACCTGGTAAAAGAAATAGACTTACAAATCTAGGAAGCACAGAGACCCCAAACAAAAGAAATCTAAAGAGGACCACACCAAGACACATCATAATTAAAATGCCAAGGGCTAAAGACAAAGAGAGAATCTTAAAAGCAGCAAGAGAAAAGCAGTTAGTTACCTACAAGGTAGTGCCCATGTGACAATCAGCTGATTTCTCAATAGAAACTATGAAGGCCAGAAGAAATTGGCAAGAAATATTCAAAGTGATGAAGAGTAAGGACCTACAACCAAGATTACTCTACCAGCAAAACTATCATTTAGAATTAAAGAGCAGATAAAGAGCTTCACAGACAAGAAAAAGCTTCATCACCACCAAACCATTATTATATGAAATACTGAAGGGTATTCTTTAAGAAGAGGAAGAAGAAGAAGATAAAGATAAAAAATATGAATAACAAAATGGCAACAAATACACATCTATCAACAATCAAATTTAATAATCAAAAGAATAAAAAATTTAATGAACAGAATAAACTGGTAAATAAAATAGAATCAGGGGCATGGAACTGGAACAGACTGACAATTCTCAGAGGGAAGCAGGGTAGGGAAAGCGGGAAGAGATTAAACAAAGATCTTATATGCATGTATGTATACCTATGAACACAGATAATAGGGTGATGAAGGCCTGGGATAGAGCAAGAACTGGGTGGAGGGGGATATGGGGGGAAAAAAGAAGGACATCTGTAATAATCTCAACAATAAAGATTTTTTTAAAAGACAATGTTGTAGGATTTCCTTTTCCCAGATTAAAAACATTGTGATGTCACATATAGCAGCAATTATCAAAACTCTTGGGAGGTTCAACTCCTAATTGAAAGAGTTGTTCTGAGTCAGCTTGGTGAAGGAAAATGTTTGGGAAGAGGCCAGGGCTAAAGGCCACTCAGAGGCAATGAGTGTCTTGGGAGGGCTTTTTTGTTTGCAAAGCAGAGACTTCCTTCAAGTTAGGTCAAGTAAGAGAAGGCTTACCTATATAACAAGTGATTTCACCTCATCTAAGGGTGGAAACAAGGAACAGCTGGACCTCACTGCACTAAAACTATGAACCAATGCAACTCTTTCCTTATCTTGAACATTTCCTAGTAGTCTGAGCTAGTGTTTGACACCTCAACCCACCTCCAATTCAGTACCAATGCAGTAGCAACTCTGGAAGATATTCATACTATCTCTTCATTTTGTTCTTCCCATCTTAGAGGTAATAACTGGTTTTCCTAGCTTCCCTTTTCTCTTTTCCAGCATTTAAACAGCAGTGTAACAAATTCCCTGAATTAAATCCCTTTCTATATGCGTGTCTACAGTGGTTTCTGTTTTTCTGGTTGGACACTGATTGCTACATTGCCAGCTCCGACACTGACCTTTTTGTTTATTTGCTTGCTTGTTTTGTTTTGTTTGAGCCTTAGTACACACATCATAGGCTGTTTCTCTTATGGGCAGGTGTCCACCTCTGATCTGAAAAACTATGTCCAGGGCATGGCTATTTTGAGCAGATGGTCTGTCACCCCAAACTCTCTGGTGAACCTGAGAATAGGAAGAAGTTGATGGAGCTGGGCGGTGAGTGGAGAATAGGCGGGTCAGGAAGGTTGACAATTGAAGAAGGACTACAAAGAGCAGAGTTACCCAAACACACAAAGAGCAAAGTCTGATATCAGAAATCCGGAAAAAAATCAATGACCTGTAGTCAGTGTGATAACCAACTGGATCGAAAGCCAAAGGCAGGTACAGTTGCAGTCACAGGGAGTAGAAGATTACAGGGCTGAGACAGACTGGGACAAGAGAAGTGCGCATTTCAGAAATATCGGGGGAAACTATGCAGACACGTGCTCACAGAGTGCTGGGTAGTGTTTAGTCACATAAAAAGGAACTTGGGGAAACAAAAGAGGGTTCTTGGGAGCAACTGTGGTTTATTCAAACTTGCCCTTACTGCGACTTATTCCCCAACCTCCCCTTCTTTTTCTTTTCATAATAATTATATTTTATTACATAAATATTTTTGTTTTCTTTATTTTATTTGAATAGTTTCTCCCTTTGTAACACATGATATGTGTTAATTATAATTTAATATGTATTAGAATTTATAGGTAAATGAAAAGAAAAATATAAAGTTCATCTATAATCCAGCCATCAAAGGTTAACCTTCCAGACTTTTTTTATATCTCTATATTCATATGCATATTCCTATGGTCATATGTATATTTTAAAACCAAAATTACTTAACTTTTTAAGGGGGAAAGTCTTATACTACTTTTAAAAAGTAGACTAATTAAGCAAATCAGAAATAAATTCAAATCTATTCAATAAATTAATATATAAAAAATTGGTGAAATAAGCAATGAATAAATAAGCCTCTATTAAACAATTTAGGAAAAACTGGATATCATTTAAAAGAATGTAAATATATTACCACACTTTATACTATATACTAAAATAGATTTAGAGCCTCAACAATTAAACTAAAATTTATTTTAATTTGAAGATAAAATTTCAAAAATTTATTATAAAATATAGAAGACAATACAATAATAAACTTTTACTAACAGAAAGCAAGATATAACTTTTGGAATACCGAAGCATTTAAAGAAATCATTAACAGCAGGGTTAATAGATTTTATGCTATAAAACACAAATTCAACTATTTAATTAAAAAGTGAATTCATGATAAAGAGCAATGGAATGAGAAACCACTGAAAATAAATGTCAAATAAGTTTATTGTCTATCATATGAAGGAACTGATAAAAGTATAAAAGGTCAGTACCCTTCTATGGAGAGATAAATAGCCAAATATAAATAATAAAAAATACAAAGATTTGCCAAAACCAGTTTGGCTCAGTGTATAGAGCGTCGGCCTGTGGACTGAAGGGTCCCAGGTTCAATTCCGGTCAAGGGCATGTACCTTGGTTGCGGGCACATCCCAAGTGAGGAGCGTGCAGGAGGCAGCTGATCAATGTCTCTCTCTCATCGATGTTTCTAACTCTCTATCCCCTTCCCTTCCTCTCTGTAAAAAAATCAATAAAATATATTTTTAAAAATACAAAGATTAAAGAAATACTTTAAAAAGTTCTCTGTCTCACTAATAATTAAGGAAACTGAATTTAAACAATGATGAGTTAACAATTCACTCTGCGCATCAAAAGTAAAGATGAGAAAAGTCCAATGTAAGCATAATAATAGGTAAATGGGTATTTGAATATTGGTTATAGTACTAAAAATTAGGAAAACCTTTTTTAAAAGCAGCATGGGACTATATCTGTTAATCCCACTTTGAGGCAAAAATAAGAAAAATTTTTAAATTATTTTTATATCTGCATTACTTATTAGTGACTAGATAAGTCAAATGCCCTAAATAAAAGGAATAAGTCATTATTTTAAAATATTGATATATTAATATGGTAAAATATTGAGTTGATAATAATAATAAATTTATGAATACTGTATATTAATGAAAAAACAGAAATTAAAATAATATCAAAACTTCTGGATATGACTATGTCAATATTATGTCTATACAACAATAAATATTTTAAAAGCAAGCAAGCAGAATTTTGTAAGCTGTGCATATCCTATATCAGTGGTCAGCAAACTCATTAGTCAACAAAACCAAATATCAATAGTACAATGACTGAAATTTCTTTTGAGAGCCAAATTTTTTAAACTTAAACTTCTTATAACACCACTTCTTCTAACCCCACTTCTTCAAAACAGACTCGCCCAGGCCATGGTATTTTGTGGAAGAGCCACACTCAAGGGGCCAAAGAGCCACATGTGGCTTGCAAGCTGCAGTTTGCCAACCACAGTCCTATATAATAAAAGGCTAATATGCAAATCAACTGAATGGCGGAATGGCAGGTCGCTAAGAAGTGCACTGACCACTAGGGGGAAGACACTCGATGCTGGAACTGCTCCCTGGTGGTCAATGTGCTCCCCTAGGGGGAGCTTCGCTTAGTCAGAAGCCAGGCTCATGGCTGGCAAGCACAGCAAGTCCCGCCTCCACGCAGTGCTAAGGATGTCCAACTGGCAGCTTAGGGCCTAAGCCATCAGTCAGACATCCCCTCAGACATCAGTCTGAGGGCTCCCAGACTGTGAGAGGGGGCAGGCTGGGCTGAGGAACCCCTCCTCTAGTGCATAAATTTCATGCACCAGGCCTCTAGGCTTATGATAAAGGCATTATTTATTATTGATCTGTTTTAAAATGTTTTGCTTGTTTCAACTCTGTTTAGTTACATACATATAAAATCATAGTATATGCGGTTTTCAATAAAATTTTCCTGATAAACAACTATAAAATTTGGCAAGTGACATATCTCACAATTCTCAATCCTCCTCCAGTTCATCCCCATTCCAAAATACTTAGGAATAGATGAAATTTAGAACAGAAATTCCTACCATTTAGTTTGTAGTATATTTTGTGGTATGCTGTCCACCTATATCTCTCCTTCAGGACTGAAGCACTCATTCTCCCACTGACTATGGAAGTTGGATGACAGCTCTTAGATGAGTGATTCTCCAAGAATTGCTTTCTCTCAATTGAAGAAAGTGCCTTGCCCAAAATCATGCCCCTCTCCTTGGGGACAGCTACTTCTAATGGGCCAATAATAGGGGATAAGGGACCCAGACTCCCTTGCCTCAAAGAAGGGCACCTATGAAGGATCATCTGAGCCCAGAACTCGCTTTGGAAGACTTAGTTACAACTGCATCACTTACTTCTCCCTCTGTCCAATCTGCCACCAAGTGAGATTAACACTAAGCCCCAAATATCCCGCCATTCTTCCAGGAGACCAACCAGCCATTTGATAGCAAGTTACATTGGATGGAGCAGTGATTAATTTTGACTGGAATAAATACATATCTTGGATGTGGAATTTGCCTTTCCTGCCCTCAGGGCCTCAACCAGCACCACTGTCTGAGGGCATATAGAGTGTTTGATCCACCAATATTGAATCCTGTATAATATTTTTATTGAACCCAGGAATCCATTTCATAACAAAGCTGGTGTAACAGTGGCACATGAGCATGGGATCCACTCTTCCTATTTCATACCACACTCACAGAAACTTCCAGCTTTGACAGGTGATGAAGCTCAGTTGCATCTTTTGAAGCTGCAACTGATCTTCTATTTTGCAGGTGATAAAGTGCAATAACCTCTTCCAAGTTACAGAATACACCATAAGTTAACAATTATTATATGAACCTATGTTCTCAAAAGGTATAATACATAGTTCTGGAATGCAATGGAAGGAAGGGAGTAGGAGTGACCCTGAGCCCTGCTTACCATCACGCACAGTTACCCACTTGCAGTATTTATGCTTCTTGTCCCAGCAACTCTGGAGTCTGTGGATTTAGAAGTGCTGGTAATTGGGTAGCTCTTTGCCCAATTTTGACAGTAAATGAAGCAGCCACAGCCTGAGAAGGGCATGGTATCAGAGGCCCACCAGATAAGCCACCTAGACAATAGAACCATGGGTGAGGGAAACAAAAATAGGTTGAAAAACAATGAGACAATGAGTACCAATTGCAACCTTTAAACTAGGAGCAGTACCAGGCACGGTATTTTGTCTCACTGTTTCCCTAGAGAAAGAGACCAACCCGAATCTGAGAGGAGCTGTTCCTAGAACTTATTATATAAAGTGACTGGATCCAGTGCAAAGGGTAGGCTGTAATAGATGCCATGGTGTGCCACTCAGATCCTCCATTCTGAATTGAGGCAATCATTCCCTCCGCTGCTAGAAATATTGGCAGCTGATAGCTCTCAGGCGAGTCTCTCTTATTGTCCTTAGCTGAAGAGAGTCGCCAATAGGCAGCTTACATCTAATGACTAGTCCTTGCTCAGGTATAAAGGCCCAGTCCTCTTTGCTCTCAGTCCTCTTTCCTCACAGAATTGGCTGAAAGACCTTTGCTATGACAACATTGCAGTTCAATTCCTCTTTCTATTTGATCCTACTTCCTTCACTCATGTTCTGGTGTTGAATCCTTGGGCACTCCCTAGTAAACTTCCAAACAGAAAATACTGACTGGCACACAAGCCTTTGTGTGACTATTCTGTAGAGACTAAGATTCTCTGGGTCATCTATGTCTGGAAAACCCATTGATCTCACCAATAGCATTGACACTATTTCTTCTCCTTTGGAGACTTTGTTATTTTGAGACACCACTGCTTGTGTTGATTCTGGAAGCAGCCAAGAAACCCTTAAGTTCTGCTTCTGTCTGATAATCATTTCCTTTCTTCTTCAGCTCTCTAGTTGTCAGGCCCTGAGCTTTTCTATCTCATCCTTCAAGAAAGCCACTGGTCCCTTGCCTTCCTCCAACCAGAGTCAAATAAGTTCCAGATGCTGAGAGAGTTGTGGGAATCTCTTCCGTGTCACCGGGAGAAGGGGAACTTAAATTCCTCTAGCTAGCAGTCACCATCTTGTTTTGCTGTTTCTTTCCTTTGCCCCCATTACTTTTCTTTCACGATCAAAGAGGAAAGCCACTTCCTGACTCCACTGGGTCTTCAAGTTCCTCTGCCTGCTATGATTTCAAGACCTTTTTTATAGTAAATCTCTGTATTACACTTTCAATTTTATTGTTGTTGTTGTTGCTGTATTACACTGAAATTTCTGGATGACAAAACTATAAATGGGAGTTAAAATCCTTTCTTTCCTCCTTTCCTGCCTGTGTTCCTTCCTTCCTTCCTTCCTTCCTTCCTTCCTTCCTTCCTTCCTTCCTTCCTTCCTTCCTTCCTTCCTTTTCTCCCTCCCTCCCTCTCTCTTTTCTTCAGTAAATTTCTTGTATACCAACTCTGAGTCATCTCTTAAATGAAGCTAAGCTATACCTACCGTTATTTAAGGTTATTACATGTAATATTAGGGACACAACCATTCCTTTTTGAAATCTCCCTAGGGGCCAAAGTTGGCAGCAGATTGCTGGTCTGGCTGAGTCTTGCAGCACATCCCACTGGAACAACAACCCAGAGCTCATGCCCTTGGATGGAGAGCATATTAACAGCATTCTCTTTGTGTAAAAAGGCCTCCAAGTTTTGTAAAGGCCCACTATATTTAGTGTAGTAAAGTGAAATATCCATAACCAGTAGATTTCTATCGACCAGCCAGTCTTCAAAAGCCAACTGGACAGGGCGGCTGGAAACCACAACCCATCCCCCTCCCCAGTGTCCTTTAAGACATCGGGCTCTCTAGTGCATTTATAAATCAAGACCCACATAAAATTGGACCGTCTCCATCCTCACATTGTTGTTGATCTTAGTCCTGAAGCTTGGACACACATCTCAACCTTTCTATAACCTCAGGTAGCCTTGCTGCTCCCTCAGGGCATAGCTTGGGGTCATCAGAAGAAACTACTCTTCTTCAGCACATTTTCTCAAAGTATAATAATTTCACATGGAGAAATATGTAGAGAAGGACAACAAAGACTAAGACTTCAATATGATTACTCTCCCAGTTGTAGAAGCCTTTCTTGGTTTTTGCTCATCTTTTGTATCTGACCATAGGCACCATTTCTCTGACTTTGATTTCAAACTCTTGTTTTGCTCCTGAATCAGGATTCAGACTTGCTCATATTGGGACAAATCAAAGAAGGCTGAAAGAAGGAAGTCGATCATACCCCAGTACCCTGGAAAACTCTGAAATTAGAAGCACCCAACGCCTCCTGAAGAAGGGAGTAAGAGATATGGATAGAAAAAAAAGATTGTTTGAAAGTCTTTTTAATGACTACTTAGATCCCCAGATCTTATTCGCAACATAGCACAGCCATGTGACTACCCTTCCACCACTCTAGGCAAGGTCAGGAAGTTTATTCTCTTGAGAAGCTGAGTCAAAGGATCTGGCTTGGTGCACCAGGCGAAGCTAAAGATGGGGAAGAAGGGGGTTATGGAATGATGAGCTACCCTCACCCCCAGCCTCCAGCCCCTTTCCTCTATAAAACTCCCAAAAGGCTAGAAGTCAGGTTTATAAATGCCCACACAGAGAAATTTATCTGATTAACTGACCAGCTTAAGAGAAAATATTTTCAAATAATGTCCCTATCCCCAAAAGAAATATGGTACAACAGTCAATAAGCTTCCCATTCACAAGGAATTCAAGTGCCTCACTCATTTTTAAAAATATTTTTTATTGATTTCAGAGGATAGGGAAAGAGAAACATCAATGATGAGAGAGAATCATTGTGCCTCCTGCACATCCCACACTGGGGATTAATCCCACAACTTGGGCATGTTCCCTGACAGAGAATCGAACCCTGACTTCCTAGTTGATAGGTCGATTCTCAACCACTGAGCCACACCAACCAGGCAAGAAGAAAAATAAATAGTAAGAAAATAAGATCAGTTCAAGTGACCCAATGACTGAATCAGGAATTCTAAAAAGAGTGAGAAGAAAATGGAGGGGAGGGAATTACTAAAATAATAATGTATATGATAATTTCTCAAAACTGAAGAAAATGTGTGTTCATAATGTAATGTTTTCAGCTGAGGTTCATTCTGCACACTGGATGAAAAAGACCCTATTCTAAGGTGTATCATTATGAAATTTCAGAACATTGGGGAGAAAAGAGAACCTCAAAACCTTCCAGGGAGTAAAACACAAACAAACCAACCTGGCGTCCCAGAGGAGGTATTAGTGTCAAACGTCTCAGTAGCAACATGGATAGCTGGATGAAAAGAAGCAATGCCTTTACATTTCTGAGGGGAAATTATTTCTAACCTAGAATTCTATACCCTAGAATCCAATTGCTGTTAAAAATAAAGACATTTCACTCATGCTAGGTCTCAAAAGTTTTTTACCTTTCATGAGCATTTTCTCAGCATAGTATAGCATGATAAACTCCATTAAACCAAATGAGTAAATAAATCAAGAGGAAAATATGAAGTTTAGGAAACAGAAGATCCAACAAAAGAGAGATGCAGAAGAAATGCTCAAAATAATAAAAAAGGGAAGTGTCAAGATGACAGATGGACCATCAGCCTAGCAAGCAGTCTGTGCAGATGGGAACTGGACAATGCAAGGCTCAGGGTGGCATCAGAAGAGATGTCTATGAGAAAACAAACAAAACAAATAGAAAGATTTATAATTGTGTCAGGGGACTTGGTTGAAATTAGTGATTGCTGTATGGAAACCGAAGTTTAAAAGAGACAATCATTAACTAGGGGAAAACAAAATGATTATATACGATGCTAAGTGAACAGGAAGCAGCTCATCTAGGAACAATATTTCCATAGGCACAACAATGCAAACACCAAAAACAGTTTTAACCAAAATTGTGAAATCTTTAAAATGGAAGGATGGATATAGGTGAAGGGTATGTTGAGTGTGGTATATATAAAAAAAATGAAATCTTTTCTCCATATAAGAAAATCAAGATGTTATACCTAAACTAAAAAGTCAAAGGGGGTGGTGGGGGGGAACAAGCAAAAAAAACAGTATAAGCTCCAGAATAAACAGCTAAAAGATATGAATTTAGTTGGTTTTGTAGAGAAGAAAGCAGAGGTGGGAGGAGTGGGTAAAAGGATTGCCATTTTGTTTTGTTGTTGATGTTAAAAGCTTTCTATTTGACTTTTTATATAAAGTGCTTGTATGTTTTTCATTTTGAAAAAAGGCTAAAGTAAAAAAAAGCGAGTTAGAGAGGAAATGAGGGAGAAGGGAAAATTAGGGTAGAAAAAAATGAAGTCAGAAGTAATATTAGATGCGGTACACATCATTACTAAAGATAGGCTGACAATTTGGTTCTGAGCTTTTTAGCAGCCAGCACAAAGTGGAAAATGTAATCATTTATACAGTTTCACAATGTCCAAGAGATAAAAAACAAACCACTTATTCAGGAGGAATATATCTATTCCTGGTACTGAGATCTAAAAGACATTTTTCCCATCTGTACTCCTAAAGAGGACATCATGTGACATAGTCAACCATATATTCATCAACTTGCCTACAGTAAATGCAATAATAAGTTTCATAGAGCTGTTTCTTATCAATCTCTCAATGTAAATTGATGGCAAAATGCCAGTGCAGAGTCCAGTAAAAACAATTCTGTGAGGAGATAGAAATCTGTTCACTTCAGAGAGGCAATAAAACATAGCGGCTATGGTATGGGCCAGAGCTCCAAATTAGTCTCTTAAAGTTACTTAATGATTCTGTACTCAGTGTTTTCATCTATAAAATGGGCCAAATATTATCATCTCATTGGATTTTGTAAGTATTAAATGAGTTTATGCATGTGAGGTACTTAATAAGAAGGCCTGGCAAATATAAGCATTCCAAAAAAAAAAAAAAAAAAGGTTGCCTGGCCAGTGTGGCTCAGTAGCTGAGCATCAACCTATGAACTAGGAGGTCATGGTTCAATTCCCTTTTAGAGCACATGCCCAGATTATGGGCTCAATCCCCAGTGTGGGGTGTGCAGGAGGCAGCTGATCAATGATTCTTTCTCATCATTGATGTTTTTTATCTCTCTTCCTCTCTCTTCTTCACTGAAATCCAATAAAAATATTTTTAATAAATATAGTAGAAAACATAATAAAATAAATAAATAAATATTGCTATTATTCAGAGAAATGCCTTTTTTAAATATATTTTATTGATTTTTCACAGAGAGGAAGGGAGAGAGATAGAAAGTCAGAAACATCGATGAGAGAGAGACATCGATCAGCCGCCTCCTGCACGCCCCACAGTGGAGATGTGCCTGCAAGCAAGGTACATGCCCCCAACCGAAATCGAACCTGGGACCTTTCAGTCCGCAAGCCAACGCTCTATCCACTGAGCAAAACCAGTCTCGGCGAGAAATGCCTTTTTAAAACGGATCTTAGATGTTAAGACAAAACAGTGTGGTAAGTGGTATAGGGATAGATATATAGATCAATGGAATAGTAGATCTACATAAGAACGGCTGATTTTTAACAAAGATGTAAAAACAATTCAATGGAAGAGAGATTTTCTTTTCAACATATGGTGCTAGAGCAATTGGATATCTATAGGCAAAGAAATGAAATTCAACCTAAACCCCACACCTTCTATTAACTCAAAATGGATAATGGATTTAAATGTAAAATATCAAAAGATTAAACTTTTAAATGAAAACAAAGAAGAAAATCTTTGGAACCTAGGCCTAGGTGAGGAGTTCTTAGATTTCATACTCAATGCATAATCCATTCAAGAAAGACTCATAAATTGAACTTATTAAACTTAAAAATTTCTGCTCTGCAAAAGATCCTCCAAGGAGATGAAAAGATAAAACACAGACTGGAAGAAAGTGCTTGCAAACCAAAGAGTATTTTGGAAAACATTGCCAATCAAACATCTGTGGAGGACTAGTAAAAAAAAATTGCTTAAAAATTAATAGTAAGGAACATATAATTCAATTAGAAAATGGGCAAAAGACATTAAAATACATTTCTATAAAGATGATATACAGATGGCAAATAAAAATATACTCAACATAGGCTAAAATAAAACACAGTGACAAAGCCAAATGCTGGCAGAGGAATTGGCTCTATTTTATATTGCTAATGGTAACATAAAATGGTACAGCTACTCTGCAAAATAGGCAATTTTTAAAAAATTAAATATGCACTAACCACATGATCAGCAATCACACTCCTGGGTATTTATCCAGAGAAATAGAAATTTATGTCAACATTTTATGTCAATGTTTACTATAGCTTTATTTGTAATTGCCTAAAATTGGAAACAACCCAAATATCCTTCAATGGGCAAATAGTTAAGCTATAGTATGTCATCTCGGGGAATACTACTCAGCAATAAAAAGAAACAAACTACTTGGATAGATCTCAAAAAGATTACATGTAGTATGCTAAGTGGGAAAAAAAGGCAATATCTTAAGGTTGAATACTATATAATTCCATTTATATACTATTCTAAAAATGATAAAGTTATAGAGATGGAGGATAGATTAGTGTTTCTACGGATTTGAGTTAGGGGAGAAGAGGAGCATAAGTGGGCACGAGAGATTTTTGTGGAAATAAAGCAGTTCAAAATCTTAATTGTGATTGTGGTTACATGAATCTCTACATGTGGTAAAATTGCATAGAATACACAAACATATACATGTACATGTGGTAAAATCTGAATACAGTCTGTTGATTGTATCAAGATGTTAACACTGTGGGAAACTGGGTGAAGGATACATCAGACCTCCCTGTTCTATTTAAACTTCCTGTGCATCTATAATTACTTCATAATAAAGTTTAAAAAACAAATGCTATGAAATATGCTAAATAAACCCTATAATAAAATCTTATTAATTTGGAGATTAAAGTTACCTTTATTTATCAAATTCAATTCTTTCTTTCTAGATTGTATAAAATGATATTTTAAACATTTGCAAGGTTGGTAGAATTTGTAGAAATTCTTCAAAATATGGTGAAGGCAAAGAGGGGCTGTGTATGTATAGAGGAGATGTTTATGGCAGGTGTCCACTGTTTCAAGAAGGAAGTAACATATTCCCAAGAGTCCTTACAGAATGACACTTCTTGTCATGGACCAGTCTCTGGCCCTCGAATTTTCAGGTTCAAGCCCCTGGTTTTCTTGCAGACTGAGCTTTGTTTCCCATTATCTGAGCTCATAATCTGAAAAGCTATGCACAACAATCTCAACCACACTCAGATGTACAAGAAAAGTCATTTCTTTCTATTAACTTACTTTGAACTCCAAACCTCCACCCTATTAGATGGAGGAAATGCAACCTAAGTGATTATTTGCAAAGGCACTGTTGGCCCAGTTGCTGCCAAGTTGTCCACTGTTGTAGTCCAAGTGACCATCAAGAATGGTCCCTGTGGCTTTTGTGATGCATTGGGACTCAGGAGTCTTCAGTGCTACGATCCAAGCAGTTATTTCCCTCCTAAGCCTTGCACTTTCTCAGGCTCTGCACCACCCCAGCCGCAGAGAAACTCCTAAAGAAGCCTCTTCCTTCTCTAAGACCCTTTCTCTCCCAGCTCTCTAGGACACCCAACATCAGCTTAGCTTTCCTAGAAGGTGGGAAAAACCACTAACTTGAAACCACTTTTTGTCCTCTACTTTTTGGGCTGCCAAAATTCCTGGGATAGGGAATTATGAGGCCTCACAACCTTTTAGAATGTAGAGAAGAGAAAAATATAGAGAGAATGAAATAAAGCCAATACTTTAACAAATCATTCTGCCAAAATTACATCAAGCCAGAAAAGTCACTTTTATTAATTTGCAATAAGCAATGGATGTCACAACAGGTCACATCCATGCGGCTAGCTCAGTGGTCAGCAAACCGCGGCTCGCGAGCCGCATGTGGCTCGTAAGCCGCGGTTTGTCGCTCTGTTGACTAATGAGTTTGCCGACCTCTGGGCTAGCCCATTCTTCCCTCATGTAAAGTAGATGTTCAAGATCCTAATTAAACTGTTGCTTGGTGAACCTAAAGTCAGAACCAAGGACATTAGAATAATTCAACATTAAAGATTTCAGGCTATCATAGCCTGTTTTATGAATACCACAATAGGGACAGATACTCATGTCATTCTAAAAGAACTAGAAATAAGGGAAGTTTGTTGGCAATAATCCTGCAAATGTTCACTTTGAAAATGTCTTTGCCAATAGAGTTGCAATATTCAGAGGAATTTGACTGGAATTCTCTGGCCCAGAATACTTGGAGGAGTACTACCAATGTTTGTCCTAAAGATGGTCCTTGTTCTATGCTTCCACAACTGACCACCTCTTCCATCAAATAACAGGCCAATTCTGCTGGCCTAAGATTCATGTCCCTTCTGGATGATTTTGCAAAGATCTGTTTCAATCAATTTCTTGATTTGAATTACAAATAGTAACTTTAAATTTGACTTACAAAAAAGCCATACAATTTTGTTCTTGGGTTAGCCTTCCTGTATCTACCACATCCTCATAATGGTATATACTAAAACTCTATTAGATCTTCAATGTGGGATTCTAAACACCAGGAGCATCCTAACAAAGGAATTATCTTAAACAATTTAAAAATAATAACACATTTTAGACATTACATCATTGTAACCATTGAAGAATAGTCAATTGTTAAATGCAGCATGTATGATAATGGATAAAATCTGCTGGATGCAAATGATCCAATAATAATGTCAGTGAAATCAGATGTTTAAATATTGAGTGCACATTGTTGAGTATTGGGTGGTTTCACTGTAAAAGTTCTTGGGTGTTTATGTTTTTGGATTATGGTATGTGTGCTGTGTTACTTAAACTTCAGGTACATCAATAATCTAGAAGACAGGCAAGTCCATGCCATTCCCTCCCACCCTTTGCAGAGAGATAATGAATATTCTAATGAAAGCATTATATTTTGAACTTACAAAGTGCTTAAAGTCAATCTCAATGGTAATTCCTAACCTATATATCTATGTGTACATCAATAATTATCCCATTTTCTATTTTTATAGGAGAATAAGAAAATATAATTAATAATCATGATAACAGTAATAATAGATTTCAAGGTTCATATTTCCCATAAAAAGTTTAACAAGTTACGTGGCAACAGGAATAAAACTCAGCTTGTGCCTGCTCTCTCAAACTCTGTATAATAACTTTGTATTCTCTATATCTTCTGCTTGTCTTTTTTGTTTCTTCTCCAGTTTTCACACAAACAGGGTACTCATTATTACTAATGAGATCTTCCCAATCTTAATCAATTAATTATGGCCAATAAAGCCAGGAAAAACATCAGCCAACGGGTCTTGCAAATGACTTTGTAATAGCTTTATCAAGATAAATGAGTATGCTGTAACATGTTAGGGTTTCTGAAGTAATTCCAGTATAATTTTAGGAATCCAAAGACAGTATATGAGAAAATGAAGGTGTGGGGTTTTTTTAAGTTCACTTCAACTGGTTTGGGGTAAAATGTAACATAGTGTTTCTATCAAGTTGTGCTCTTTTATTTTGATTTGATTCCTTAACTATTTATGAAACACATGAATGTTTATGAAATGCATGAATATATTTACTTTGAGCTCTGCTTTCCTCCAACTCATGCATAACGATCCCTTTTTATTTATGTAAACTTGAAATAATAATAATAAGCTAGTTGTGTTCAGCTCTGTCCTTTGAGCTGAAGAGATGCAGTCATAACCCCAGAGGGCAGTCAAATGGACTCCATTGCCTCTCAGCAGGATTACAAGTAATGCCTGTGCTCAGAATCCCTTCCAATGACCTGTTCACCCAAGATACATTTGTGTAAATACAGAACACCAGGCATTAGGAGATGAGGCTGAATAGTTAACATGGTTTTTGTTGTGCTAAGACAGAAAAATATCCAATACAATGTATTATTATCTACTGATCCATCCTATTGTGATAAGAGCATCAGGACAGACTCTGTTCGTGTCCTTATTGCTCCAGCCAGAGCTCCAGTCTCACGCACACTCTGTGGCACTCATTTGGTCAGCAGGATTCAAGGGCACAGGGAGAGCTGCCACCTTACATTGCCATGTTGTATGAGGTGGCAAGACCATCTTTTAGTTTTGGTTTCCATTGCAGCATATTATAAAATCAGATTACAGCACATAACGGGGCTCACTCTAAGAGGCTACAGTGAAATTTAGAAGTCTTTCAGCCCACTTATCAAAATGCTTACACTTCTCATTTCACTGCAGAAGAAACAATAATAAATTCTGAGCAAAGGAAGTTAATACACATCCGGAGGATTTTATTAAGTTAAACAATAAAAGTTGTGCAGATCCAGGCAATGAGTCTCCTATTAAAATTCATAGCAATCCATAGGCACATTTCATCAAAGGCCTTAAATAGGCATTGTAATGTATCATTTTCACTACTGACTCTATCATGAGTCTAACAGAAAAACAAACAATAATTGCATAATGCAAATATCAGAGTTTTTCTTTTAATCAGTATTTTTCTTTTAGTAACATAGCAGATCTAGGACTGATAGGGACCTATCGCATAGTGGTAGAGTAATATCAAAGCATTTTTACACTGAAATTTAATTTAACACTTTATAGCAAGTATCTTCTAAAGAAATCTTTTATAAAATATATATGTTTTGTCCTAGCTGGTTTTTACTGAGTTTAGAGAGAGGGTGAAGGTGAGAGAGAAAGAAACATCCATCGGTTGCCACTGAACCAGCCAAGGCTGAAGAAATCTTTTTATTTGACCTTTTTACCAGTATAGGCTGGGTGTGAAGGAAAGTACATCAAAATGAAGTTATTACACATTCAAAGATTATTTCTTTAACTTAATTTAAGAGAGAAGGGAGAGAGAGAAATAGAAACATCAATGATGAGAGAGAATTACTGGTCGATTGCCTCCTGCATGCCCCCTACTGTGGATGGAGCTTGCAACCCAAGCTTATGCCTTTTGTCTTCTTTTGAAAAGTGTCTATTTATATCAGCTGCCCATTTTTTTATTGGGTTGTTTATTTTTTGTGTGTAAAGCTGCATGAGTTCCCTGTAAATGTTGGAATTTTAAACCCTTATCATTGATATCATTGGCAAATATGTTCTCCCATGTGGTGGGCTTTCTTATTGTTTTACAGATGGTCTCCTTTGCTGTGCAAAGCTTTTTATTTTAATGTAGTCCCATTGTTTATTTTCTCTTTAAGTTCCATTGCCCTAGCAGCAGTATCAGTGAAGAAATTGCTTTGGCATATGTGAGAGATTTTCCTGTCTGTAGATTCCTCTAGTATTTTTATGGTTTCCCATTGTATGTTTAAGTCCTGGATTCATTTTGAGTTTATTTTTGTGTATGGTGTAAAGTGGTGGTTTAGTTTCTTTTTTTTTTTTTTTGGCACGTATCTGTCCAATGTTCCCAACACCGTTTTTGAAGAGACTGTCTTGACTCCATTGTATGTTCATGCCTCCTTTGTCAAATATTAATTGAGCACAGTGATTTGGGTCATTTTCTGGGTTCTCTATTCTATTCCATTGATCTATATGTGTGTTCTTGTGCCAGTACCAGGCTGTTTTGAGAACAGTGGCTTTGTAATACAGCTTGAAATCTGGTACTGAGATCCCACCTACTTTGTTCTTCTTTCTCAGGATTGCTGTAGCTATGCATGGTCTTTTTTTATTCCAGATGAATTTTTAGAAAGATTTCTAGATCTGTAAAATATGCTGTTGGTATTTTAATGAGAAGTGCATTGAATTTATAGATTGCTTTGGATAATATGGACATTTTGATGATGCTGATTCTAGCAATCCATGAATATGGTATGTTCCTCCATCTGTTTATGTCTTCCTCTATCTCTTTTTTTCAGTGTCATATAGTTTTCCATGGAAAGGTCTTTTACCTCCTTAGTTAAGTTTATTCCTAGGTATCTTAATTTTTTTGGTGCAATGGTAAATGGGCTTACTTTTTTAGTCTCTCTTTCTGTAAGTTCACTATTGGTCTATAGAAATGCCATAGATTTCTTGGTGTTAATTTTCTATCCTGCTACATTGCTGAATTCATGTATTAAGTCTATTAGTTTTTTGATGGTGTCTTTTAGGTTTTTTATGTACAATATCATGTCATCTGAAAATAAGGGCAGCTTTACTTCTTCTTTTCCAATTTGGATGCCTTTTATTTCTTCTTGTCTGATCGCAATGGCTAGTACTTCCAGCACTATGTTTAACAGGAGTAGTGAGAGTGGGCATCCCTGTCTTGTTCCTGTTCTTAGGGAAAATGGTTTTAGTTTTTGCCCATTGAGTATGATGTTAGCTGTGGGTTTATCATATATGGCTTTTATGATGTTGAGTTATGATCATTCTATTCTCACCCTGCTGAGAGTTTTTGTCACGATTTTGGATTTTGTCAAATGCTTTTTCTGCATCAATTGATATAACTATGTGATTTTTGTCTCTTAATTTGTCTATGTGATGTATCACGTTTATTGATTTGCAAATATTGTAACATCTTTGCATCCCCAGGATAAATCCTACTTGGTCATAGTGTATGATCTTTCTGATGTACTGCTGGATCTGATTTACTAAAATTTTGTTGAGGATTTTGGCATCTATGTTCATGAGGGATATTGGCCTGTAATTCTCTTTCATTGTGTTGTCTTTATCTGGTTTTGGTATTAGGGTGATGCTGACTTCATAGAAGGAGCTTGGAAGTGTTCCTTCCTCTTGAATTTTTGGATAGTCTGAGGAAGATAGGTTTTAGTTCTTCCTTGAATGTTTGGTAAAATTCCCCTGTGATGCTGTCTGGCCTTGAGCTTTTGTTTGCTGGAAGCTTTTTGATGACTGCTTCAATTTCTTCCATAGTTATCAGCCTATTGAGATTTTTAGAATCTTCCCGAGTAAGTTTTGGAAAGTTGTATTTTTCTAGAAACATGTCCATTTCCTCCAGGTTGTCTAGTTTGTTAGAATAAAGTTGTTCATAGTATTTTTTTTAAATAATCCTTTGTATTTCTGTAGGGTCTGTTGGTATTTCTCACCTTTCATTTCGGATTTTATTTGGTACCTCTCCCTTTGTTTCTTGGTGAGCCTGGCTAGAGGTTCATCAATCTTGTTTATCCTTTCAAAGAACCAGTTCTTGGTTTCATTGATTTTTTGTTGTTGTTATTGTTTTGTTTTGTTTTGTTTTTTGGTCTCTATGTCATTCATTTCTGCACTGATCTTTATTATATCCTTCCTTCTGCTCACTGTGGGCTTTTCTTGTTGCTTTCTTTCTAATACTTTGAGTTGTTGAGTTAGATGTTTTTTTCTTGTTTTTTTGAGATAGGCCTGCAGAACTATGAACTTCCCTCTCAGAACTGCTTTCATTGTGTCCCATAGCATTTGCATTGTTGTATTTTTATTGTCATTAGTCTCCAGGATGTTCTTAATTTCTTCTTTTATCTCATTGATAATCCAATCATTGTTTAATAGCATGTTATTCAGCTTCCAAGTGTTTGAATTTTTTGGAATGTTTTTATTGTAGTTTATTTCTAATATTATACCATTGTGGTCTGAGGAAATGCTTGATATTATTTCAATATTTTTGAATTTGGGAAGACTTCTTTTGTAACAAAATATGTGGTCTATTTTTTAAAATGTCCCATGTGCACTTGAGAAGAACATATATTCTGTGGCTTTGGCATGAAATGCTCTGAAGATGTCAATTTGGTCCATCTGATCCAGTGAGTCATTTAGAATTGCTGTTTCTTTGCTGATTTTTTTGTCCAGATGATTTATCCAGTGGTGTTAGTGGTGTATTAAATCCCCTGCTACGATTGTATTGTTGTCTCTATCTCCCTTGATATCTTCCAGGAGTTTTTTTTATGTATTTGGGTGCTCCTGCATTGGGTGCATATATGTTTATCAAAGTTATATCCTTCTGATGTATTGATTCCTTTATTATTATGAAGTGGCCTTCCTTATCTCTTGTTATGGCCTTTACTTTGAGGTCTATTTTGTCAGATATAAGTACTTCTACCCCAGCTTTTTTTTTCATTTCCATTTGCCTGAAAGATATTTTTCCATCCCTTCACTTTCAGTCTGTACGAGTCCCTTTTTCTGAGGTGGGTCTCTCATAGATAGCATATATATGGTCCATGTTTTTTTATCCATTCAGCCATTCGATGTCTTTTGATTGGAGCATTTAGTCTGTTTATGTTTAAAGTTATTATTGAAAGGTACTTTTTTGTAGCCATTTTTATTTTTTGTGTCTGTGTTCCTTCTTACCTTTTTATTTCTTTTTTTTACACCAGTCCCTTTAGCATTTCTTGCATTGTTGGCTTGGTAGTGATAAACTCCCTTAGCATTTTTTTGTCTGTGAAACTCTTTATTTCCCTTTCAATTTTGAATGATAACCTTGCTGGATAGAGTATTCTTGGATTCAGTCCATTGGTTTGCATCATTTTGTAAATTTCCTTCCATTCTTTTCTGGCCTGATTTGTGTCTGTTGAGAAATCATTTCATAATCTAATGGGAGCTCCCTTGTATGTAACTTTCTGTCTATCTCTTGCAGCCTTTAAGATTCTCTCTTTGTCCTGAATATTTGCCATCATAATTATGATGTGTCTTGGTGTGGGTCTTTTCGGGTTCATCATGTTTGGGACTCTTCGTACTTGTGTGACTTTTTTCTTCACCACATCAGGGAAGTTTTCTGACGTTATTTCTTCAAATAGGTCTTCTAACCCTTGCTCCTCTTCCTGTTGTTCTGGTACCCCTATTATTTGTATGTTGCATGGTTTCATGTTATCCCATAGATCTCTAAGCTCTTCTCCTGTCTTCTAATTTTTTTCTCCAAACTGAAGTTCAGTTTGGCTGTGTTTTCCTTCCCTGTCTTCTAATTCGTTAATTTGGTCCTCTGCTTCGCCTAGTCTACTGTTGAAGCTTTCCATGGTGTTTTATTATTGCAGTTATATAACTTCATTTCTTCTTGGTTCTTACATAAGGTTTTGATTTTTTCATCCATTTCTTCTTGATTCTTACATAAGGTGTTGATTTTTTTCTTCCATCCAGTTTATGAACTCTATGACCCTTATTCTGAATTATTTTTCTAACATATTGCATGCCTTTGTTTCACTTAGCTGCCTTTCTGCCAATTCCTCCTTTTCTTTCCTTTGGGGGTACCTTTGTCTACCCATTTTTGGTCTCACCAACTGATCTAGATGTTGAGCTGTGCATGGACTGCTCCTTGGGTGGCAGTGGCTTCTTTAGCTGCAGTTGCTCCTCGGGCAGTCATGGTAGCAGCTGCTTCTCAGTTGGCAGCGGTTCCACTGGTGGGTGCTCTTCACAGCAGTGATGCCTACTCTGGCTGATCGGGGAAGCTGCTTGTATAGCTGCTGTTCCTTGGATAAGGGTGGGCTGATTATGAGGTTGCTACTCCTCGGATAGAGACAGGTTGCTCATGTTTACTATTCCTTGGATGGGGGCTGGCTGCTCACATGGCTGCTGCTCCTTGGATGGGGGTAGACTGCTCGCATAGCTGCTGTTCTTTAGATGGGGGCTGGCTGTGTGCTGATGCTATTCCTCAGATGGGACGGGCCACTTGTGATGCCACTGCTCCTTGGATAGGGGCAGGTTGTTTGCAGGGCTGCTTCTCCTCGTATGGGTGCCGATTGCTCATACAGCTGCTTCTCCTCAGATGGGGGTGGTCTGCTTGTGTGGCTCCTGCTCCTCACATGGGAGTGAGCTGCTCGTACTGTTGATGCTCCTCGGACAGAGATGGGGCATTCACCTGTCTCCTTCTCATTGGGCAGGTGCAGGCTGTGTGTGGGTGCTGTTCCTTGGACCACTGTGGACTGCACAGGGCTGCTGCTCCTTGGATGTGGGCAGTCTACTTATGTGGCTGCTGCTCCTCATAAGGGGGTGGGTTGCTCATATAGTTGCTGCCCCATAGATGGGAGCAGGCAGCTCACACTACTGCTGCTCTTTGAATGGCGGCAGGTGGTTCATGTGGCTGCTGCTCCTCGGAAAGGGGTGTTCTACTCACACAGCTGCTGCTCCTCGGATGGGAGCAGGCTTCTTGCACATTTGCTGCTCCCTGGAAGGGGGCTAGGTGCTGTGTGGCACAGCTGCTGCTCTTGGGACAGGTGCAGGGTGTGGGCTATGTGCAGCTGCTGCTCCTCAGAGGGGGTATGGCTGCATGGGGCTACTGCTTCTCAGTAGTGAGTGGGCTGCTCAAGTGGCTCCTGCTGCTCAGATGGGGCAAAATGCTTGCATGGTTGCTGCTCCTCAGATGGGAGAACTGGCTGCTCATACAGCTGCTGTTCTTTGGACAAGGTCAGGCCATGTGAAGCTGCTGCTCTTAGGCCTGTGGTGGGTTGCTCGCAGGGCTGCTGCTCCTTGGATAGGAGTGGCTGCTCATATGTCTACTGTTCACGTGCCCTGGGCTAGCAAAGAAGATTGAGGCAGTATCTGTAGAGGCTGAGCTTATATAGTGAAAATAAGATTAAGAATGGGATGAATATGGAGGAGAATCCAAGATGGCGGCATAGGTTAAACACCTACACTGCTGCCTCGCACATCAATTTCAAAACTACAACTAAAAGACAGAACGGACATCATCCAGAACCACAGGAAAGCTGGCTGAGTGGAAGTTCTACAACTAGAGGGAAAGAGAGGGGCTCACAGAGACCCAGAGGAGCTGCAAAAAGCTGAGGTACGGAGACGCGCACTTGGAGAGAACGGGTGCCAGAGTACCTGGCTGGTTTTCTCTGGCAGGAGGGAAACGGAGACTCTCAAAGGCACTGAACCCCTTATCCTATGACACTAAACCCCAGATCCAGCCGAAACTCATACGGGGGTAGTTTGGACTGTGAAAAGGGAGAGGTGCATGGAAATTTAGGGGAGTGGCAAAAGATCAGAGGTCTGATGGCGCGCATGGCACTGCGCGCAGAGGACAGACTGCTGATTGTGCCCCTGGCTTTTGCGAGTGGGCAGGAGACAGACCCTCCCAACTGCACCACTTCTAACTCCACTAAGCCCCTGTTCCCGGTGAAACCCTGGGGACCTAGACTCGTGTGGTACTGGAGCGCAGGGGAGCCGGAAAGGCAGTGGTCTAGAGGCACTGTGCGTGCGCACAAGGACTGCTCCAGCAATTACCCAGTCACGTGAGACTGAGGGGCTGTGGCGGGCGGGGCTGACTGGAAGGCAAGGCAGTCCTTAAGCCCTGAGACTCCACCCATCCCAAGCTCAAGAGAGAGGCTTCTGCAGTTTTGCAAGTCTGGTATCATAAGGCTGAATCCAACACAGAAGTTCTCCCAGCATAGTGAAAATGCCGAGACAAGGGAAGGAATCACAAACAAAAGAAATGGAGGAAAACAAACGAATGGATATAGAGTTCAAAACCACGCTTGTAAGGTTTTTCAAGAATATCCTAGAAAAGTTGGATAAAGTTAGCGAGACCCAAGAGGAGAAGAAAAAGGACCAACTACAGATGCAAAACGCAAAAGATCCAACTAGAGATGCAAAAGATCCAACTAGAGATGGAAAAAGGACCAACTAGATATGGAAAAGGACCAACTAGAGATGGAAAAGGTCCAACTAGAAATGAAAAAGGACCAACTAGAAATTGAACCTACACTGACTGAAATAAAAAATATTATACAGAGTCCTAACAGCAGTCTAGAGAAAGGCAAGAATCAAGTCAAAAATTTGAAATATAAAGAAGCAGAAAACACTCAACTGGAAAAGCAAGAAGGGAAAAGAATCCAAAAATGTGAAGATAATGTAAGGAGCCTCTGAGAGAGCTTCAAGCGTACCAACATCAGAATTGTGGGGGTGCCAGAGGAAGAGAGAGAGCAAGATACTGAAAACCTATTTAAAGAAATAATGACTGAAAACTTCCCACATCTGGTGAAAGAAATAGACTTACAAGCCCAGGAAGCACACAGAACCCCATATAAAAGGAATCCAAAGAGGACCACACCAAGACACATCATAATTAAAAAGACAAAGAAAATATTAAAAGCAGCAAGAGAAAAACAGTTCATTACCTACAAGGGAGCACCCATACGACTGTCAGCTGATTTCTCAACAGAAACGATGCAGGCCTGACGGGAGTGGCAAGAAATATTCAACGTGATGAATAGCAAGAACCTACAACCAAGAATACTCTTTCCAGCAAAGCTATCATTCAGAATTGAAGGGCAGATAAAGAGCTTCACAGGGAAGAAAAAGCTAAAGGAGTTCATCAACTCCAAACCAGTATTATATGAAATGCTGAAAGGTACTCTTTTAGAAGAGGAAGAAGAAAAAGGTAATAGACAAAAAATTATGAACAAATACATATCTATCAACAAGTGAATCTAAAAATTAAGTGAATTAAAAGTTTGATGAATAGAATAAACTGGTGAATATAATAGAATCAGGAGCACAGAAAGGGAGTGGACTGATAATTCTCAGGGGAAAAGGGGTGAGGGGTGTACAGGGAGAGACTGGACAAAAATCATATACTTATGGATGAGGTCAATGGGAGGGAGGTAAGGGCAGAGGGAAGGGTGGGAGTTGGGTGGAGGGGTGCTTGGAAGGGAAAAAAGAGAAACAAATGTAATAATCTGAATAATAAAGATTTAATTTAAAAAAAAAAAGAATTGGATGAATATGGGGAGGACCTCAATTTAGTATTGAGGAAATAGAATGGGAATAAGTGGATGAGAATGAGAAGGAAAAAATGATAAATTTACAAAAAAAATTGATTTCAAAAATGGTTTAAAAAATTAAAAATAGCAAGTAAAATTAGTGATGGAAAAATAATGGGAAAATAGAAAATAAAGCAACAAACAAAAATGGGAACATATAGAAGAAGAAAAAAAGGGGGGTAAAAAAATAAAAATAAAGTGAAAATAGGCTGGCTTATGATTCCAGTCATCTGTACTGTACTGTTTCTCAGTTTCTGGTTGCTGGGGCTAAAGATTTCTCTTTAGGGTAATTCCTATGACCCCTGGGAGTATTCAGATTCCTTTGAATTATTCAGGGTGGGATCTGAGTGTGGCTATATTGATTTTCTAGAGACCAGAGAGAGGGGCTATCTCCTAGGAGAAAATGGCAACTCAGGTATGACTCAGTACCACCTCTCCTGAATCACTGCCTACTCTCCCCAGATTCCACAACTCCACACCTTCTTCCTACTTCTCAGCCATGGTTAAATGTCTGTATCCGAAAGGTCCTATGAACTAGGTTTAGTGGAGAAGGGCACCAGCCCCAGCGTGAGGAGGAACTGCGTCTCCACAAGCTCCTCTCTTGCTGGCAGTGTGCGGTCCGGCCAGCCCTTCAGGGTTGCATCTGAGCTCAGATCCAAAATCCAGACTCCAAGGCCCAAAATCCCGTGAACCCTTTTTTCACAGTCATATGCTTTGCCGTTCCTCAGGATGAGTCTTGGCACCCTGTAGTTTCTCACTGACTCTCTAGGCACAGAGGTCTGGCAGACTCTGTTGTCTAGATCCTTTATTTCAGCTTTAACCGGGGGACCTCTGCCCTTCCTGGCTGCAAACTATCTCACCAGCTGGATCTCCTTCGCCAATTGGGGGTGAATTCCACTCATTTCCACCACTATTTGCTCTGGGACAAGGCTTAGAACACTTCCATTTATTCCACTGACATTTTGTCTCTCCTGAACTCCCAATTCTCTTGATCTGGGATATCTTTATATATATATTATTGATTCCAGAGAGGAAGGGAGAGGGAGAGAGAGAAACATCAATGATGGCTGTCTCCTGCACTCCCCACACTGGGTATTGAGCATGCAACCCATGCATGTGCCTTGATCTCTTGGTTCAGAGAGTGATGCTCAACCACTGAGCCATGATGGTCGGGCTTAATCTGGGATATATTTATAATAGCAATTCAATCTGGGTTTTCCAAATAGTATCAACTTTGACTCTATTGTTTTGGTATACAAAATATATTGCCTAAAGAATTTTTTGATGATAGAAAGAACTATAAAACTCAATAGTCAAAGCACATTCTATTTTTTTTATTCAGAAAATATGATTGTGTTTTGTCTAACCTTTTAAGTTCCATACTAAAGTGAACACCAGTCTTTTTTTAATCCTTATTCCAGGATGTGTTTATTGATTTTAGAAAGAGAGGAAGGGAGAAAGAGAGAGAAACATTAATGTGAGAAAGAAACATCAGTTGGTTGCCTCCTGTAAACATCCACTTGGAAGTCAAATCTGCAATCTAGATATGTGTCCTAACCAGGAATCAAACATGCAGCCTTTTGGTGTACAGAAAGACACTTCAACGAATTGAACCACCCATCCACAGCACAAGTGACCACCTGTCTTTTTTTTTTTTTAATATGTTTTAGAGAGAGAAGAATGGAGAAGAAAAGAGACAGAAATATCAATGAGAGAGAAGCTGATCAGCTGCTCCCTACATGTGCCCCACTGGGGATTGAACCAGTAACCTGGTCATGTGCCTCAACCGGGAATGAGAATGGTGACATTTTGGTGCATGGGAACACACTCAATCCACTGAGCATGCCAGCTGGGCTGTGATCATCAGTTTTAATGCCCAATCCCAAACCATGGTCCAAGTTCTATTATTCTATCAGATTACATGGTGGAAGTGATTTGGAAAAAAGGCATAGTTCAGAGTAGGATCCAAAAACCTCCTTGCCCCATTTTCCAAATAATGGCAGGAATTTAAAAATTAATTTACTCTATTTGTGTGTAAATATTGTAATCATCTGATATTTATAGTTATCCTATCTAATAAAAGAGTAATATGCAAATTGACTGTTCCTCCACTATACCAACAAACCACGCCCACCAGCCACACCCACCAGCCAATCAGAGCAAGTATGCAAATTAACCCAACCAAGATGACTACAGCCACAGAGAGAACAGGGGAGTGGCTTGGGTTGCCCCTGGTGATGGAGGAAGCCAAGCTCCCCGCAAACCCTGGCCAGCCCAGGCCTCTGCTTAAGGCAACAAAGTTTCAATGGCTATGTGAGCAGAAGGCTTGGCTCTGCTACAGGCTACAAAGTTTCAGTTGTAGAAGATAAACAAATCCCAGATACCAGGGCCTCCACTTGGGTCGCTAGGGGGCATGGCTGGCCCGCAAACCACCACAGGCCCCTCTCCTAGGCCACTCCACGCTCCAAGGGAAGACCCACCCTGATCCAGGACACCCTTCAAGGCAAACCAGCTGGCCCCTACCCGTGCACCAGGCATCTATCCTATCTAATAAAAGAGTAGTATGCAGATTGACCATCACACCAACACACCAGATGACTTCCCCTGTGTTCAAAAGATCCTGCCCCGTGTGGACACAAAATGGCCACCACAAGATGGCTAGGAGGGGAGGGCAGTTGAGAGAAAACAGGCCTGTAAGGGAGGTTGTGGGTGATCAGGTCAACAGGGGAGGGCATTTGGAAGGGACCAGGCCTGCAAGGGAGAGCAGTTGGGGATAATCAAGCCTGCAGGGGAGGACGGTTAGGGGTGGTGACCAGGCTGATAGAAGAGGGAAGTTGGGGTGACTGGGCCTGCAGGGAAGGGCAGTTGTGGAGGACCCAGGTCTGCAGGGGTGACCAGGCCTGCAGGGGAGAGCAGTTAAGGGTGACCAGGCCCACAGGGGGGGGGCAGTTAGGGGCAAACAGGCTGTCAGGGGAGCAGTTAGACATCAATCATGCTGGCAGGGGGGTGGTTAGGGGATGATCAGGCTGGCAGGCAGAAGCAGTTAGTGGGCAATCAGGAAGGCAGGCATGTGAGCAGCTGGGAGCCAGCAGTCCTAGATTGTGAGAGGGATGTCCGACTGCCCATTTAGGGGTCCCTCAAGGGGTCCCAGATTGGAGAGGGAGCAGGTTGGGCTGAAGGACACACATACCCATGCACAAATTTCATGCACCAGGCCTCTAGTCTATATATATAAAAGTCTAAGGGACCATTATGACTAAACAACTGGAATGACTCATGACCAGTCACTATGATGCACACTGACCACCAGGGGGCAATGTACTCCCCCAGCCAACCTCCGTAGTCCCTCCCCAGAGGCTCTGAGCAAGGTTGGGGGGATGTCAGGTCAACCTCTCACAGTTCCCCCCCCCCCCCCGGCCGGCCAGCCTCCCAATGGCCCAGATCGGGAGGGCCGACCGGCCAACCTCCCAGGGTCACTTCCCCCAGCAGGCTGGCCCCCCAATAGACCTCGATCGCCAGCCAAGCCAAAAGACCCCACCCATGCATGAATTCATGCACCAGCCCACTGGTTTGAATATAATGGAGGCAAACAGCTTGATTGTCTCTGTTTTCCTCCTGTCTACCCCTTAGTGACCACATGTGTATCAGCAGCTGTCTCTAAAGATGGCAAGCCCTGATAGGCTCTCCTTAATTGAAAAATGGCTAAATTTCTACAAAATCTAAAATCAGTGTTTTGAGCTCAGTTACCCTACCCTGTTTTCAACTGATTCAATCTCCTGGCAGCTTTTGCCAGGCATTCAAAGGCCAACTCTTAAAAATATTCCCTCTAAGAAAAAGCCATTTTTATTAGAGCTCTAAACAACAATTATTTCTCTAAATCAATGTCCTTTATTAAAGGGAGAAAACATAACATCATTTGGTGGTGGTGGTTTTATGCGTGTAAGTGCTGGTGGTGGTAAGGTAGGGTAGGGATGTAGTAAAAAGGTGAGTCACAATCAAAATCTCTCTTTTTTTTTAAAGACTCCCAGATAAGCAACTCTTGGGTCCCTCTCTTTTTAGCACTGACTCATTCTAGCAGTTTACATGAAACATTCTTTTCTATCTAATCCCCTTTATTAAGAGAGAAAAAAAAGAGTAGGATTAGAGAACTGGACTGTGTCAGGAGGTATGGATTTTAAACCAGATTTTAATAACTCTCTTGGGGGACCCCCAGGGGTCTATAGACAGAATTCAGGATATCTGTGAGTTTGAAAGGGAAAAAAATTACATTATTTTCATTGACCTCTAATTAAAATGTGGCAATTCCTTCAGGATCTCCCCAATATCTGCCCTATCTGTCACCTCCTCCTCTTTGTAGGCTTAAATTGGCCATGCAGTTCTTCTATTATTAAGAAACCAGAGTATTAGCAGTACTTACGAGTTTTCATCAATAAAAATCTGACATTTCCTTATTGCTTTTACATTGTACTTAAATCTTAGAATGTTGTATTCTTTCACTGCTACTTCGAAATTATGGTATTTAATAGACTTGCTGCTACCTCTTATAATTTGACATGTAAATAAAGAAGCACATATATTGCTATACTACATTTTTAAATATTCTGATATTAAAAGTTGATTTCCTTTGAGCTCTTATATATTTTGCTTTTAAAATATTCATATAAACATAAAACTCACATATAAACATAAAAACATACAAATTTAATGGCTTTAATATATTCACAGAATTATGCAGCCATCATTACAATCTACATTTAGAACATTTTCATCACCACAGAAAGAAATCCATACTCATTATCAGTCACTTCTTACTGTTATCCCCTCTACACCCAGCCCTCTAATCTACTTTCTGTCTTAAAGATTGGCCTATTCTGGACCTTTCATATAAATGAAATCATACAATATGTGGTCTTTTGTGATTGGCTTCTTTCACTTAGCATAAAGTTTTTGAGGTTCATCCAAGTTGTACCACGTATCAGGACTTCATTTCTTTTTTTGCCAAATAATATTCTATTGTATGAATATACCATGTTTTGTTTATTCAAGTTGATGGACATTTTAAGTTGCTTCCACTTTTCAACTATTATGAATTATGTTGCTATAAACATTCATGTATAAGTTTGTGTGAGGCTGTTTCATTTCTAATGGTTTTACACCTACGAGTGGAATTCCTGGGCTATAGGGTAGCTGCATGTTTAACCTCTTGAAGAAATACCAGACTGTTTCCCAAAATTGTTGCACCATTTTATATTATCACCAGAGTGTTTGAGGATTCCAATTTCTCAATATACTCTCCAACTCTCAGTATTATGTGTCTTTTGTATTATAGCCACCTAATGGGCATGAAGTGATATCTCACTGTGGTTTTGATTTGGGTTTCACTAATAGCTGACGATGCTGAACATTTTTTCATGTTATTATGGGCCATTTGTGTACCTTCTCTGGAGAAATGTTTATTCAATTCCTTTGTCCATTCTTTAATGGAATTATTCATCTTTTAATTATTAAGTTGTAAGAGGTTTTTTGTATATTCTGGATACAAGTCCCTTGTCAGATATATTTTCTCACATTTTGTAGATTACCTTTTCACCAACTTGATGGCATTAGTTGCAGCACAGAAGTTTTTATTTATTTATTTTTAAATATATTTTTATTGGTTTCAGAGAGAAAAGGAGAGGGCGAGAAAGATACATCAATAATGAGAGAGAATCATTGATTGGCTGCTTTCTGCACACCCCCCTACTGAGGGAATGGAGCCCGCAACCTGAGCATGCACCCTGGACCGGAATCAAACCTGTGACTTCAGTCTGCAGGCCGACGCTCTATCCACTGAGCCAAACCAGCTAGGGCCAGAAGTTTTTAATTTGATGTATTTTTCCCCCCTTTGTGGCTTATGCTTTTGATGGCATAACTAAGAAACAGCTGCCTAAGTGAAGATTGTACAACTCTGAATATACCAAAAACTATTGAATTGTACACTCTAAATGAGCAGATTTTACGTAAATTATTCCTAATAAAGCTGTTTTCTTAAAAAGCCAAAATGTCAGAAGAAAAGAACAAATGGAGAAAAATTCAGATCTTGGTATCATTGTTTGATCATCTCTGTATATAAACCAATAAATCCTCCTTATTGTTTAAAAATGTTTTTAACAGTGATGGTCCATAGAGGTGGAATCCTGAACAGAAATCACAAGGATTTCCTTTCTCTTATGGCCATGCCTGGTTCTCCTTCGGGAAGTCTCCTTGCCCTGGAGGGCTCTTGGTTGTTTGATTGTTTCCAAGACCACATGTGAGGTGAGCTTCGCAGACTATATCCTTCTTCAAGACTGCACAGATGGTACAACCTCAAACTAGAGATCCTGAAAAAATGGTGGCGGAATAGACAGACATGTCCCGAGCCTTGTCCCACAGCAGATAGAAAAAACAGCTGAGGGTCGCACAGGGAGTATTTGCTGGTGAGTTGAGGGACAGATATAATCCAGGAGATGGTGAGGGACTGCTGGACGGGGCTCTCCTGACCAAGTAGCCCCCGCTGCTGCTGGGTTCCCTCTGTGCTAGACACAGAGACAACGCCATCTTGAAGGGGAAAATGGATGTTATAGGAACCCTGAAAATATACAACTACGGCAGCCAATGAACAACTGCGAACCCCAAAACACTGGTCCCCAATTAGTGCAAACATGCGGATTCAGAGGAGTTCTACACTTCACCATAGGAAGGTCAGATTTCACCTGGGAGAAAGTGAGGTCTCTGGTCCTGGCAGGAGAGAGAAACGCGCTCACTTTAGGAGCTGGAGGATCAGGGGAAGGCTGTGCTTAGTAAAATCCGTGGTTGTTGGGGTTGGTGTGATCCATGAATGTGGAAGGGGGTCCTCAGAGCTGCTAACAGAAGAGAACTCCAAAAAGCAACCCATTTTGATCTGACACAAAAGGACAACCTAAAAAAATTTAAAAATGTTCTAGCTGCTTAGACCCAAGGGGGCAAAAAGACTGCACAGACTTGTATGCAGCCCCAGAGTTCGCACACTTACACTGGTTCTTTCCTTTTTTCTTTTTCCTCTTTAAATCCTTGCTTCTGTTACTAAGCCCAATACATAGGATCACCCAATTAGGGACACCCTAAGAAACTGCAGGGGAAAGTTGTTTTTCTGGAACCTGGGGATCAGAGTGGGGAATAACCATCAGAGAACCAGCTCTGGGGCAACCCACTCCCACAAACCAGTATTGAGTGCCATAAGGAAAGCAGAATCTAAGCACGGATAGAGAGGACCTATAGACCCTTAGGTCAATCCAGAAACACTGCCACCCAGGGGTTGATTCACAAATTGACTCTTGTGTAAACACATATAAAGGAATACAAGAAATTAAGACACATTGCCTGCTTAAAAATCAGGACTGGCTAACAGCACTGAGGAGCAGGGGAATGCAGGAAACTGCAATACTGTCCTGACTAGGAAACAGGCGTGCCAAACAATAGTAGAGGAAGTGAATGACCTTCACTACAGTACATTTTATTTATTTTTTATTTTTTTCATCTTTTACTTAAGAAACTAATTTTTTCCCTTTTTCCTCACTTGATTTTACCTTTTCAATTATCACATTTTTATTTTCAATCAGTATTATTGCTACTATTTTACTTTTTTTTAAAAAGTGTCATTTTATTTTCTCTTTATTTTACTTTTTACATCTTTCCTTTAGATCATTTTACTCTATCTCAACTTTATCTTTATGCCATCATGCTCTTCCTGACTTTTCCCCTTTCGTTGTCCTGTTTCTCTTCCCTTTTCCTGCTTTAGATTTTCCCTATTCTATCTTTTTACCCTCTGTTAAAATTTCACCCTACTTATATACCTAATTTCCAATCCCCTGCCCCAAGTCCATACACACCTCTCTTTTCTGTCTGCACTACTCAAAAAATTGTTTTTCTCTCTGTTCTTTTGTTGTTGTTTGCTTGATTGTTGATTATATCGATTTTTTATGCTTATTTGTGATATTGTTTTGCTTATTATTTTTGTTTTGTTTGTTTTTTGTTTGCTTTGTTTTTGTTTGTTTATTGCTTCTGTCTTCCCTCACCTGGCCTGATATTAGTTGTCGTTTGTAGTTTGTATTCATCTCCAGGTACTTATTGCTGCCATTTGGTGGGATTACTGGCTGTTCTACTGGAGTTTTTCTCCCCGTATATATAGTTTGTTCCCCTCTTCTTTCTTATTCTTTTTATTTTCTCTCTTTTTTTTTTCTTTCTCAAATTTTATTTTTGCACTCCTTTCTTTTTTTATCTTCCTCTTTCTCTCCTATCCTTTAATTCACCTTTCTCTGGTGGTCACCTTTATTTGGGGTTATTAATATCATGAATATATTTCTGTTCAGTGCCTTGTGCATTGTACCTGGTTGTGTGGTATTTTGTGCCTTCAAATCAATGCAGGAGAGAGAGAACTACATAACCAGATACCAGGAGAAGACAGACAATGGGGAAACAAAGAAACAGTCCACATATGAAAGAAAAGCAGGCATCACCAGAAAAGGAGGTAAACAAAATGGAGGCAAGCAACCTGTCAGAGAAAGAATTCAGAGAAATGGTCATAAGGTGACTGAAAAAAATGAAAGACAAATTCTACAATATGTGTAAGAACCAAGAGAAAATTAAGAACCTAAAAGAAATGAAAAATGACATCACTACTGTAAAGAATTCAATAGAAAGCATCAAAAGTAGCCTAGAAGAAGCAGAAGACCACATCAGTAAGCTATAAGACAAGGTAGGAAAAAATACCCAAGTAAAGCAGTTTCCAGAAAAAAAAAAATTAAAAAGCAGGAGGAGAAAGTGAGGATCTGTGCGAGTAGAACCCAGGGCCTGCAGATCTAAAAGGTCCTGGTTCAGATTCCTCTCTAAGGCCAGGGCAGCTTCTATGGCATTCTGAGTTTTGTCCACTTATCTGAGGAGGCTTCAGCCTGGAAGAGAATGCTACAACCACACTGGTTTTACAACTTTAAGAGACGCTCAGCGCCCTCGCACACTTCTCCACCAACTTGCAGAAAAAGTGGCCCACGCACTCCCTCAAGAGCCACACCATGAGAGAATCCAAGATGGCGGCATAAGTAAACACCTACACTGCTGCCTCACACAACAATTTCAAAAAGACAGAACGGACATCATCCAGAACCACAGGAAAGCTGGCTGAGTGGAAATTCTACAACTAGAAGGAAAGAGAGGGGCTCACAGACACCCAAAGGAGCTGCAAGAAGCTGAGGTATGGAGACCCACGTGTGGAGAGAGCAGGTGCTGGGGTACCTGGCTGGCTTTCTCTGGCAGAAGGGAGATGAAGACTCCAAACTGCATTGAACCACTTATCCTACGACACTAAACCCCATATCCAGCCGAAACTCATACAGGGGGAGTTTGGACTGTGAAAAGGGAGAGGTGCATGGAAATTTAGGGGAGTCGCAAAAGGGCAGAAGTCGGGCGGCACATACAGCACTGCACACAGAAGATTGACTGCTGATTGTGCCGCTGGCTTTCACAAGAGGGCGGGAGACAAAGCATCCCAACTGCGTCACTTCTAACTCCACTAAACCCCAGATTCGGGTGAAACCCTGGGGACCCAGATTCATAGAGTCCCGAGGGCAGGGGAGCCGGAAAGGCAGCAGTCTAGTGGCACGGCGAGAGCGTGCGCACACAGGGACCGCTTCAGCGATTACCCAGTCACATGAGACTTGGGGTGTGTGGAGGGTGGGGCCAACTGGAAGGCAAGGTGGTCCCTTAAGCCCTGAGACTCCACCCATCCCAAGCTCAATAGAAAGGCTTTTGCAGTTTTGCAATCTGGTATCATAAGGCTGAATCCAACACAGAAGTTCTCCCAGCATAGTGAAAATGCTGAGTCAGGGAAAGAGATCACAAACAAAAGAAATGGAGGAAAACAAACGACTGGATATAGAGTTCAAAACCACGCTTATAAAGTTTTTCAAGAATATCCTAGAAAGGATGGATAAAGTTAGCGAGACCCAAGAGGAGATGAAAAAGGTCCAACTAGAGATGGAAAAGGTCCAACTAGAGATGGAAAAGGACCAACTAGAAATTAAACATACACTGACTGAAATAAAAAATATTATACAGAGACCTAATAGCAGACTAGAGGAAGGCAAGAATCAAGTCAAAAATTTGAAATATAAAGAAGCAGAAAACACTCAACTGGAAAAGCAAGAAGAAAAAAGAATCCAAAAATGTGAAGATAATGTAAGGAGCCTCTGAGACAGCTTCAAGCGTACCAACATCAGAATTGTGGGGGTGCCAGAAGAAGAGAGAGAGCAAGATACTGAAAACCTATTTAAAGAAATAATGATTGAAAATTTCCCACATCTGGTGAAAGAAATAGACTTACAGGTCCAGGAAGCACACCGAACCCCATATAAAAGGAATCCAAAGAGGACTACACCAAGACACATCATAATTAAAAAGACAAAGACAATATTAAAAGCAGCAAGAGAAAAACAGTTCATTACCTACAAGGGAGCACCCATACGACTCTCAGCTGATTTCTCAACAGAAACGATGCAGGCCAGATGGGAATGGCAAGAAATATTCAACGTGATGAATAGCAAGAACCTACAACCAAGAATACTCTTTCCAGCAAAGCTATCATTCAGAATTGAAGGGCAGATAAAGAGCTTCACAGAGAAGAAAAAGCTAAAGGAGTTCATCAACTCCAAACCAGTATTATATGAAATACTGAAAGGTACTCTTTTAGAAGAGGAAGAAGAAAAAGGTAAAAGATAAAAAATTACGAACACAAGTACGTATCTATCAACAAGTGAATCTAAAAATTAAGTGAATTAAAAGTTTGATGAACAGAATAAACTGGTGAATATAATAGAATCAGGAGCACAGAAAGGGAGTGGGCTGATAATTCTCAGGAGGAAAGGGGTGAGGGGTGCAGGAAGAGATTAGACAAAAATCTTACACCTATGGATGAGGATAGTGATGAGGGGTAAGGACATGGGGTGGGGGTGAGGAATCAGGTGGAGGGGAACTATGGGGGGGGAAAGAGGAACATCAGAAATACACTAAACAATAAAGATTTCTTTTAAAAAAAATTAAGCAGAAAAGCAGGAGAAAAGCCTAAAGAAACTTTGGAACAACATGAAACAAAACATCCTCATAATAGGGGTTTCAGAAGGAGAGAAAACTGAGCAAGGACTAGAAAACCTGTTTGAAGAAATGATAACAGAAAACTTCCCTGATATAGGGAAGAAAAAACCCACACAAATCCAAGAAGCTCACAGAGTCCCAAGCAAAATGGACACCAAGGCACATTGTAATTAAATTGGCAAACACCAACAAAAAAGCATTTGATAAAAATCCAACACCTTTCTTGATAAAAACCCTCAACAAGGTGGGAATAGAAGAATCAGACCTCAACATAATAAAAGCCATATATGATAAACTCACAGCTAACATCATACTCAATGGGCAAAAACTAAAATCATTTCCTCTAAGATCAGGAACAAAGCAGAGATTCCCACTCTCACCATTCCTATTCGACATAGCACTGGAAGTATTAGCCATTGCAATTAGATAATAAGAAAAAATAAAAGGCATCTAAATTGGAAAAGAAGTAAAGCTGTCCTTATTTTCAGATGACATGATATTGTACATAAAAAACCTGAAAGACACCATCAAAAAACTAATAGACTTAATAAATAAATTCAGCAATGTAGCAGGATAGAAAATTAACACCAAGAAATCTATGGCATTTCTATAGACCAATAGTGAACTTACAGAAAGAGAGACTCAAAAAGCAATCCCATTTACCATCGCACCATAAAAGTCAAGATACCTAGGAATAAACTTAACTAAGGAGGTAAAAGACGTTTAAGCAGAAAACTACATGACACTGAAAAAAGAGATAGAGGAAGACATAAGTAGATGGAAGAACACACCATGTTCATGTATAGGTAGAATCAATACTTCTAAAATTTCCATACTACCCAAAGCAATCTACAGATTCAATGTACTCCCCATTAAAATACCATTGGCATATTTCACAGACCTAGAAATAACTCTCCAAAAATTTATCTGGAATAAAAAAACAAAACCCTGAATAGCCGCAGCAATCCTGAGGAAGAAGAATAAAGTAGGTGGGATCTCAATGCCAGATTTAAAGCTATAGTACAAAGCCACTGTTCTCAAAACAGCCTGGTACTGGCACAAGAACAGACATATAGACCAGTGGAATAGAATAGAGAATCCAGATATCATGTATGTATGCATATAAGCACACCAATGGACATTGGACACTGGGGTGAGATGAGGGCCTGCAACAGGGGGTAAGAAAGATTCCCCCCACGCCACTCCACGGGAAAAGGATATATATATATATATATATATGCACATGCACACACTAATATATGCAATACTTTAAACAATAAAATAAAACAAAAAATAATAAAAAGACATATGCACCCTGAAAAAAAAAATTCTGTGACACACACACATACACACACACACACACACACACACACACACACACACAATGTTTTTAAAGAACAAAAAACCAAAAGCAGGTTCTAAAATTACATCATGGTGATGGTTGTAAACTCTGTAAATATAATAAATGCCACTGAGTAGAATATATTTTAAAGGAAAGAAGTTTATGGTATGTGAATTATAGTTTAAGAAAGCTGGTTTTAAAAAGACAAAAGAAACTATTGCCTAATCTACAGTCATACTATTCACTTTTATGTTTTCTTCTAAGAAATGTTTAGGTTTTTATGTATTTTTGAGATAATTTTTGAATATGGTATAAGAAAGGGAGTCTAAATTGATGTAATTTATTTTATGCTCTTAAAAACACTATTCTGCCGAAACCGGTTTGGCTCAGTGGATAGAGCATTGGCCTGTGGACTGAGAGGTCCCGGGTTCGATTCTGGTCAAGGGCATGTATCCTGGTTTCAGGCACATCGCCAGTGGGGAGTGTGCAGGAGGTGGCTGATCGATGTCTCTCATCGATAGTTCTAGCTCTCTATTCCTCTCCCTTCCTCTCTGTAAAAAATCAATAAAATATATTTTTTAAAAAACACTATTCTGAGTGGGAATCCATGGGCTTCACCAGTCTGCCAAGGCGGTCCATGGTACAAAAAAGAGAAATCTTTGCTGGAAAGTGGACTATATACCCTTACTTCTCTGGGCCTCAGTTTCCTCCTTTGTACAATTTATGGGTAGGACTGAATTGGGAAGTTCCTTCCACTTCTATGGTGCCCTTTACTGTGCAGACATTATGGGTGGAGAGCAATGACTCTTTTCTGAAGAAAATGCCTCATGTCTATGACACAAGTGGTTTCTAAGTTTTTTGTTTGTATATTTGTTTTTTTAAGGAAGCCATTGTCTGGCATAGGGAGGGCTCAGCCAGAGTTCTGTGAAGTGTTTAGGGACTAGAGGTGACACAATAGGGAAAGGAAATGTTTTCTATTGAAAAGCAGTCAATTGCCTTCAACAAGTTGCTAACAAACTGGGAAAATATTTTTTTTCTGGTTTCAGCTGAATGCCAGCTTTTGGAAGGTACATAGAGTGGGCTACATGAATGGGTGACAGACACCCCCAAATGAAGAGGGATTGTTTATACAAAGTTAGCAGGAGGGAAGATACCACTGTATGTGACTAAACCATCACTAAATTCATCAAAGTAGAAGAAAAATCAAGAAAATACAATCAAATCTTTACGTTTATAATTTAAAAGGTACTTTCACAATTGTTATTTTATAATATTTACTTTTTTTCTTAACTTTTAAATATGGAGAAATTCAGCTTCCTGGTCCCTACAGAGAGTCTCTTCTGCATTTTAAATATATACTGGTTAGGTCTCTTTCAAAATTAAATGAGTATGAGATAAATAAATGGCAGTTTTAAAGGCTTTAGTATCGAAATCTATAAGTTATTTGATCATTGTATGCATTGTAATGTTTCCTGGAATCTATTTCTACACAGTGGAACTGACAGTAATAATTATAAAAAGAAAGCTAAAGTGTTTGCAAAAAAATTCTATTAAATATGGAGTTTAAAAAGACTATGGGATATTCTCCTGAGGTTTGTACGTTATCTACACTGATGCATAGACCAAGCTTAATTCTCCATGGTTTGCAAATTTTGCAAGGCACGTGTTAACATCCTTTTAAATTAACAGTATCACTCCCTTATCAATGGGGGTGCGGGTAGGGATGAGGGAGGAGTCCTTATGGGCTCAAAAGTCAGACTTCTACTTTTCTTCTCCCAGCACTTTTTCCTCAGGCTTTACCCCCTTCCAAGAAGTACCCACAATGTGGGGGAAAAGAAAAGTATATAGGCAGAGAGGAAGAAGAGTCAGAGTTCAAGAGCTCTGCCAATTAGTCAAAGGTCAGCACGGAAGAGACCCTCTGTAGGGACCAGGAAGCTGAATTTCTCCTAAGCCAGCTGAACTGGATGACAGCCAATCTCTAGCTCCTTCCTGGGTCTGTGTGGAGCTCCCCACAGCTCTGTGTGGCCCTGCATCGAGACAAAAATGCTCTGTAGAAATAGGGCCTAGTTTCACCTTTTTTAAAGTGAACAGATCAAGCAGAGGGTCAAGGGACAGAGGACAGAGAGGACCAAACTAGTATTTGCTGTGTCAAAACTTACAGGCCTATTTGGAAAGATTGAAACCAAGTAAAGACTTCTTATTAACATAGGACTAGAGTTGTGAAATCTGGTCAAAGGGTATATACACACACACACACACATATACATATACATATACATATACATATACATATACATATACAACCTTCTAGTAATAGAAAAAAAGTAGAGAAACATACAACATTTTAATTAGGGGAGAAAACTGTTGTTTTTTTCATAAATTCATAACATTTCTCATGCCAGCAATTTTCTTTTGACTCTAAAACATGGGAATGGTACTCCCAAGTTTTTGCCTCCTCCTCAAAATGAAAAGAGAAGTAAAATTCTTTTCATAGAAATAAAAATGCACCCTTTTAAAAAAGTACTTTAAACTGACACTAGATGACTTATTCTAAAACAATCTTCCCCTTTAACTGAGCTTTTCTTCAGATTTCCCAAGAGGAAAAGTTGACGTCTAACTTCATGTGTTAGTTCCTTTTGTGCTTTTATAAATTTTTCTCATATTTACTTTCTGGCAGAAGT
The DNA here is from genome assembly GCA_011751065.1 of Lasiurus cinereus. Taxonomy (NCBI): domain Eukaryota; kingdom Metazoa; phylum Chordata; class Mammalia; order Chiroptera; family Vespertilionidae; genus Lasiurus; species Lasiurus cinereus. The sequence goes on from JAAGEH010000135.1 coordinate 3,081,498, forward strand.
ATTTTATTGTTCTGTGAAAATCCAATTGCAATCCATCAGATATCAGTTATCAGTAAGGGGTTATTAATAATAAGGTAATATTAGTTAAGATAATAAGTTATAAGTAAGGTAATGTGTAAAACTGTAAAAGAGACATTTATGTCCAGAAATGATAGACCTTTATACTCTTTCTGCATTTAGGTAATCTCAGCCCATTTTTTGGAAATGTGCATTGAGCCATAAGTGTGTTTTTCACAAGAAAAAAAAAATTCTAAGGACTGGGTCCAACTAGGAGGAATGTTACCCAAGGTGGCCTGAGACAGCTAGTTGAAGAGTCCCAATTTTCATCATACTAGTTGCAAGGAGAAAAGGTCATGGCACAGAAGACAACCTTACATGTTTGTGGGCCAGGCAAATGCAGAGAAACAAGTGATGATAAAGCTGCAGCCAAGGGAGTGAAGATCTGAATAGAGCTAGGCAGGTGGAAAGGGTCAAGGGAAGAGTTTCAGTTCTGAAGCCACAAATGTGAAGCTGGCGCCAGAGGGCCCCTTTTTCGTTGGCTGCTGAGAGTTTCTGCTGCTTGGAGTTGCTACCTGGCACTCCAGGCTAAACACTGCAAGTCAACAGATATATCGGATTTACTTTTATTCTCTCTTTTATATACTTTCTTTTCATCTCGGTGTTCCGTGATTTTTCATCCTTTCATTCTTCCTCTCATGGGTCCCTGTTAAGCTTCATTCTCTACAGTTCTATGTTCCTTTGCATTTTTTATTTTGTTTTCTTTAAGGGCTCTATAAAAGCTAGCACTTTTGCTGTTGTGTGTGTGTTGTTGGTTTTCTTTTTTTTTTCTTTCTTTGTTCATGTAGTCTGATCTGGAAACCAGGACTTTATGTTGGCTTGGATTTCTTAGGTCTCTAATCAACTCTGTGGAAAGTGGAATAGCTTGGCAACAGACATAATAATAATAATTAAAAATACCAGCAAGCATAAAATGAAGAAATGAGACTCAAAAATAAAAAGGAAAGTGACAGAGAGTCATAGACTTTCATCTGAAAATATCTGTTCTGGCCAACTGAGAAGTATCCTTGCTAATCAGTTAATAACATCTCTCTATGTGCAGAAAAGTAAAACCATAGGAAAAATTTGCCTATAAGTATAGAATTTGCTTTGTGTATTATCTTCTGATGAAATTCCCACATACAAACAAACCTTTGAAAACCTAAGATGAAAACAATGGCTGCCACTAGTAAGATTTCCAACGCACTTTTAAAACATAAAGCAGATTTGTTTTTCTGCCACAACTATTTCAGAGAAGTTCTCACTTAATTTCAGGCATGGTCACTTTATATCTCCCATATACATTCTCTTTTGCTGAATCAAAATCTTGTCAATGAGTTATTTTAAAAAATACTCTTTGAAATTACCCACACCCTGAACAGCAGTTCTGCTGTGTGTATACAAATGCTCTGGAAAGGCACAAGTCAGGTATTGGGTGTAGGCACAGGACAAACCGCATGGTCTGCCTTGGCAGCCCTGTCCTCACCTGCAAGCTGCCCACACACACTCCCTTCCAAACGGTGCTCCTCTGATGCCAATTGGCTGACTGAGCTACTTTGGGAGAAAGCCTATGGGAAGGGAGGAGAGAGGTGGTGTGGATAAATATTTTATAAACTAAACTTCAATTTAAAAATTTGATTTATCCTTTCAATAAAATTCACACTGGAAGTCCCATCTCTTCTTAAAATCTTTGGGCATTGAAGAGTTAAGGGGGTATGGAAGCTGGTGTAGCCTGGGGCTGTAATCCAAGGCCAGCTCGAAAGGCAGCAGGAAGGGTTTGGTTCTGGCTAGGCTACAGACAGGCCATCTGGATGCAGGGAAGGCCTAGAATGCCAGAAACAGCTTTTCTTTTTGGTGTTAGGCTTCATTAAGTTCAGCCTGGGGAGAGTCTTTTTGGTTTGAGACCCAAACTGAGAGTCTTCTTTGAACAGGGATTCTGATATTTTGAACTTTATATAAAACAAACTCATTAAATATATTCTTTTGGTTAAAAAAATTATAAAAAAGCAATGTACACATTTCAACAGATTTTAAAATGATATAGATCAGATTCACTAGACTTATAAATATAAAAAAAAACCTATGTGTCGTTTTTAAAGAATTTTACTAGTAATAGATATATCTGGATATGTTGTCTGGAAAAAAAAATTGTTCTTTATCCTGTGCCACTCTGTGACTCTTGTGAAGAATTCTTTTATTGTACTTCTTAGAGTTCACTTGAAAGTGCAATTTTACCACATTGAAATTGCTTTTATGTCTTTTAAAAGTATTTTTTTCTTCATTTTTTATTATATTTAATTTTATTACATCTGGTATAATGTTAACATAGACCCGTTGTAATTCCTTTCACAGGAAATTTTTCTTAACTAGAATTGGGGGAAAAAAAAGTTCTGCAGGGAAATTATAGCAACTTCCTACTCTATATCACTCATGAACATACACTCTGTTTGGAAACCACCCTCTTTAAAAGATATGATCTATTCTTCTCTAGCTATAGCAGCCTGTGTTAGATTTGTATGTGTTATTCTTAACAATTAAAGGAAAGGTGAATGTAAATTCACTCGGACAAAACAAAGTAGGAAAGAGAATATTTTCCTTAAGAGAATTCTTACCTTAAGGAAGAGAAATCGCACGTATCTTTCTGGGTGGGGAAGATGAGAAGGGGGGAGGCGAGCGGAGGACTTTTCTCCAAGTCATTAATTGCCACCTAGTAGCAGAGAAGGGAATTGCACACTTAACTTTGGATTTCAATTCTAGAAAACATTGGTTTTAAAAGGGCACTTTTATTATGACCAATATCTAAAGAATTATTAGCCTACTGGTAAACTAGGGATGTTTTTAGCTTTTGTAGTGATAAAAGAAAAAAAATACAACAAATGAAAAATTTTGCTTATTTATAAGATACTTTCCATCATAACATGAGTGTTCTTTTGTTTCTCTATGGTTACCCTTGCCACCTCAGCAATAGGCCAAAGGAAAAGACATTCTGAAGCCATGCACACACTAAAAAAATGCTGGCTTTGGCCAGGAAAGGAAGAAATGCCTGTTTTTAATACAAAAAGCAGTTTCCCAAATAATCTCAGGGTGGATTTCAATAAAAATTAGATCAGAATATAACTTATTTGGCTAGGACAAAAAGGCTGTTTATTTTTAAAATTAGAAGACGTATTTTTATAAAGGATTAACTAATTTCCATACCAAATGATGATTCAAATGTGTTAAGGAAGGGGGTTCTATTTCTAATTTCACCAATCATGTTTTTATTTTTGTAACAATCAGGCATACACGTTAACGGAAAAAAAGACCTCTATTATAGTGTTTCATAGATCTTGGCAGCTAAATAAAAATAAAAATTTCAAGAGCTTAAAGCAATATTATTTAGAAGTACTTCACAAGTTAATAAGCTGAAAAAGAAGATTCCAAGCTAAAAAGTATAACTTATCAAGATAACAGAAAGGCAGAGAAGTGGCTTTACTGTATACTTCTAGTCTGTTATTTTTTGTCTAGATAAGTAATAGACATCATTACTGTATTGACTTTATGAGTATATTATCACTAAGGCAGCCAGCAACATTTTGCAAGACAAATACAGGGTTAAAAATAACAATAATAGCCTGGCTGGTGTGCCTGAGTGGTCGAGCGCCAAGAGGTCACGGTTTGATTCCTCATCAGAGCACATGCCTGGGTGGCAGGCTTGATCCCTAATAGGGGGCATGCAGGAGGTAGTCGATCAATGTTTCTCTCTCATCAGTGATGTTTCTCTCTCCTCTCCTCTCTGAAATCAATAAAAATATATTAAAATGATAACCCATATATATATGAAAGCCTAACAACCAGTCAACCTGTCTCTATGACACATACTGACCACTGAGGGCACATGCTCAATGCAGGAGCTGCCCCCTGGTGGTCAGTGAACTCCACAGCCAACCTTCTGCAGCCAGCTAACCTTCCTGCAATCCCTCTCCCCAGCCACCAGTCGGCCCTGATTGGCCACCAGTTGGCCCTGATTGGCCACAACTGGGACTGGGCGAGACACCCAGATTGGCCCTGATCTTCGGCCAGGCCGAGGGACCCCGCCTGTGCACCAATTTGTGCACCAGGCCTCTAGTAACTAGTAAATATTGATTATTTACTATGTGCCAGGCAGTGTGCTAGGCACTGTAAATGAAAAATTCACTTAGTCATCACAACAATCATAAAAGATACTAGCCAATATTATTTCTAGTTTATAGGTTTAAGCAATAACAAAACACAGGTCCAGAGAGGTGAAATTAGTCATCAAAGGTTTCAGAGCTCATAAGTAACTAAGCTTAAATACAAACCCAGTTCTATCTTAATATCGAAGTCGCCAGTGGTTAATTCTTGGGACTCTTTTCTATCTGTTCTTTTTTAAAAAAATACATTCTTATTGATTAATTAGAGAGCTAGAGGAATAAAGAGAGAGATAGAAACATCATATGAAACATTAATAGGCTACCTCCTGCACACTCTCTACTGAGGATCAAGCCTGCAACCCGGACATGTGCCCTGACCAGGAATCCAACCAGTGACCTCTTGGTTCATGGGTCAATGCTCAACCACTGAGTCACATTGGCTGGGCTCTTTTCTACCTATTCTCACCCTAGTCTCATGGTGCTAAATCATATCTCTGCAATGATGAACTCCAATTTTGGGTCTCCAGCCTGAACCTCTCCACTGAATTCCAACTCATCTGCCAACTAATAGCTCCATATCTCAATTGAGATGTCTAATAGACATCCTAAACTTTTAATATATAAACCATATTTATCTTTCCCCCAAAACTTGCTCTTCTTATCTCTCCTTTGTCACAGTTCTTTGCAATTCCATTTTCTCAGGCCAAAAACATTAGTCATTTTGAAAGCTCTTCCTTTTACATGCCACATACAATCCATTAGCAAAGTACTGTTGGCTCTGCCTTCAAAATATATCCAGAATCCAACTTCTTCTTACCATTTCACCATTACAACTGTGGTCCAAGCCATTGTCATTTCTCATTTGGATATATAATTGCCTTGATCTTGTTAGCATGCCTGGCTCGTCTGTTCTCAACATTATCATTTTCTAATCCATTTCTTAAAAATATTTTTTTTTATTGATTTCAGAGAGGAAGGCGGAGAGAGAGAGAAATAGAAACATCAATTAAGATAGAGAACCATTGATCAGCTATCTCCTGCATGTCCCTCACTGGGGACCAAGCCCACAACCTGGGCATGTGCCCTTGACCAGAATTGAAGCTGGGAGCTTCAGTCCCTAGGCCGAAACTCTATCCAGTGAGCCAAACCAGCCAGGTCTTTAATCCATTTTTAAAGGATTATCTACCTGAAGATAATCCTTTAAAAATATCAATCAGGACATTTCTCATTTTAGAATCCTCTAGTGGTTTTCTATCTTACTCAGAGTCAAAGTGACTTAAAGGTCCTATACTACCTGTACCCCCCACCCCAGCCCGTTTCCTCTCTGATTTCATCCTATAATGATCTTCTTTGGGAGTTTTTGTCTGTTTTGTTTACTGAGATATTCTTAGCATATATTAGTAATAATGCTTGGCATATAATAAGGTAATTAATAAATATTTGTTGAATAAATGAGAATTACCTAACTCTAAAGTATATCCTTTTCACGATTTCCTTCTACGCATATATTGGTGTCTCTGAATCAAATTTGGTTGGCTGGACTCTCTTCAAAGTGGCTCTTATATCAAAGTTTCACTTTTGAACCAACAGACGAGACATTTGATCTCCTGGGGTTTTAGTGGCTTTCATTCCTTTAAGCTTGAATTGGCCCAGGGTACACCCTGGTTCTTATATAGTAACTATATAGTAGTTATAAAATTGATAAATAAGGGTATTTTGCAGGAAGAATACGCAAGCAAAGCAGCACTGCTTTTATAATTTAGAGGCTATTGTTTGTTACGTTTGGAATTTTAAAAATTAAATAAAAAATACATTCTAATAAGAGCCAAGTTAAAATTTTCACATGGACATGTAATATTCATTATTACTCAACTATCTAGATGACATTCTGTAACAATTGCTTAACTTCTGGAAAAATATTTCTAAACAACTTAAGTATGCCAATAGCTTTTGTACAGGCCTCTCTTTTGGTCACACACACTGAGGGAATAAGGTGGGAGTGGATACAAACAAGGCTAGCTTCAGACAGCTATCAAATGTTAATTAAATAAATTATGATCCACTTATGTGATGGAATACTTACTATTATGCAGATATTTAAAAGCATGTGACATGAAGAAACATTTATAGTATACTGTTTACATTAAAGAATAGGCTAAAATAAGCATATATAATTTGGATACAAATTTTTGTGGCAGTTTATTTTGTTGAGATATTAATTCTACAGTTCTCCTATTCCCCCGCCCTTGCCCTATCCAAGCAAGTATCTAGACGTCAGGTTTTTATAAGGCAAAAACCAAAAACTGCTTGGAGACAACATAAGCACTCCTTGTCTTTTGAAATGAGAGGAATTCCTTTAAGGATGAGGTAGAAGAGAGGTTTAGAAGTCTGTTCATTGGTTAAGTGCACAGCTAAGACTTCTGTTTAGTTCTGTGACAGAGCAGAGGATGGTGGCACAACCCCAGAGATGAAAGCTGCACCTGGGTGCGGGGGCTGCCAGATTCACTCACTTGATTCCAGACTGTTGAATTCCAACAATGGTAAAGGAATACTGGAGTCATCAGACTTGAAGGGAAGATGGCACATAAAAGGGAATTTCAGCAGTATATCAGTGTGTAAATGTGACCAAATAATTTGAGGTAATCCCAGATACTTCCACAATAATTATGACCCCAGTAACTTTGTATAATCTTATATGGAGATGAAATGCTCAATAATAATGGAGATTTAGTTTCCACCAGCATGGCCAGATGGTAGCTCAGGGTTAGATTCAAGTTGATATAAAGAAATGCAGTCTTTCTTTTTATGGAGTAAGAGTCTCACCCACAATTTATATACAGACAATATATTACAAGTTATAAATACTAGAAAATATATTCTCAGGATAATTTCCTTCCATTCTTTAAGGAGATATTGTTTAAGGAAAAAAAGTCGCTAAAATTTTAACTGTGATTCCCTGTTGGATGATGGGATTATTCTTCATACGGTGCATTTGAAAAAAATATATATACACATATATTCCTTTTATATTTGAAAAAAATTATAAGAACAACTGCAAACTGATTTTTTCTTAGATATCTGAGCAGGTACAAAACAGGGAAGGGCATATACCATAATCTTAGGTTCTATTTTCCAGCTGTTTTAGACTGATCTTGTTCCTAGAAGCATAATATACACTAACCCTCAAGAAAAGATAACAGGTTTTTCTCATATTAAAAAAAAAAGTATTACAGACCACCTGTACCCTGTAAAAATATGAAATATTATTGTATCCATCAGAGTACAGCAAGAAACAGATGGCACACTCAAAAGAGGCAACTGAAGAGAGTATAATCAGAATGTGGGTAGGAAAACAGCAAGAGATGATGCCACACCACTGCCAACCTGGTGCCAACATGAAGAGAGAAGGGGTAATACATTATCTCCTACTGCAGCGGTTCTCAACCTATGGGTCGAGACCCCTTTGGGGGTTGAACGACCCTTTCACAGGGGTCCCTAAGACTATTGGAAAACACCTATTTCCCATGGTCTTAGGAACCAACACACTGCTCCTCAGTGTAGCAAAATGTAGCAATGTAGTTTACTGTTGTCATATTAAGACTGTTACCCATGCTACACCACGATTAAAGACAAAATTTCATTTATTTGTAATTAGAAATAAATATTTCACATATATAATTACATATTGTTTTTGTGATTAATCACTATGCTTTAATTATGTTCAATTTGTACAACGAAAATACATCCTGCATATCAGATATTTACATTATAGTTCATAACAGTAGCAAAATTACAGCTATGAAGTAGCAATGAAAATAATTTTATGTTTGGGGGTCACCACAACATGAGGAGCTGTCTTAAAGGGTCGCGGCAGTAGGAAGGTTGAGAACCACTGTCCTACTGCCTTCTGATCTCCTGTTGGCACCCTCCATCAGCTAAGCTTAATCAGAAGCCAGAGAGGAAGGGACATTGCTGCTGTAATCCATAAAGGGTGAAATAGATAAATAAAGATAACAGAATATCTAGCATGATGACATGAAAGTGCAAGCAATTCTACAATTTAACTGTAAATATTTTCAAATTTAAAAATTCTACTAGAAGAGTACTAAAAAACACCAAGTTTTAGATATCAATCTTTGGTACTATGCAATGTGTGGATAAAAATATTCATTATATAGTATTTTTATAATAGTGGAGATTGGAAATAATCTAATTGCCACCCATAATTAAGTAATTTATTAGCTTTCCATACAAGGGAATACTATGCAACTGTTGAAAACAATACAGATCATTACTTACATATAAGAAAAGATGGCCATCCTAGCCAGTTTGGCTCAGTGGATAGAGCATCGGCCTGAGGACTGAAAGGTCCTGGGTTTGATTCCTGTCAAGGGCACATGTCTGGGTTATGAGCTCAAGCCTCAGGAGGGGGAGTGCAGGAGGCAGCCAATGAATGATTCTCTCTCATCATTGATGTTTCTATCTCTCTCTCCCTCTCTGAAGTCAATAAAAATATATTTAAAAACAAACAAACAAAAAAGAGTGAACAATTTCCAAAAAGAAAAGATGGACCTACTTTTTAAGTGCACTATTCATTCAGTAATACTCATTAAGCAGTTAGTATGTGCCAGGCATTGTGCTAGGTGCTGGAGACACAAAGAGAAAAATCTGTTAATTTAAAACTGTTATTTTAATCTAAATTAACAGTGATTTTTAAAAATGACAACTAATATTGTTGAGTTTAAAGAGACGGACACTTCTATACTATTAGTCAGAATAAATTGGTAAAACATTTCTGGGGGGCAATGAGCACTTTTTATCAAAAGCCTTAGAAACATCCATTTCATTGATTCTGCAATTCCATTTTTATGAATTTGCTAGAGGCTCGATGCATGAAATTTGTGCAAGAGTAGGTCTTCCTTCTCCTGGCTGCCAGCATTGGCTTTCCCCTGGCACCCAGGATGCAGGCTTCCCATAGAGGGAGGTCCTGCCCACGGCCGCGGCCCACTGGTCAGTGGCCTGTGCCTCCTTCTGCGGGTAGATCATGGGGTGATAGCCAGGCCCCCAATCAATTGCATCACACCCGCCTTGGCTGGCCTGGTGCCGGTGGGCGTCATAGCGTGGTCCTGGATGGTCATCCAGATGGTCGTTTGGGTAGCTGTCCTGCTGTTCGGCTATTTGGTCGATTTGCATAGTAAGCTTTTATTATATAGGATTCTAAAGAACGGAACAGAGATGTACATGAAAAAAAATATATCAAATAGCTCATATATAAGTTGCTTCGGAAAAGGGGTACTTAAATATTAAATAAGGACTTTGGTGAACAAAATATATGGACATAAGCCGGAATACTAGGAAGCTGTGTTTAACCTGGAAAATGTTTAACATGGGAAAATGTCCGAAATGTATGTGAAAGTGTTTTAAAAGAGTGATACTCAATTGTCCCAAACTTGAATAAATCACTTAAGTGGTCTGAGTGTCACTTGATCTTCAAAGCTCACATCCTAAGGATCCTTTCCTTTTTCAAAAATATATTTTTATTGATTTCAGAGAGGAAGGGAGAGAGAGAGAAAGAGAAACATCAATGATGAGAGAGAATCATTGATCAGCTGCCTCCTGCACACACCACACTTGGGGATCTACTGGGAATTGAACCATGACCTCCTGGTTCATAGGTGGATACTCAACCACTGAGCCAGACCAGTCAGACCTCCTTAAGGATCCTTTCAGCTCTTACCTGAGTCTAGGTACTCATGCTTTCTTCATGATAAAGAAAGTAAGTCATCGTTGGCAATCGGTAGATGTTAGGTTGGCAACTGTTTGCAGTGTCCTCAACTATTTAACTTTAGGGACTTAACTAAGGTATTTTCTCAAAAAGAGAAAATACGTATTTTTGAAGAAAGTATCCATTCTTTTCTCAGTGACCTAATCAATCAGGAACCAGGCTTGGGGGGGGGGGGGGAGGGGGGAGTGGGTAGTGTGTGCACAGAAAGACATTAATGCCCTCAAAAAGTTCAGTCTGGTGGGAGGAAACCAATAACCATGATGATGACCAAGGACAACAACAGGCCTCGACAGATGAGTTCTCCTTTTGGATTCCAGAGTGGAAAGACAAGAAAGCATGTACACAGACAACATACTCCAGTCAGAGGACTATGGCTGACTCAGAAGACGGGCCATTATTTTGTGGCCTTTCTCGTGGTCGTCTCGTTCTTCTCCCAGGCACGCAACGCACCAAATCTCTGTCGACGGTGAACGCGAGGTTGCGCTGCACACTCCATCACCCGAGTCGCAGCGGTCTTCTTCTGCAGCGATTTCAGGGGCATCCGGCCGGGCCAGTGAGAAACGGGAGGGTATCTGCAACCCACAGGGAAATCGCGAGGAAGTGAGACTGGAGGGTATCTGCAACCCACCGGGAAATCGCGAGGATGTAAGACTGGAGGGTATCTGCAACCCACCGGGAAATCGCGAGGAAGTGAGAAGCGTGACTTGATACCGGCCGCCCAGCAGCTCTTCGGGGCCGCGGACCTTCTGGCCCGGGATTTCCCGCCAATCTCAGGGCCACCTTCTCCAAGGCCCCGCCCACCTCCGCACGTCAGCGCTCCGAGGGCGGGGAAGCGTTGGGAGCCTATCGATTTCTCTGGGATGGAATGCTCTGCCCTGCGCCTCTGCCGTCAAAATGACGTAGCCTCCCCTGTAGATCGCCGAGCGGTAGTTTCGGCAGCGCTCCGTGATCCGCAGCTTTGCAGGAGGAGCGGACACCCCGGGCCGAGTCGGAACCATGGTGCGTTGGATTCCAAGCGTAGGCAGGGTTGGGGCAGGGGTCCGCTAACTGGCCGGTGGCGAGCTGCGTCTCCAAGTCAATCCTCAGCGGGGCCGGGGGCCTCGGGGCGCGGACACCAGAGACGACGTGAGGGTTCGGGCAGTGATTCAGCATCTCCGGCCTGGCCGGGAGGGAGAGTGGCGGTCGGGAGTCGGGGCGGCTTTGATCCAGGGCTTGTTTCACTTTCCCATGGGCCTCAGACACTCCGCGAACTAGCCTCGTTCGTCCTTCAAATTCTCTCCGGTGTAGTAGATACTTAGTAGTACTAAGTGGCCCCCTCGTGCTCTGCGTCGGGGGGAAAGGGAGGAGAAAGCAGAGATTTGAGTTGGAGGCCTCCTGGTACTGCTGTTGCGGGTTTGGGTTCCGGTACCGCGTGCATTTTCCTGCGGGGTCCACCTACTTGCAGTTCCCCTAGAACTCCAGGAGAAAAGGCCACTTTCCCAGTCACGTTGCCCCGCCGCCTGGTTTTACAGATGAGTAAGCTAAGGCTGCGAGGAGATGTGATGTTAATCAGGATTACTACTTGGGTCTCGGGGCTTCCGCTACTCCACCTGTTCACCCGCACGATTATTCTCTCCGGGACTGTTCCGGTAGACTTCTTTTAATGCCGTCATTTAAAGCGGTCATGGTTCTGTCGCTGTAGCTGTTTGTGTCCACTTCTGCCTTCCTGAGGACAGTTTTGTGTTTGTTCATTCAGTATGAATGAATGTCTATACCTACAAGGCACTATCTTTAAGTATGGTGAGCATTCAGAGATAAAATAGACATGCCCCTTATACTATAAGGAAGCAAGGATGTGAGGTAAAGAACCGGTGGGAGTATGTGATGGAATGTGGGAGGAAGAAAAGATGGAGAAACTTCAAGAGAGAGACATGTGAGCTAGATTTTCAAAAAGGAATGCTTTTGATTATTTATCGAAGCCTGGTATAAGGGAAGAACAAAAGCAAAGATAAGAGGGAAAGTTGACACACATGAACTTAGGTAATTGACTGAACCCAAAAAGAGTGCTTATGGTCTTTGGTAGGATTGGAAGTTGGGAAAATAGGTCCCATTTAAATCTGTTTCCTCCCTTCCCCACCAGCTCATGGTAGATGTAGAATTGGCTTGCAACTAAATATATACAGTAGTAATCTTACAATAAGATTGTATTAACAGCCGACACCAGTTTGGCTCGGTGGATAGAGTGTCGGCCTGCGGACAGAGGGGTCCCGGGTTCGATTCCGGTCAAGGTCATGTGCCTTGTTTGTGGGCACATCCCCAGTGGGGGGGCGTGCAGAAGGCAGCTGATCGATCTGACTCTCTTATCCCTCTCCCTTCCTCTCTAAAAAATCAATAAAATATATGTATAAAAAAATAAGATTGTATTAACAGCATTGTATTAATGTTGAATGGGAACAGATGCGAAAACTTTTTAAAAAGCATATTTTTAATTGATTTCAGAGATAAGGGAGAGAGAGAGAGAGATAGAAACATCAATGTTGAGAGAGAATCATTGACCAGCTGCCTCCTTCATGCCCCACACTGGGGATTGAGCCTGCAATCTGGGCATGTGCCTGACAGGCAACTGTGACCTTCTGGTTCATAGGTCAGTGCTCAACCACTGAGCCACACCAGCTGGACAGGAAAATATTTTTTTAAAAAAAATAATACAGATAGTGAAGAGTTGGGATTTGTAATGTTCTTATATTAATAGGTCTGTTTTCTTTTACTTTCAGTTTCGCAACCAGTATGACAATGATGTCACTGTTTGGAGCCCTCAGGTAAATGTTTTATATAGTTTCTGTGAAGTGGTTTTTGGTGGTTGCAGTATGTTTAGAAACTCATGAAATTGTAGGTTGTGAGAAAATGGGTAGAATCACTTTGGATATTCCTGGGCCCTAAATTTATCATTAAAGTAAGTTTTCTGGTTTAAAAATAATCATTTGAGATTTAACTATGCTCACCTGAGATTTAGGAAGTCTAATTTTAAATTTATAAAAGGGTCTTGTAAGATGACTCTAAGATACTTTGTTATTTTTTTCTTTAGGGCAGGATTCATCAAATTGAATATGCAATGGAAGCTGTCAAACAAGGTTCAGCCACAGTTGGTCTGAAATCAAAAACCCATGCGGTATTGGTTGCATTGAAGGTAAGTAAGTAAAGCAATAAGTGTATCTTCCTCGTTTAGAAAACAGAACTATCAAGCGTAAGTTTCACAGTATAGATAATAAAATGTTAAACTTATTTGTGTGTCTTATAATGTCTGTATTTAGAGAGCACAGTCAGAGCTTGCCGCTCATCAGAAAAAAATTCTCCATGTTGACAACCATATTGGTATTTCAATTGCGGGACTAACTGCTGATGCTAGACTGCTATGGTGAGTATGATCATGAAAAACAAGCAACATCCCTTTTGGTTTATCATTGATTTCATTTCTAGAGAAGAACCAGTTAAGATATGTTGGAGAGTTCTCTACCAGAGTATTTATAAGTTAAGATTGTGAATACCGTAGTGGATTTGGGCTTAGTTATGATTTCTATAATAGTAACAAATAGAATTAAGCATATTAGCACATTTGAGAAATTCCTGAATAATGTAAAACTTAGTAACTCAGTGTATATTGTTTGAGATGATGTTTTGTCTAAGAAGAGCTTGGCAACTTTTGTCTGATTTCTGAGAAACAACTGAATTACCCTTTCTTTAATACACCAGAATTTATTTTTTGAAAAACTTAATTCTGGGTACTGCGTAGTATACACAGGTGAATCATATAGGTCTGGTATACTAGGAAATATAAATCTAGAATATATCTATAATGAAAGGTAGAAAGTGGAGAGTAATAGGTAGATGTTTGTGGGAGTCCAGAGGAAATGAAGATTATTTCTAGTTGAAAGGCATCATGTAAATGAAGAGTTAGGGCTTTGAAATCAACACAGAATGAGTTTACTTCCCTCCTATACACTTAGTGTCTAAGATTGGGCTAGTTGTTTAAACTGTCAATTTTTTTAGGATTATTTTTTTCAAGGTTATTGTTAAGTAGCCTAATACATAGAGTACTTAACAGTACCTTCAGGTAATATGTGAGTGTGTGTATTGGATTATGGGATATAATAAGCCAAAACTAATATGTTTAAGTCTGTGACTTAAATAGGGAAGAAAGAATATAATAACTAACGGGAAATAGTAATGCTAATGTTTTAAGATTTGTAAGTTATCCAGCAAACTCCTGTTCTTTTAAATCAGCAGTATATTGACAACATTACTGATTTCTGGCAGTTCTTGAAAATGTAAAATATATTTTACTGTCAAATATTATATTTAACCTAAGCTGTCTAAAATGTCATATCAACATGTAATCAATATAAAAATTACTGAGATATTTTACATTGTTTTTTACACTAAGTCTTTGAAATGTCATGTGTATTTGGTACTTATGATACATTTCTATTTAGACCATCTACTTTTTAAGTGCTCAGTAGTCACATGTGATTAGTACATGCAGTATTGGGACAATGCAGTCTGAGACAGCCTTGAGAAGTAGACTTAAAGTATTGAGCAAAGAGCTTGGTTCCTGCAGTCAGCATTTAATCATCATATGTGATATGCACACAAATTGGACAAAGAAACACAGAAAGAAAGGCGGATATCTGTTGTTTATCCTCTTGGCTTTACTAGTTAGGCATGAATTCCCTTTTCCCCAGTGTCAGACTTGCTTGAATCTTGTCAGGTTTAACGGTGAGATTCAATAGTCAGGAACAAATAACAGTATCTTCGTATGGATTCTATTTTTTGCCATTGCCCTATTGGGGAAATTTTAGTTTTCAAGAAAAAAAAAAGTAAACTTGTTCCCAACTAAAAACAGAATTCAAGATAATCTTTTTGATAGGGGAAGGATAAGAGAAGAGAGAATGTTCTTTTTCTCTCACTCAGCCTTCTCTCTATTCTATAAAGTGCCCTGAAACAAAGGTTTCCTAAAGGAATATTTTAGTTGTGTGTGGGTTTTTTGTTGTTGTTTTTAAACTTCATGTACTCTCCTACTCCCAGTGTTCGGTATAAAAACGCATCCTCCCATGTCTTTTTGGTTCTCTTGTATGAATGTAATTCATGTAAGTATCTGGAAGAAAGCAAAATGAAATCTAACTACTTAATTTAGATTTGAATAACTGCGATTTGAAATTACTAATTTTTCTTGTTTCTTTTTTAGTAATTTTATGCGCCAGGAGTGTTTGGATTCCAGATTTGTATTTGACAGACCTCTTCCTGTGTCTCGTCTTGTAGCTCTAATTGGAAGCAGTATCCTTTTTATGTTAGAATTTTGGACAGGAACTTTAAAGAATTTTGATGCTTAATCCTTTATGTTAATTATTAGAAATATTGTAATGTATAACATAGGTAAGATTGCAGGAAAAGATTAGTTACTTTTCAATAACAGAATGTTTAAAATTTAGAAAGAGAATTATGGGAACGTTTACTATGGAAGAATGGGTTCTAAAATATGGAGTTGGTTTGCTCTATCATTAGCCCTTATAAACAATTGATATTTTGCAGACATAGGTAAGTTCAATTTCAGTAAAACTAACCAAGAGGAGATTTAAACTTTCTTTTTGGTTCTAGATGTCCTAAAAATATTCGTGACTGCTTATATTCAAAACAAATGAAATCCTCTTTATGAGAAGAAAACGTTTTGTGAATAGTTGAACATTTTTTAATTAGTAGGCCAAAGATATATTGCTCTATTTTATTTTTCCTAAGGTAGATTATGCAGAAATTTAAAAATCCAAGTCCTTTGTTAATAATGTTTAATTTAAAAAGAAAGATAGTGTTTATTTCTTGATAGAACAGGCTCTTTAACTAGTTTAAGAGACCCAGATACCAACACAAAGGTATGGCCGAAGACCATATGGTGTTGGACTGCTTATTGCTGGTTATGATGTAAGTTCACAGAGTATTTTTTACATTTTAATGATTTTTTAGAAACTGACTAGAAATTTTCTAATTTTTATCTCAATCAAAATCAAGAATTATGTGGTGTTTTTCCCTTCTATTTGTAGGACATGGGCCCTCATATTTTCCAAACCTGTCCGTCAGCTAACTATTTTGACTGCAGAGCTATGTCCATTGGAGCCCGTTCTCAATCAGCTCGTACTTACTTGGAGAGACATATGTCTGAGTTTATGGAGTGTAAGTGATTTTTATTTGTCTCCTACAGTCTTTATATATGAATTAACACAGCATCCTAAATGAAGAAAACTACCAGTCTTACAGTAAGAATTTTTTTAAAAATTAAGCCTGTGAAGTGTTTATCATTTCTGTTACACATGCTACTTGTTGGCCCTTCTAACTACTACAGTAGTTACATTCACTAATAGGACTTTTTCAGATACAAGTATGTGTCCCCAACCTTGAAGACTCTTGATTCAGTTGTTCTGAAGTGTGACCCAAACAGTTGAGAAACACTATTTGCTACTGTTACCTTTCTATGGCTCTGTCCTTACTTTTAGCCACACACACATTTCTGCATAAACAAGTGAAAACTCAGTATAGCTGTAGGAAAGAAGGTAAAAGATGTGAGATGGCCCTAGCTGGTTTGGCTCAGTGGATAGAGTGTTGACTGCAAACTGAAGAGTCTTGGGTTCAATTCCACTCAGGGGCACGTGCCTGGATTGCAGGCTTGATCCCCATGCAGGTCACAACTCGTCAATGATTCTCTCTTATCATTGATGTTTCTATCTCTCCCTCTCTGAAATCAATAAAAATATATTTTAAAAAATGTGAGATGATAGGGCAGATTTTCAAGTGCTTTGTTTATGCAAAGGTCTTGAATTTTAACACATGCTTTTTAAACCATTTATTGAGGTGATCATGTGGGTTTTTCCCCTTTTGTTCTATTGTGGTATATTGACTTTGAATGTTAAACCATCTTTGCGATTCTGGGAGAAATCCCTTTTGGTCAGAGTGTATAATATAAATTACATGTATAAGTGCGTATATAAACATATGAATGTTTCTAGATTCAGTTTGCTGTATTTTGTTGATTTTTTTTTGTATCTATATTCATAAGTCAAATTGACCTATAGTTTAGTTCTCTTGTGATGTCTCTGTCTAGTTTTGCTACAAGCCTTTGAGCTTTACATTTGTGAGTCAGGATTTTGACTTAAATTAGCATAAGGAAAAGTCAAATTCATTAACAAACCATGTGTCCTTATTAAATAAAACAATAATCAGCAATGTTATTACTAGAAGATTAGAAGGCTAAATATTAAACTTTTGGCTGTTTTTATTGTGACATACTTAATGTGACTCGAACCATGATTTCAATGTATAGATCCAACTAGTAAAAGAAGGCTAGCATGAAGATGGAAGTAAGAAATAATTGTTAATTTATTATATATAGGCAATTTGAATGAACTGGTTAAGCATGGTCTGCGTGCTTTAAGAGAGACACTTCCTGCAGAACAAGACCTAACTACAAAGGTAAATGCCATGTTTTCCAATTGTAGATATTAACATTACAGTTTAATCATTAATTGCATAAATTTAAGTAATAGAGGAGTGTATGCTTACAGTTTAATTTGGGAGATGGTTGCCTTGACTCATTCTTTTTTTTAAGTTGTTCATTTAGTGATCTGATTTCAAAATTATTTTTGAACTTTTTTTTTGTATAAAGTCAGTAGGTCTAATGGAGAATGTTCTTTATTCTTTCAGCAGATAGGAGTATCTTTATATTATTAATTTAGTTGACCAATATATGTATTAAGCACAGCCCACATGCGGCACTAAACATTGAAAATATAGTAAACACTAGAGAGGCCCAGCACATGAAATTTGGGCGCAGATACAGTCGCTAGACCTGGACTGAGATCAGGGCCATCTTCTCTGACTGCTGGCAGCTGGCCCTGCCACCACCCACCCCCAGTTCCCTGTTCACCATCGGGTGATCAGAGTCTGCTGGCTGGGAGGGAGGACCGAGAAGTTGTCCATTCCCACCCTTGCTATGGGTTGCCCTCTGTGTGTGGGGAGAACAGCAGGGCAGGGGCCTTGGCCTGGTGCTGCCCGTGTCACCCGCCACCCACCCTTGGTTCACTGTTCACCACTGGGTGAGGAAAAGGAGGGAGAGCTGATCAGTGCGCCTCATAGTGACTGGTTGAGCGATTGTCTGGTCTTTCTGCCATTAGGATCAATTTGCATATTACTCTTTTATTATCCCATCTAATAAAAGAGAATCATGCAAATTGACCATACCTCTTCTACGCCCACAAGTCATGCCCATTAGCCAATCAGGAGAAAGTATGCAAATTAATGCAACCAAGGTGGCAGTTAATTTGCATATCCCTGTGCAGAGCAAAGCCTGAAGACAGTGTAGAAGGAAGCAAAGTGCTGCAGAAGGGAGGGAAGCTGCGGAGAAGCAAGCAAGCAGGGGAGGGGTGGTGGCAGCGGAGAAGGGAGTGAAGCAGGCCGGGCAGCAGAGATGGCCGCAGGAAGCCCTATTCTTGCAGGAATCTTCCTGCAATGGGCCTCTAGTATAGGATAATAAACATCTTGACTTTTATGATACCTATATCCAAGTGGCAGGAGATAGACAGTATACCCAGAAGTAAGTTATGTAGTACATAGATGGTAACCCTGTAGAAACAATGAAGCCAGTAATAGGAGAAAGGATAACCAATTGGATGTAGGAAGGATATATGGTGGGTATAATGTAAAATAGATGTCAAGGATGGTCTCACTCAGAAAGTGGAATGTGCCCTGCTCAGGGCACATATAACAATCAACCAATGAATAAATAAATAAGTGGAACCACAAATCTCTATCTCTAAAAATAAATTTAAAAAGAATAAAAGAGCCCAGCTGGTGTTGCTCAGTGGTTGAATGTCAACCTATGAACCAGGAGGTCACAGTTCAATTTCTGGTCAGGGCACATGCCTGGGTTGTGGGCTCAATCCCCAGGGTGGGGTTTGCAGGAAGCAGCCTATCAGTGATTCTCTCTCATCATTGATGTTTCTTTCCTTCTCTCTTCCTGTCTGAAATCAATAAAAATATATTTAAAAAGAAAAAAGGAAGTGAAATTTAAGGAAAAGATCTAAAGGAAGTAAGTGAGCCATATAGATAACTAGAGCAAGTACAAGGGCTTTGGGTCCAGACTGTTTCTAGTATTCAAGACAAGGAGGCTAGTAGTGTTGGGAGTTAGTGATCAAGAAGAAGTGAAGAAAGGAAGTTAGAGAGGTAATGGGTTGAGTATGTCCTATGATAAGTACTTTGGATTTTACTGTGAGTGGGCTGTTAAGAGTTTGAACAGAGGATTACCATGATTTGATTTAGGTTTTAAAAGACTGGCTGCTATTTTGAGAACAGATTCTAGCGGGAGCATGGGTGGGAATCGTTTTAAGATTGTCACAGTAATTCAGGTGAGAGACTGTTGCAGATTAAGCAGAGTCATGGAGTTTGCAATGATGAGTTTGAGTATGTTTTGAAATTAGAGCTAAGAAGTTTGCTAACAATTTGATTGTGAGGGTGAGATGGGGGGTGTCTTAAAAATTGGGTCTGGTTTAAAAAAAAGATATTTATGATTTACTGAGATGGATTAATAAAAAGGGAAGAAATAGGTTTTGGGGTAGAAATTGTGGAGGGAAAGTTAGTTAAGGACATATAAAATTTGAAATGCCTATTGTTTGCCCATTTGGCTATACAGAGTAAGCAGTTATCAGATGAGCACTCCGGGATTTTGGTGGAGAATGGTTTAGCCTGGAATTACAAATCTTAGAGTCTGTATGTAGAAACTAGAGGCCCAATGCAAGAGTAGGCCTTCCTTCCCGTGGCTGGCACTGGTTTACCTCCAGCACTCAGGACCCTGGCTTCTCTCTCAGCCCCAGCTTCATCCAGGAGGTCGTCTGGAAGGATGTCCAGTCTAACTAACATATTATGCTTATTATTATAGATGGCTTTTAAAGACTGGACTGGATGAGATTGCTAAAGAAATTGAATAGTTAGACAAGAGATTTGAAGACTGGGCCAAGGGTACTCTAACCTTTAGAGATTGAGAAGAGAGTAGTTATTAGCACAAAGATCTGAAAAAGATGGCCAGGGAGGTAGGAGGAAAACTTGGAAAAAGAGGCATCCTTAAAAGTAAATGAAGAAACCATTTCAAGGAGGAGGAAATGAAAAATTGCTAATCAAGGAAGATGTGGATTGAGAATTAATCATTAGATTAGCAGTTATGTCTCTGTGGACTTGAGTAGACAATCTTAATGGAATGGTGGGGCAAAAGCCTGACAGGAATGGAATCAGGAGAGAATGGGAGAAGAGGAATTGATGGATAGCTCTTTGAAGGATATGGGAAATGGGATGGTGACTAAAAGAGAAAAAGGAGTTTGGTTATTTTGTATTTTTTTAAATGTGTTTTTATTGATTTTTTTTTTAAGAGAGGGAGAGAGAGAAACATCGATGAAAGAGAAACATCAATTGGCTGCCTCCTGCATACCCCCTACTGGGGATCAAGCCCACAACCCTGG
The DNA here is from genome assembly GCA_011751065.1 of Lasiurus cinereus. NCBI lineage: Eukaryota > Metazoa > Chordata > Mammalia > Chiroptera > Vespertilionidae > Lasiurus > Lasiurus cinereus. Next base: position 3,101,999 of record JAAGEH010000135.1, read on the forward strand.
GCATGTGCCCTGACCTGGAATTGAACCAGCGACCTCTTGGTGCATGGGATGATGCTCAACCAAATGAGCCATACTGGCCAGGCTATTTTGTTTTTTTAAGATGGGAGAAATTATAGCATGTCTGCTGCATGAGAATAATTCGGTATAAAGGGAACCGTATATGTATGGAAAATATGAGAAAAACTGCCAGACCAATTTCTTTGAAAGTACACAGGGAAAGGTAGGTCTTAGAGAAGAAATTGGGTGATTCATTCACAGTAACAGGAAGGGAGAGAATACAGGGACACATACAGGAAAGAGTGGATTTTGTGGGAGCTTGTAAATGTTCTCTTCTTAATTTGCTTTTATTTTTCAGTGAAATAGCAAGGTTTTCATCTGTAAGGGGAATGAGGAATGGTAGAGTTATCCAAGAGAATGAGAGATTGGATGATCTAGGGAACTTATAGCACAATGTAGGAACCATTAGCTCCTCAAAGTTAATAAAGTGAGATCAGTCAGAATATTATAAATCCATTTTGTTATAGTGGCTAGATAATTATTTAGTATGTATGTGAAAACTTTATAGCCTGCATAATCTTTTCTAAAATAAATTTTCCTGTTATAAAAATAATACGCTTTTTTTAAAAAAATTAGGAGCCCTGGCCATGCACTGGAAGGTCCCAAGTTTGATTCCTGTTCAGGGCACATACCCGAGTTGCAGGTTCAATCCTGGTCCGCATGCATGCAAGAGGCGGGCCAATCAATGTATCTCTCTCACATTGATGTTTCTCTCCCTCTTTTTTTTTTCTCTCTTTCTCTTTCTCTCTTTTCTCCTCCTACCCTTGTCTCCCTCTAAAAATCTAAAAATAAAACATAGTAGGGAAGTACATTAAATTTTAAAAGTTTGTTTAAAATGTCTATAATGCCATCACTTCAAGATAACTATCTTAAAAGTTGGGTATAGACTGTGGACATTTAGTTTGGAAATGTTAGCTTAGGTATCTGGATTCCTATTTTCATATATTTACTGAATCATAGAAGATGGCCTTTATATCCATATGCCTACAATTTTCACTGAAATATTAATTTATTAGGAGCTATTTTGCAGTGGTTAACATTCACTAAACATTTTAAGCATTGCTCTTTAATTTTTCCATGTAGAAAATAGTTGCAAGCCCCCACTATATTCAGCTCTTTAGATCCCCAAACTTTTGTTTCCTTGGTAAGAACCATCATGTCTTAACTTATATAAGAGATAAATTTGATTATTTCTTAGGAGTTAGGCTTACTTCCTAGCTAAGTGGTTTGCTCCCTCACACTTCTCTGCAGCACATTTCTATTATGAGCCATTGTGCAAATTTTCTAGATCACATAGACCTTTGGGGTTACTCATGATTAGCAAAAGTGAGTATTTAAATGCAAATCACAAGGGCTTACTAGTTAAGTTTTATTCAAGTGCTATATAAATTTTTATTCTGCTTCCCCCCTCCCAACATCTACCTAATGAAAAGTAACATGCTAATTGACCATACCTTCATGATGCCCACCAGCCAGTCAGGAGTGAGAATGCAAATTAACCCAACAAAGATGGTGGATTAATTTGCATACACAGACGCTAGTGGTTGGGGGTGGGGTGGGATGTTTGCAACATCGCCATGGCAACAACACAGGCATTCCACACCACCCCAGCCTCTCCAGGCCTCTGGGCAGCGTGGGAAGGCGGAAAGGCAGCTCCTGGCCAGAGTGAAGGCGGTGCTCGCAGCCAGGAAAGGAAGGCCCATTCTTGCATGAATCTTCGTGCATCAGGCCTCTAGTTTTATCATAAGCATTTTCAACCTAAATTCTCTCGATTTTTAAATTTTTACCTTTTCCCCTTCTCAGAATGTTTCCATTGGAATTGTTGGTAAAGACTTGGAGTTTACGATTTATGATGATGATGATGTGTCTCCATTCCTGGAAGGCCTTGAAGAAAGACCACAGAGAAAGGCACAGGTATATAATTATAATTAATCATGACACAAGACACTTTAGTTCTATAGTAAACTGTTCCTTCTACAAAATCTACCTTTTTTTAATTTAATTTTTGAGATAAGCTCATAATTCAAATGGCAATAGGAAAACTAAGCTGAGTAAAGTAAAATACTGAGGGGGATAAACACAAAAAGGGTTGATTAATAATATATTTTATATTTCTCACAATTCTGTGGGTTGACTGGGACTCAGCTAGATGGGTCTTTTGCTGGTCTCACTTAGGTCTCTAAAACATTGCAGTCAGTCCAAGATGGTTTTACTCACATGTCTTAACACTTTCCTAGGTATCTTACAGAGACCATTAGAAGGCTGGGCCCTCTGCTGGAATGGCTGGGCCTCTGCCCAGGTAGCCTGGGGGCCTTTCTTTCTCAAGGGTCTCTTCAGCAGGGTGACAGCTCAGAGTTTACAAAAATTCAAAAGCTTAAAAGTGAAAGCTGCTAGGCATTCTTAAGGCTGAGGTCCAGGACTGGCACAGCATCACTTCAGCACATCTTGATGACTAAAGCAAGTCATAGGGCCAGCCAGGAGTCTATAATAGTGGGAACAGAGAAAATTAACTGGGGCCAGCTTTGAAAACTAATTTACCTCTTCACAAATACTGAGAAAGGATCAAGACATGTTGGTGAATATTTAATGTTGGTCTTTTATATTGGATATATGGAACGCACATTTGCTATTTATATGTGCTTATTTGCTATTGAAAATAAAGTGTCCTGTTCAGAAATTTCTTCTACAGCATTAGTTTCTTCTCAATTTGAAAAGGGTATTGTTGGTATTTGGAGAAGCAAACTGCTGTTGGAAGGCTTTTTTATTTTTGAGCAAGATAAGGTATGATAAAATGCTAGAATTATTCAATGATGCTTAGGTTTTCAGAACTGTAACACTGTATTTGAAAAATAGTAACCTTTGTCTAGAAATTTCAACAGGACAATGAACTAAAACTGAGTATTGAAAATATACCTAACTTTCTCATAGACTTCTTTATAATGTGATATTGCATATTTTCTTTTTTCTTCCTTCCTTAAGCCTGCTCAACCTGCTGATGAACCTGCAGAAAAGGCTGATGAACCAATGGAGCATTAAGTGATAATCCCCCAGTACATATTTGTATTAGCAAATGTGTAAAAATGGAGAAACATGTACTGATGACAGTAATCTATACTTTGAACCAAAAGGTGCAGTGGTGGAATGGTATGTTTTAGGAATCAGTCCAGATGTGAGGTTTGGAATTACAAGCAGCTTCACTGAAACCATATAATGGAATGCATTTTTTTTTTTTTGAGAGGGTCTATATAATCATTTTCTAGAAAGTACAGTTGCCTTTACTAATGTTTTTATATGAAGAACATAGTGTCTTTCTGGTTTTAAATACAACTGTGAAATAAAATTGTTTCATCTGCTGTTAATTGTTTTTTTGTTTGTTTTTTAAATAGTTTCATCCATATAAACATAATATTAGTCTGAGATCACATCTAGTCATTTGCCATGTTTGTAAATAAGTTGCCTTATTTTTAGTGGTGGGGGAAAATAATACCTATTATCCATCACAGCTGTGGTTCTGTGTTTTCTGATAGTCTTAGGCTCTACAACAGCAACCCACAGGTTGAGAACCGCTAGCAGGGTCGCCTAAGACCATCAGAAAACATAGATATTTACATTACAATTCATTACAGCAGCAAAATTACAGTTACGAAGTAGCAACAAAAATAATTTTATGGTTGGGGGTCACCACAACACGAGGAACTGTATTAAAGGGTCGTGGCATTAAAAAGATTGAGAACCACTGCATCACAGCCTTAAACCAGTTCCCCAGTGTATGGACTGGCTGCATGAGAATTCATGGAGATTTGATTTAGAATATTCACAGGTAAATGGTGTAGGGGTTTTTCCAACCAACAGATGGCAGTAGTAATAGCTCTGGTCTCATGTAGGGAATTTTTTGCCAAAGTAACAAAAGGGAAATTTTAATCTGAAACCTTCATTTCTGCTTATTCCTCCCCAGCCACATTCTGGCACAATCTTTAGTGTGCCTTCCATTATCCTATGAGCTATGTAGCAAGATACAGTATTGCAAAACAATTTTTATCTTTTAAGATTCATATCTTTCTGGAGGGAACTTGGACTTTAGAACTAATTTTACTAATTAGCTGCTATTGGCTTTGGACAAATTATTTAGCCCTAATTAAGAAAATACTTTGGCCCTGAGCAGTTTTTTCTCAGTGGTTAGAGTGATGGCCCACAGACCAAAGGGTCACAGGTTCCATTTGTGGTGTAGGATGCATTCTTTGGTTGCAGTTCGATTCCCAACTGAGAAGCAACCAATTGATGTATCTCTCTTACATCAATGTTTCTCTCTCTTTCTCTCTCCTCCCCCTCTGCCTTTCCCTTCTGCCCTCTCTAAAAATCAATGGAAAAAATATCCTCAGTGAAGATTAAAAAAAAAAAAAGAAAATACTTTGGAGAATTATTTTGAAGGTTAAATCAGAGATTTTATCTGAAAATATGTATATTAAAAAAATTATAATTTTGTTCTAGGTTGCCCAAAAGTTTTTTCTTTATATTGTATATTTTTATTGATTTCAGAGAGAAACATTAATGACTAGAGGCTGGGGGTGCATGAAATTTGTGCACAGGTGTGGCTCCTAAGCCTGGCCGGTGATTGAAGCTTAAGTGTCAGGCATGGAAGAGCAGGTCCCAGTTGACTTCTGGGCCCTGAGTAGCACCTGGGCCCCCAGGCCTTGCACGTCCCCCTCCTTCTGAGTCACAGTACCCAAGTCCCCACACGGAGATGCTGTGAGCACAGCTGGACACTGCAGGCCGGAATGCAACATGGGCCTCTGGGCTGCCCAGTGGTGCTACACAGAAGCCGAGTGGGCAGCGTGCTCTCTCTTGGCCAGCCTTGCAGACCAGTTCCTGTGTGAACCCATGGGGACCCTGACCAATCCCAGTGGCTATGGCCTGGCTCACCTGGAAGAGGCCACGCAAGTGCAGGGCAGGCTCCTTGTGGGTACCCAGCACCTGAGCGCAAGGGCTTCCCCAGCACACAAGCCCTGGCATCCTGGGGGAGGGAAGCAGGAGATGTGAGAGCGAGCTCGAAGGATACTCCACATACTCCACATTCTCACCGCACCTCCAGGTAGCCAATGAAGTATTGCAGCTCCCCACCCGGCTCCCTCAGCCCCCTACTCAGCTCCCTCAGTTCTTCCACTCCCTTTGCTCCCCTCCTCCAGGACACCAGGGCTCACGTGCTGGGGAAGCCCTTGCGCTCAGGTGCTGGGTGCCCATGAGCTGTGTGGCGCCTCTGCTCCCCCGCTGCCACTGTTGGTCACCATCTGTGAGGTGATCGGTCCCACACTCACAACAGCCTTGGCCTGGCACCACCTGCTCACCTAATCTTCCATCCCACTGTGGTCCCTCTCTTGTCAGGGCCTCCACTGCTTCCTGCTACCAATGCCACATCACTGATACCTGCCAGGCTCCGCGCTGCCCCCTGGTGGTCAGTACACATCATAGGAGAGGCCAAACTGGTCAAACAATTTGTATTTTAGGCTTTTATTATGTAGGTTAACATAAAGGATGAGAAAGAATCATTGATAGGTTGCCTCCTGCCCACCCCCTATTGGGGATCAAGCCTGCAACCCAGGCATGTGCTCTTGACTGGAATTGAACCTGGGACCCTTCAGTATGTAGGCTGAGGCTCTATCTACTAAGCCAAACTGACCAGGGCTGCCCAAAACTTAAAAGTGTTAGTAGGTTTAAATCTCTCTGTGAATTCTTGAGGGCAGAGTGATCAAGAGAAACTGGCAACCTTGTTGAGAGAAAGACATCTGACTAAATATCGGAATGTATGAAATGTTGGTGTTCATTCTGGAGTAGCCTCAGGAGTCTGTCATTTGAATTTGGGATGAGGCCACAAATACAGTGTGGTGGCTATTTAAACAATAATGATATTGTATCAAGCACATCTGACTTCCACAAACAAAATAATGCTGAATGAGATGGAGTCTTCGCACATGCCTTCAGATTCAATGGGTGTATAATCTGGTGGTGGAAGAGTAAGTAGGAAATTTCATAATATGCTCTTTCCTCAACTCTCTTGTGTCTTTCCTGGCGTGAGCCTTTGTTAAGTGATATTATTTAAACATTGTGTGTACATCATTTTTGTACACTGTTCTCTAAATGTAAACCAATTAAATGGTTGGCATTCAGTTGGAAAAAAACTGATCTGTATTGTGCTTTAGGGTCAATTTTAGTAACTTTTTTCAATATATAATTTTAGTCTTATACACTGACTTAAAATTTTCCTCATTCTAATAATATTCAACCCAATTGTAAACAGTTAATTGTGATGCCTTTTCATGTTTTGTCTAATTGTTATACTCAGTTATTCCATTTGCTCTGTTAGTTATAAATAATTCCTAATATCTTTACATAGAAACTTTGATATACAGATAATATTCAATTCAAATGGAATTTATTAAGCATCTATAGGTGCATCTTTGAAGAACTGGTATGGTTAAAAATTAGATCAATAAAATGGGTGGCAGGATTCAGGCTCTAATCCCAGCTTTTGCATGTTTGGCTGTTTTGCAATTTGGGATAATTCCCTTTTTTCTAGGCCTTAATTTCCTAGACATGTAGATTTTTATGATTCTTGATATATGACAAGGTCCTTGCTCAAATAATTTATAATTTAAAAAGCATTCAAAATGAGGTAATTACATGCTAGAGTTAAAATAAGACTCCAAACAAAAATGCATCTTACAAGTCAGGAAGAGCCTGGTTCGATACAGAGGGCACATGCTGGAGTTTTTAGCTTGATTCTGATCAATGATGTTCCTCTCTCATCGATAGTTTTCAGTTTGAAAGTTTTACTTGTGATTTCCCACTCTTAATAAGTAATAATGGAATACTGATTTTAGTTCACTTATTAGGTTTCTATTGATATTTGTTTTTAGAGAAGGAAAAAGAAACCTTATTTTATGGCATTTAAACTAATACCCTAATATACAAAAGCTGTGTGTGTGTGTGTGTGTGTGTGTGTGTTCATACTTACATAATAGAATGGAATAAAAATTAATGAATAAATAATTTTTAGACCTCAAAATACTTAAGGTTATAACTAGAAAAGTAAAGAACAAAACCTGTCCTATCTCTATCTCCCTCTTTCTCTAAAATTCAATACAAGCATATTTTTAAAAAATAAATCAGGAAAAATTAGGGTGTGTACAGTTCTGCTCTCAACAACCTGTAGTTAAATATACACAACAATATATACACTGCCTATGACAATTTTATGTGCAGACCTTAAATGAGATTTTCTAGAACATCACTTTGGGGGACTTTTTTCATATTTAATAGTCTACTTAATTTGGTCATGGTAAGCCACAAATTTTATTCTATAATACAATGGAGTCTCCAGGGCAACTGAAGTAGGTTTGTTTAATAATACATCCTTGATATGACAAAATTATAATATGGAGAACAGGTTAATAGTTGCCTGGGGTTATGCAGGGCAACAGCTATGATTATAAGGATAGGAATGATCCTTGAAATGGAATTGTACCTTATCTTGATGTGGTGATCACATGAATCTAAACATGGTAACTAAATACACAAATGAGTGCATGTAAAACCGGTGAAACATGCCCTAGCCAGTGTGGCCCAGTGGCTGAAGTGTGGGCTTATGCAAGGAAAGGGTTAGACCAGGACCATGTGCTGGAGGCAATCAATGTGGTGTTTTTCTCCCCTTCCTTTTCTTCCACTCTCTAAAAATCAATGGGAAAAAAATACCCTCAGGTGAGGATTAACAACAACAACAAAACTAGTGACATGTATGGATGTCAGTTTCCAGGATTTGCTATTTTACTGTTATTAGACAAGGTGTTATATCACTGGAAGAAAACAGGTGGAAAGTACATGGGATTTCTGAATGTCACTCTACAGCGATCTCAAAACAGTTTTAAAAAAATTAATGCAGACCTAGCCAGTTTGGCTCTGTGGATAGAGCTTCAACCTTTGGACTAAATGGTCCTGGGTTCCGTTCCTGTCAAGGGCACATGCCAAGGTTTTGGGCTCCATCCCCAGGGTGGGGCATGCAGGCAGCAGCCAATCAGTTATTCTTCTCATCATTCATGTTTTTATCTCTCCCTCTACCTTCCTCTCTGAAATCAATAAAAAATATTTTTAAAAAATAATCAAAAATTAATGCACAGGGTTTGAGGGGCATTGAGAAAATACTATGACAGTTTTAAGTGCAGATCTTAAGTGAAGATTTTGGGATATATTTTGGGTGCTCAATAACATTTTTTTGCTTGATGGTTCCAAAACGAGGAAATAACAAAATAGCTGCGTTCTAGATAGATGAAGCACTCTGTGTTCTAACTTCCAAACTGAGGTTACCTGTCAACAAGAGCAGGTTTTGTCAGATCTCTTTGTATTCACAATATATTGTTTAATGCTTCATTTTTTTTAAAAACTTAAATAATTGGCCAGAAAACGCTTTTTGAGCGGGGCAGGGGCACGGC